>JAFIDM010010028.1:9954553-9980327 GCA_023159025.1 Thereuonema tuberculata | reverse complement strand
TAAGAAAATAATTTTCGAAAGAACTTAGGTTTTACCTACTTTCCTTAAAACACTACTAGGCCATCCCTGTGAATAGATTGATTACAATTGTAATGCCATTTGTTTAGTCTTTGGCAAGTAACTAAGATAACATTCAATTGACTGCAGGATGTTGGTATATTTTGAAAATATTGGTAATTAAAGTAAGTTTTCTGTAAGGATACTTACGTCTGCCAGTTGGATATTTGTTGTTAACGGTTCTAATTTTTCGTGTACTTCGCTATCTCGATTATGTTTGAGAAAGCCGAGAGATGTGATAGGAGAGGATGGTTTCAGGCTGGCACGTTATTCATTATGGAGACTCCAGTTGTAAACATTTTAATTTGGCTAACTCGAAAGAAAAACGGGATGTTTTGATGTTATTTGATGAATTATTAGATCGATTCCAATGAAAGCGGTTATGATTTGTTGAGCAATTAAGCAGAACGTGATATTTTATTCCTTTTTGCATGAACTCATTACTTGATAGCGCACGCCATTGTTGACGGACAGAACGAAACATTTGTCATAGTTGTAAAATTTCTGAAAATTTTGAAGTTCCGCAATGATTATTTTTAATCAGTCGACTTCCTCCCAACAATGAACAATCAAAAACCGTTTTCCATTACTGTACTGCGCCGGACAGAAATAAAAGATTGTTTAAAGAAAGTTATTTTCAGCCGGAAAAATGATAAATTATAATATCTACTGAATACAAACAGTATTAATTTCAATTTCCGAAAACAAATATAATTAAAAATCCGTAATACTTACGTAAATAGGAATTAAACATTTAAGATAATCCACTGTGCCTAGTTTGATCAGATTAAAAATAATCCTATTTAGTCGGTTTAAAATAACGAGAGATTAATAGATAAGAGAGGAGTTCATTGTTTAAATTTAAATGCTTTTCTAGGGGAATTTGTGACGCCTTCTCGTGATATTTTCTGAACAAGGACTCAACTGGAAAAATATCAAATCTGTCCAAAAGATATTAGAGCAACCCACTCTTCAGACTGTTTACGATGAGTATTTTTTGTTTTTTACAAAGAAAATATCTAGAAATGATTTAATCAAAAAATATTAGAAATTCCAATTTATAGGAATTACGTTTCTGTTTTATGATTATTTTGAAATCAATAAAAATCTAAAATCAAACAATAAATTCATAAAAGTTTAGGCCACACTAGGAGGGTGATTTTAAATAGTTTCTGAGCTGATTACTGAAGTAAAACGAATTATTGAAGAGCAAATGCTGTAAATCAGAAAATGCACTGCAGCAGCCATCACAAAAAGCCCTTCCTGGGGCAAAAGCTGTCCTCGGTCTTCAGTTTGAGAGCGCTGAAATACACTAGTAACAATTTATCTAATATATATCTGCAGTATATTAAAAATTCGCACTCCACACACGCACACAAATAAAATGTCTTTATAACAATAGTATTGATGGAATGCTAATATATTTTTTTTTCCACTATCAGTTTCTGATTTATAAAACAGAGCTCTTTAAAACATCGAACTAATTTTGGCAAAAAAAACCACTATTATTAAAATAATAATCATTTTAATTAATTGAGACAAATAAATGTGCACTTTGTGACAAAAAATAAGTGTCATAATTAATAGAATGCTAAGTAGACTTATACTTAGTTTTTACACATATGCGAATATGTTTTAGTTCTATTTGTGCTTCAGCATTCTGACAACTCGGCCATTGCTCGTTATATCCGTGGACAGAACCTCTATAATCGCTTAAAACGAGAAGTTTTACTCGTATCATAAATCATTTCCATCCCGCTGTTGTATATTTGCTCACCATTAAAAACAGTTTTAAATAAATGTAAAAATAAATTTAGACTAAATTGACATTCGACTATCAGATTTTTTTTTATTTTTTTTTTTCCAGACGAAATATTTTCGCGTTTTAATTTGACTACTATATGGTTTATCAAATCCATATAGTATCAAATGCAAAACTGACTAGCAAAACGATAAAATTTAACAAGTAGTTCTAACAAATAAGGTTACATAATTTTCCGTTACGTTACATTTTTTTTAATGTTATAATATAAAAACAGTAATATAGAGAAATGTAATGACGATTGCCAGTCTAGGAATATCACGGAATTCATAAATCTTTGTTAATATCACCTAAAGGGTCCTTAGCATGTAAAAAATACGGTAAAGTTTGAGGAAAAACTTTTGGAACTTTATTACACATCCGCATTTAATAGCAAATTTTGAACTAACAGTATAGGACAAAGCAATTTTACACCATTATTATATTTCTAGTAATACGAAAGAGGTAAACGCATTGCATCTTGATTAATGTTCAACATTGTTGTGTTTACTAAATTAATGTCATATCGGCAGCATATATTGTTTTCAATCATTTGAAATTAATATCTTTTAAATGCGTTTGCCTAATAAAGGTTAGAGGTCACTGCTATATTTGTAATTGAAATGTAGAATTATTTAGGCCTTACCTTTGTTTGAGTTAGTATTTCGTCAGATTCTTCAACTCAAACACAATCTTTGCTTCCGATCACCACAAGACAAACCACTGAGTGACCTTCCCACAGACCACTGGCGTTCATTTAGGGGGGATTCGTAATGACAAAAGGGTCATTTGTAGGGAAAAAGACCTCTGGGTACAAGATAACGGTCCTTTTCCAAGAAAAAGTCGCCAATGCCACCTTTTTGGCGCTTTGTCATTTAGGACTTTCAAAAAGTACGCGCGAATTAACTATAGCGCTATCTATTTTTATTGTCTAAGTATGTTGTAATTTACAAAATTTAAAACAATATATTGTCAAAATTCTTAACATAGTAAAATAAAATAATTGTTTTATCTAGAGATAATGAGGTAGATGAAAACAATTTAATAATCTAGTCTAGAAAACACCCACCCCTTATTTTAAAAAACGCTGTATTTTTTTGTGGAATTTTTTTTTTTAATTTAGTAAAATCGTGAAAAACTGAAAAAGCGAAAATGAAAAGAATAAAAAAGGGGGCAGGGGGCAGGACAAATAAACAGAACTTTTTTTTCTAAAGCTTTCAAAGCAATACTCACATTGGAATGGCTCGGTTTTCACGTCTGAGTGCTGGTGCTTTTGAAGTTGTTTCGCCGAACGTTGAAAACCGCTTGCTACAAAACTTACAATTGACAAGTTTTATGCCCGAGCATTTCCGAATCCGAGCAGACTACAGCCCCAATTAGTTCGGATTTCCATGCTTGTATTCAGTATTACATGTTAAATCGTATCATTCGACAAAATATTATTTTGAAAGCAACTATATATTTATAAAAATGAAACTTCGTAATTTATAGTAATTGGCACGGAAAGAATCATTTGCGATAATTCAAAACTGTTTGAAACCGAATTGTATTTGCATGGCACGAAATTTCGTTAAGTTTTTCGTTTTAAATTAAGTCGATTACCTAATTTTAGAACTCCAAACATTCTGAACTTAATTAGTGAATCAGTGAAATCAACGTTAACACTGTCAGAACAAAGAATTTTTCAATTCTAACCTTTTCATAAACGTTTTGATTTTACCAAAAGAAAACTTGCTACGATTATTTCCTTACCCAGCAGCCGTTGTTTCACCCACGTGACAAATTTGAAAACACCGGAAACAGTAACTGATAAACCTGCCGTTGTCTACCTGATCGATGCCTGAATTGCTTGCTGCCCTTATCAGTAAACCTATAATGTTTTTTTGAAGCAATGCATTTTTTTTTTTTTTATTCTGAAGCATACAATTAAAAATTAACAAAAACAAAGCAAAACAAAAAAAAACTTTGCTTGGAATATGCGAGTCTGATGAGCTTCTGTCCTACGCAATAATTTAATTGTATTCAAAGACAATCTTAGTAATTGTATTCTTAACAATCAACAAAAGTATTTTCAAAGTGGTCTACACTTCTTTGTCAAGCGGATAATAAGGAAAGCTACAGAACAAGAAGGATCAGTGGATATGGTGAAATTTCTGATCTTATATTATATTTTTTTTTTATCGTTTTATTTGAAGCAACTTTATAATGTTAACTTTGTAAACTTCATCAATAATAATCAACTATCTTTAAAATAATCGATAACTGCAGTTAACTCATTATAAACGAACTCTTTTACTGTAATATTATAACTTTAGTAATTAAAATGAGCACAATATAAACAAATAAACTAAAAATTTAAATGTTAAAAAAAAAATGAAAATATATATATATACATATAAAAAACATTACCAACAAAATAAAAAAAAAATAAAAAAATAAGATTTTTTGACAAGATACTTAGTAGAATCCACCTATGTTGAAAATTCCTACAAATTAATACAACTGTACAAAATTAACTTTTGCTAATCAAAAAAATGTATTGATTTTGAAGTGTGTGTATCGTTTTCAATATAAAAAAAAAATATTTCACAGCGGATCAATTCAAAAACATCGTGCTAAACGGTAAACGAAAATGAAAACGAAATACTGATTGTTTCTAAACTAATGACGAAATACTGGTAAATAGATCTGCAAAGACTGTAAAACTAGTCTGAGTGCTGTTTCTTTAATTAAAGAAAAACAATAATTATTTTCTTGTTAAAACTAGCGGTAATTATTATAAGTAACTAATTTATTGCAGTAGAAATTAAATACTTAAAACTCTTTCCTGCCAATAGTGTGGAGCCAGCATTTCAAAGTAATTTTATTTCATTCACCCGCCGGAAAGCGAAAGAAAAAAAAAGCTCTACTCTGTTCCTACAGCCGAATCAGAACAACCAGGCATTCTAGTTTATCAAAAAAATATATAAAAAGTATAAGCAAAATGATGTAATTGGTTCATAAAATCGGCGTCGCAGCCGATGGATCCAAAATGGCGGGCATGGTTCACGTGATGGTCCTACAGCCAATTACATATTCGCATTGTCAGCAAATGCCAAGATGAAATGCTTTCCATTCTTGTCTAAGGACGCAAAGACCATACAGTGATTGATGATATTTAATATCTTCAGTTGTCCTCTACAGCTTGTACAAGGCATCTCCATAACGTACTTCCATCGGTGTTCTCTTTTGTCTTTCGAGCTATGATTTATCTTTTAACAATAAGTCTTTACCTTTCTGTGATTTTCTTTTTCCCACAGTTTAAAACACACACAACTGAAACTAAACAATCTTAACAGAGCAAAATGAAGTTAAGAACTAATTATATATACGGCGTTTCTTAATTTAATATATAAACAATTCTTAATTCTTGAGAGTTCTCTAAGGAATGCTCAAGGATTAGGATTAAGGATTTTAGCAGGAAAACAAATTTATTAAGATAAAGAAGGTGCTTTCAGGATCTCTACATCCCACTTGACAACATTTGCCATTACTGTTTTCATACCATATTTCTGAGGTATTTAGATTTTGAAAGGGCTGTCGCCGCGAAACCCAACAAGTTGCTCGTCTATGGTACAATATGCATATGGTCTGTATAATGCTTTGCAATTTGCTGTGAAGATGTGCCACATTATTCTGATAGGAGCCAATTTATGTGTTTCCCGTGTTTGAAACTTTGTATTTTAATTGTCAAATCTGAAGCAAGCACTAAGAAATTGGAAGCTCCTTAGTTTTAATGTCACATGAAATAACACGATAATAATGCTTTCCAGCTCTTCTACCACAGCCTGTTGTCAGTTTTTAAACTTCCTGTGACGTAAGAGCTTCTAAATGACTGTGAAATATAGGAATATTATGAATAGATTATGTTTGAAACGGATGCGGACTTCTGAATAATGTCCCTTCTTTTAAGCTTCATATATATCAAATCAGGTTGCGAAGATATTTCAGGAAGTATATTTTCATGTTCTAATGATTCTTCAAGTGACTTGAATCTTCTTTTAAATATTGATTTTCTTTCTCTTCATCTTGGAACTCCGATTCTCTCCGTTTCTTGTGTTGATGCTGAACTTCGGCGACTGAAATAGGATTCTGTCTTTTCTATATTTAGCGAAATATTAAATTAATAATTAATTAATTAAATATTAATTAAATTATATCTTTTGTTTCATCTATGTAAACATTTCGAGTTTGCATCAACTTGTTTTTGTTTACATCCCATATTTCGTAGCCTCTGCACTTCTGAGAATAACCAATGAAATACCTTTGAATGCCCTGGGATGGAATTTTCCCCTTGGATTTCTGCTTCGATATTTCGACGTAAGCATTTAATTTAACCTTTTGTAATATTGTTTCCGGTTGAATAGGCCCACCTCCCTCCTTATCAGAGTCGAATGGCCTGACCCTGCCTCTCTACAGCCAAGTAGGAGTTGACTGCTACAGCCAAGCCCGAAGGAGACTTGGAGCAGATATAAGTGGATGAGTAAAGACAGTTCGATAGTGGTAGTCAACGTCATCCCATTGTGGGTGAAGGTAATCCTGTGTAGGTTTACGTAGATTTATTTTGTGAAATGTTTTTCTATTATTTTGTAAAATTCTACGTTTTTACACAAATCTTAGAAATGTAATGGTGTTTAACGAATTACTGGAGTCTTAAGACAAAGGAAATTGTATTGATGGTTTGTACAATCTCTGTACAATTTATTTTCACTTAATCCTCTTTTCTAAGATAAAAAATTACACTAATCCTTCTAAGTAAGTTGTTAAAAACAGCTGTGTAGAGCAATGACATTTTAAATACATACATATTTGGAATCATACAAGATTTACTGTACTTGTAAACAAAAAGCTATTGTAACATATTTTTATGCATATATTTTTAAAATGAAATCACTATATTTCATATTTGATAAGAAAATAAAATGCTTAATTTTTTATTGATTTCTTAATTACTCTTTTTTTGGGTGCTGTTTGTCTGGGTACCTTTGGCACCACTGAGCAGTATGTTGAGGGCAATATGGTTTTCTGCATTTATGATATATGTTAGCCTAAAACGCAACAAATGTTTTCTTGTCTCTTGAATAGGGACATTTCGAAGTGGAGACAGGTTCACATGATGTACTGGAAGAGACCTCAACTAATGGCTTATGAAGAATTTCAGAAATTCTTCATTTCATACTGATTTGCATACCTGGATACAAGAGACTCCTCTCCATGAATTGTTTACAGAGAGACAGTGAGAGATCCTTAAGGAATTGCCTTGGATTCCTACAGTTACGGTTGGCCATCCTGTATAACACAATGGCATTTATCCCTGTCTTATTCATGTAGAAATCAAAGACGCAGAGGCCGCAGAATATGTACTGATTAACTGATCACAGGTATCAGTTCCTACCTTGGTCTAATTATATGTAGCCACCATCTGTGGTTTTCCTGTTTCTTTATCTGTCGAAATGTCTCTCTGCATGGTCGATAAATGGAGGACTACCTTCTTCTTTTTTTTTGGTGTGTAAGACAGGAGGTTCTTCTTTTGGTCAATCCATAGAAACATATTCCCTCTGATTTCTTGGAAATGAATGAGGGCAGTATTTGTTCTTTAGTTTATATGAAGAGAGCATCTGCTCATGAGCATCCATCATTGGGCCCCGGTTTGTTCCATGGATAGGCTCAAAAAGGTTTCTGATAAATTACTCTGGTACATACTCCTTTGTTTCTTTCTCTACAGCGCCATTATGTATTTCATTGTACATTTATCTGGTAATATGTCTTGACATCATTTGCTATTACAGTTTTCATACCATATTTCTGAGGTATGTGATTTTGAAAGGGCTGTCGCCCTGAAACTTAACAAGTTCCTCGTTTATGGTACAGTATGCATGTGAGCTGTATAATGCTTCGCAATTTGCTGTGAAGATGTTCCACATTACCCTGATAGGAGCCAATTTATCTGTTTCTTGTCTTTCAGTTTTTTGTGCAACTGAATGGCTTTTTGTTTGACGATTGGTCCTGAAAGTGGAGTCCCTTTACGTCTTTCCTGGCAAAACCAAACCCATAAAGCATCATCGAAGAGTTCAAGTTTTGGTTTTTTTAACGCTTTTCTGGTTTTTATAGCATGTTCATTTTCTACCGTTATTGAATAAGCTTCAAGATCTTTTATGTTTTTTTTTTTCCAGTCTTTAATGTTTGTTACACCAACACCCATTTCAGATGCTAATTTAGCAACTGATTCACCTTTGTCCAGTCTTTGTAAAATACTTAGTTTCTGTTCAATTGTGCACAAAATACGTTTTCTCTTCGTATTTGTAGCCATTATTACACTTACACTACAAACTTTCACTTACAAAGTAACATTGACTTCCGATGGCGCGCCGCTCTTCTAGACATGGTCGGATGACGCGGGGAGTCTGTTGATCCGAGGTCGGGTATGAGAGGTGCCACTGTAACAGTACGTTTCCTTAAAATGAATCCTGATGAAGTCTTCATCCTCAAAGGGATGAAATGTTTTAGTAGATGAGTGTTTCAAATCAAGAAGTTTAGAATAATACTTAGTGTAGATTTCGGACGAACATATTATCTCGTCTTATACATCTATCCATGCTTTAGATCCTTCCGGGTCTAATTTTTTGAGATACAGTAATTGTTGTACTCTTACACAAAGGTACAATATACAATTTTCTTAACATCGTGACTTTCCACGGCTATAATTTCTTTCCATGACTGTCAAAAACAATAGTTTTTTTAATGGAACAGTTCTAGGACAAGCGGAAGTTTAAATACAGGTGACATTACAGCTGTAACAATGTCAGTCAAGCATTTTTTGTGTAACAATGTCAGTCACTTCTTCTCTAAAATTCGGGTATTTCTTGATGAAAAAAAAAAATTACCAAATATTCTAAAATCACTATTTGAGTGAATTTAAGCAATAAAATTTTGTTCTGAATTATCCCCATTGCCTTTCTTAACATCACGACTGCCGCAAATGGATGGATAGTTCAAACAATGTGCACACGACCATTCCACTAATTCTTATTCCAACGATGAACAGGGAGATAACCAGTTCCCATTGTGAAGTATCAACGTTTTCGATACTATCAGTTCTTTGTAAAACTTGTCTCTACCAAAATTCCTCGCTTGATATGTAAGGTTTTCCATGGGGGACAAACGTAAGACTAATATTTAGACTTCCAGTCTTCAACCACACTATGCAATGACGATCTGCACGAATAATAAAGGTAGAAAGATACCCATGCAAGGGTTATTATGTACTGTAACATTACTGTATAGAGAGATTATCGACCATCCAACACATTTAAATAATGGACACATACGCCAAGAATTGAAGTATCTTTACACGGTTATACTGTTGGCCTTGGTAATTTTAAAGTCAAGCAAATTGAAATATTCGGACCTAGGAATTATCCCCATTCCTCAAGGAGCAAAGAAGGACTTTGAACTATACATCTGGTTCCAAAGTTTACAAAACTTCTATATAGTGAAATTTGGTCGGAGGCTTCTGGCCATGCACTGTTCTGCTTAGGTATAGGCACTGGCACTCTTACAGAATTATATGGACAAGTGTTATTGGCTGCTTTAATCGACTTCTGTACAAGTATTGCCTTCGGTTTCCTCTTTTTCTTCAGTCTTGGTTTTTAAAACCAAAAGATGAAACTGCTCGGTCAGCGCCTCAATTCGTCTTTATTATAATCACACTTCTGTTCTCAACATTTTCTTTTCTCCAATTTCGTCTGTCATGTTTTCTTCTATTTAATATTATTGGGTATTGCTTAGCCAGCTCTGGTGCGTTGAGGGGTTTATCGGAGCGTTAATGGAGGAATAAATTTATAGTATGTGAATGAAGAGTATTGATCAACAACTCCTGATTAAAACTTCAAAACTTTTAAAGTCTTTTCGCATTTGATTAGTAAATGCTGAATTTCCTGTTTAGTCATGTTCATTCATTTTATTAGAACGCTGTGATTGCTTGTTTAGTCATTCGTTCATTCATTTTATTAGAATGCAGTGATTGCTTGTACAGTTTGAATATATATTTATTTGAATTGTCTGGATTTAATGTATTGTAATACAGTTTTCACTATTGCTAAGAAAATAAAAACGTTTATGCATTGTTTTTTAAACAAATTTTTCGACTTTTTCTTATGGGATTCACTGTGCAATTGGAGGTAAGCAAAAATCAGTGAATGAATTATGCGAGATTTTGATACAATACTTTGAGATTTTGGTACAGTAACTATTTAATGAGAGATTGTACAATTATATCCCAATATTGAATAGAATTACATCTGAATGCATTCATAATATCCATGTTGAGAAATAATTTTATTTCACTTGATGATTAATAACTTGTCTGAATTGACTGGCTTTACATTCATGGATAAGTCCTCCTTTTATATGCTATTGCAGAAATTTTTATCTGAAATTAAATACAAATACTCCTATTATGCCTGAATAAATTCAGATATAAATCTGAAAGCAATAACGTGAACAACATGATGGTTGTGATAAGAATAATTAAATTTTATCACTTCCTTTGTAGAACAAGAAAATGTTCTTTACAAACTTAATTGCTTTTGAATTAGTGAAGCTCTGTGGGCCCCGTAACAGTGGCCCCGTAACTTCTAGTCTGTGGGTTAGAGACGGTGGATTCAATCCCCGGCCTCCGAGACTGGAATTTTTTTCATGTTCTATTAGCTTTGAAACAGGTCCTAAGGTCTACCTAGTCCTCTGTAAAACGGGTATCAGGTTTCTTTCCCATCGTATAGGTTGGCGGGCGCCGGGCTCACCACCCCACTTCATATTGTAACAGTTTGTATGTTTCAATTCGGGTTTTATTATATTTTTTGAAGTTCCTTTGATTTATGTTTCCTTCCAGTTATCTTGTGAGAGAATCATTGACAAAATGAAAGGGTTGCAAAAAAGTTGTAACTTTCATTAATTCTGAAAGCGAATTAATTTAGATACTATTTTTTTTTTTCTTGTGAAAAACGACAGCACCTATTCACTAATGCCGAAACTTTTAGCTTCCCTTAAAAAGAGTCTTGTCAACACAAGGTTTCATTTATGATTAGCTAAGTTTTCGGGCTTTTTGCATAAGTTTTGGCACCTATTTAATCTACTTGTGGTGTGTGAAAATTCGCGAAAAGATCGAAACGGCCATTGCCGATTACCTTTGATGATATAAACTCAAAAGGCGTGAATATTTATTTACTTTGGAGACTTCGGTTTTTGATTCTTTAAAATGACTTTTCACAGCAAAATCCCTTTAGTCTCCAGGATAATTTACGAAGATATTTTTTTAAATGATTTAGGAAAACGGACTTACTATTAACATGAATGAATTAATGAACAGGAAATTAACATCTAGTCTATAACGAGGTAATCGTAAAAGAACCTCATTTAAAATGATCACTCACCAACCTTCGAACTATCTATCTATTCTGATAATGGTTTTTTTTCCTGTTGGAAAGTTTGTAATGACCATTTAAGGCATTACTGAAACTAAAGGTAGACTTACAGTCCAGACAGAACAGTGCATTAAAAATTAAAAAATCTTAATTATGAATTCCTATATTATAGATTAATTCCCACACTATCAATGATATTGAATTACCAACTGTTTGTTCTATCCGAAGGACAATGTTGAATGAAAACAAAAAAAAATAATTATTTTCGTATTTATCTGAATGACCAAACTTTTTGTACGGATCACAATAGGAAATCATAAACTTTTGAAATACTATTTTCTTTTTAATTTTTTCCTTTCATTCGAACATTCTTTGAAGTTCTTTGTTTATACTATTATTATTTTCCCTTATCTATAATAATGCATTCCGTAAATATTAAATCAACAGAAAATATACTACTATTAGTAATTCCTAGAATGAGAGTGAAATCTGTTTCTGGATTTGGAATTTCAGCTTTTGTAAAATGAAACCACGGTCATTGCATCCATTCTATAAACATGACTAGAACTAATTATTCACTGAAGAATACGCCTATTCTTCGATCTGTTTTCATCATATGGCATTTTCTTCTCGAAAGCAGGAAAACGGGAGGGAGCATTACAAATGCTAAAAGACCGTTTCGTGTTCAGTTAGATCGTCGATATCTCTACTGAATAGGTTAGAGGTGTCGGTTCTGTGGATACGATTCATTGATGCATTTATAAGTAGAGCAGAATGACTGATCAAGTGACTATGAGAAGATGGTTATTCGGACAGATGAAGGAGTAAGAATGGATCTGTCAATACACAGCTAATAACCTCATGTTTATGGGCTCTCAGCGATAGTTCTGGAATTGCTGATACACAAGAATAATAATGAGGCATCATCCATTTTGGTTCCTATTTGAATGTAAAATCAGTTATCAATGAAATGGAAAAGATAAGCTGTATGCAATAGGTTTCTTTTCTTTCAGAATTTTAATGTATCATGGCCTAATTCTTTGCAATAATATTCTCACTAAATTGAATTGCACCGAAGCAAACTCACTCATAATTAGAAGGCAATCTCTTTTTGGATTGATTAGAAAACGAAACCATCTAACCTAAATTCACTACATTGAAAGAAAGATGTGAGAATTTAAATAGACCAATTTCAAAGTAATTGCGTAGACTTCAGGAACTTTTAATGCAAAGCAATCGATCAAATCACTGCATTAGTGCTTGTTTACATTAATAAAATTTAGTGTAATTTAGAAATGATAAAAAAAACAAAAACTTATCTCGAGTATTAATGTTTTCTTATGTTAATGATTCAAAGAACTATTAAAACAGCAATAAAATTGCTACCCAATGTTTATTTCTTAATTATCGATATTAATTCTGGTAGTTCATTAATCTCTCTTGAGTCTCCTCAAATTGAAAGTCTGACGAGAATTATCTAAAAGAAAGAAAGTGGAAGACTAAAAACACAGTAAATAATGCAAAGCGGATTCTGAAAGATACATACTGCAGTATGGTCCAGTGTACTATTCTGTCTGCCTTACTCAGAAGTTTAGTTCACTGTATTTAAAAGTTTTATGATAGAAAAATTAATGTTTATTGGGCGATAGCCACAAATTTTACAGACAATTCAAATGACACTATTTAAACACCTTCCAAAGAAAGTTTCCAAAGAAAAATCGAACAAATATTTGTTATTAATGATTGCAAAACTTTGTATTTCATTCCTTACTTCCTTCCATGTCATAATAAATCACCGTTTGCAGCAAGAATAAACTCACCTTTTTTTTTAATCCTTGGCAGAATGATGTCTAAATTACAAAGATGTCTTTTATAATAATTTTTATGTATCATCTTCATTCACAAAACTACATCACTTAAATTTTTGTTTAATTATTTCTACAGTGAATGAAAACCAATTGATGGGAAACCAATTATTGTTAATGTTTTCTTTATCGTAAAGCTAGTCTTCTATCAAATACATTTTTTTTTTCAGTTAGAATAAAAAATTATCTAATTTAAATATTCCAGACTTTCACATTACAAGATTTACTGTGGTGGATAAGGAAAGACACCTTCGTTCGAAAGGGTTATTCTGAACAATTAAAATCTGTTTTTTCAAATAAAGGTCGATGATTGATTGTAATTGAATGTGCCTACATTAGCTAGGAGTCAGCATTGAAATTGATGCATGCATATTGATGGGAATACAGGTTTTTTTTTACACGAATAGAAAAGTATATTCTGACAATTGCTTTGCACAAAACAAGACTGCCAAATTTACAATACCGTGGAAATCAAACCTTTGTGCATGTTATAACAAAGGTTTTTTTTACAGTCACTTCTTCAGCTCTCAAAGTATCTTAGTAAGGGAAACTTCTACAGCAAAATTTCCGGAGGAAGAATTAACAACGATCTTATGGACTAAAGTAAAGGTAGACAATTTAATCATCTTGACACATTCAAATACATTCACATTTCTTGAAAACTTTTTATTAAGATATCGTCAGTATGTCAACCCTGATTTACGATTTGTGAATGTTGATGTCACAGGGGAAGTGGCAAGTCTTTATATCATGAGAATGACATATCTGGACCCAGAAAGGATAAACATAGACGTTATGTGAGTAGTCGTATATACGTAAGCTGAAGGATGATTACAATTACAAGAATATGGGCAGCATAGTGTCACGTGGAGTAGTATAACTCCAAGAACAAATTCAGATTAGTAAAGGAATACCTAAGTTTAATTCAAGGCGATGGATCTAAATGGAGATATCGGCGTTCGTGCTGGGCCCTAGAGTTTCCCGCCAAAAATCATCCGGTCATCGACCCCGAAAAATAATATAGGCATAAACAACCCAAAGTGATACATCGCCCTTTCTTTCTTGACTTATCGTTTATGGAAATTATCCCGGTGAGATGCCGAGTCCATAAAGTAATCAAATAGACACTTAAATAACAGAAACATTACTTTTTTATTTGTTCTTCACAAAATATATTCCTATCAAAAATAATTCCCCAAAGTCCCAGTTTCAGTAATTTAGACACCCCACCTCCCAGGTATACACCTTGACCTAATGAAATGTTTCCACCCCAATCTCCTGAAAAGAAAACAGAATGAAAGCCTCCAAAATACAGGCATATAAACATTTATATATATATTCGCACACACAAAATAATATATTACTTAATTAATTTCCTACAAGGTAACTTTCAATTAAAATTAGATTTTTGTCAAGGTATACTCTTGTCTAAGAGGAAAAACACACTGTAGGTTCTCCGTTCCATACAGTTTCTTTTTTCACGCTAAAGTTTGGTGTTGGTGAACTATTTTTCCCCGCACGTTAAGGTGTTACGCTTATGTTTAAGTGCAACAAGTTTCACAAAAGTTGTCTTTCATAGATATAGTTTTAATGGCTTTACTACCCCATACGAACTTAGAAAGTCAGTCACTGAAAAAACACGTCGTCTGTGACGAACAATTTCCCCTCGTAAATAAACACTTGCAGTAATCACTAATGTCTGTGTATATGAAATAAAAAAATAATGGTCCGGTCGATTTTCCATATTAAGGATACTCCTTTTAAACCCAAGTTCGTTTGATGAGAGACAGAGCCCCCGATATATTTAACTATCGACGGAATTTTGTCCCTTTTAGAGTTCGGCGACCCAATGATGCATACTACAGCTACCGTCCCCTTCGAAGGCGTCTGATCTGGCTTCCCCGTCCCGTACTTGCTTCGAATCGTCTTTCACTTGGGGTTGGCTTCCCAAATAAAACAAAGTTCTTACTTACATTAATTTCGTCTAATCTTTTCTTTCGTCGACTCAACCTTCGGTATATGGCGTGGGACCGGAATCATCTAAGCCTTTCTTGTCCTCGTCTAGGTCGCATCGTTTCCAAATGTCTTAGCGCACAAGTCGGATCCCCGTCCTTCCTCTGGGATGGCGGCATTGTCCTCTGGGTTAAACTTTCGAATCTGGCACAGTTGTGGAACGATCTTTTTTTCGGAAGTAGTGATGTCAACGTTGGTTTCGCACTACATTCAAGATGGCGGACATGTTTTAGAGTTGAAATTTGAATGGATGAAAATGGAGGGGTTATTTACCAATACATACATCCTGCAGCTAAGCCAACCTAACTTTACCCAACCTACAGTTAATTGTTTTTGGTGCGTAATGAAATGGATAAATAATGCCTACCTTATGTTTCTTCGTCTGACGTGTGTGGAGGATACATTGTTTGAATGTCTTGCAGGAACGCTTAAAACATGTGTTTGAAGAAGTTAAGGTGTTGATTTTTGCGTCGCCACATGAATTCCGCTAAATAATTTTGGAATTGGTCGGCACATCGTTTTGTTCCCTCTCTCCGTAGCTGACGCTTGATGATACTCCATGCACCTTCGATTTTGTTGGTATGCGCGCCAGTTTCCGGGTCCTTGAAGGTAATGCTGTGGTTAACTGTGAGGTGTTGGTAGGAGTATAAAATATCTAAAACAAACATAATATATAAAAAGTTTAAAACAAACGAATGATTTCAATTTTAATGACGTAAATGACAACCATTTACCGTAAACCAATGTCAGCCAGAAATCAAACCAAGAATTCTTGCTGAATTAGGTGCTGCCAATACACTAGGTACGATATCATAACTTACAATTAAAATTTTAAAGTAAGAAGAATCATTATCATACCTTACAGCTCAATACTATTCTTCTTCGTTAAAATGCTTCACAAATAAAATGATCTTGTATATGACGTGATTTATTTCATTACATTGTCCATGTTTACCTTGTTCTCTTCTTTTGGTATTCATTGAAGCTAGTGTCTTCAATGAAATTAATTCAAAGAAAAGCTCATTACCTTCATTTTATATGAACTTAGATGAACTTTATTCTTTTTTATATCACGTACAGCTTGTACTCCAATTTGATAATCCTTTGCTAATTTGCTGATTCTCCATTATCAAGTTTTTGAAGGATTTTTAATTTTTCTTTAACATATAAAACGTTTCGTTTTAAATTCACACCACTCTTTTTTACCAGTAAAAAATTTCACGCAACTAACTGACGATAAACATGACGCAAAAACTAAAGGAGAGCTGAAAGTCAATAGCTGAAAAGCTATTGTACAAACAAAGGGTGCGTCTATAAAATATAACCACGGTTGTATTACTTAGAATTTAAACGTTTATTATTCATTTAAAAAAACCTGATAAATAACCTTTTAAATAAACTAAATAAAGTTTTATAAATATTTGAAAAATAATAATTTTAGTACTTTGCAATTCAGAACATTTGTTCTAAGTGTTTGCTGAAATCATTAAGAATATATTTGAATTATGTTACTCAAAAATTATTCATTATATTTTTTGTACATACAATTGTAATTATAATCAACTACACACTAAAATTATTTAATATTTTAACGGCATTATTGAAGGCCAATAAAAAATAAAAAAAAAAGTACAAAACTTGCATTAGTGTAAGACCTTTGTTTTAATGTAATAATTACAAAATAACTACAATTATAGAAATAATCCCTTAGTTTATTTTTTAGACAGTCTGACACTCCTACGTTGTACTGTGTGTTCTGGTTGCTTTTTTGTTTTGCTACAAAAGGGTCGTCCACGTCTCTTTTTATTCTCATCATTCTTCTTTTGGGGAGCTTTAAATAAAAGAAGAAAAACAATCAAGCACAATGATAAATACATATATTTGAATCACTAAAAAACTTCACTCGAGTGTTATCTAAAACAAGTTGTTTAGTTCTGATGCAATTCGTCAATCTTTAGTTTCATATTAAAGTTGTTTTTATTTAATCTTTCTACTAATGAACACTTGAGTAAAATCAAATTATTGCCCCTTGCAATAATTTTCAGCTTATCTCTAATTCCTAGAGGCTATATTAATAAAACTCTGCAATTCTCAATGGTACATCTGGAGAATTGATAGTTATTGAAAAGGCCCACCTTTCTGCAAGGCTTGTATCCCCGCCGCCAGTCATGCACAGCCTTTCTGACCTCCTCGTCACTTGCAAATTTGCGTTCACCCAGTTTCTTCTTTAGAGCTCCAAAAATAGAGTAATCGGAGGGTTCCAAGTCAGCGGAAAAAGGTAGCTGGGGAAGACACTGTATGCGGAAGGATTTGATGGTTGAAGGCCGTATGTGGTTTGGCGTTATCGTGCTGAAGGAGAACACCGGTTTAAAGGAGTCCATGGCGTCTCGTGTGAATCGCAGTTTTGAGCACGTCAGTGCGGAGTGCCCTGTACGTGCTTCCGGTCACGGTCGTCCTTTTAGCCATATAATGTTCCTTAATTTGTCCACGGTGGTCCCAGAAAAGGGTAAGTTTAACCTTAGCTGCCAATGACTGTGAGCGGAATTTTATCTGCTTGAGAGACGATGAGTGGCGCCATTCCAAGCTTGCCCTCTTGTCTCTCGTTTGTGATGTTGTACCCAAGACTCGTCGCCAGTGACTATTCGCTTTAAAAATCCTTCACCCCCAGCCTCGAACTGCCGCATCAGCTCCATACAGTTATTCCGTCGTCGCATTGAAATGTCTGGTGTGAGTTGGCGAGGGACTCATCTCGGAGCTACTTTCGTGTAGCGATGTTCTTCGTGTACGATTTGGTGGGCAGACCCAATGACCAAAAAGTGGGCATGCAATATTTTTAATGGTGAATCATCGCGTCCGCTGCGACATTCGACTCAGCTGTTACGATTCTGTATAATTGTCCTGTCCTGGGCGCATCATTCAGATCTGAATGGCCTGCCTCGATTCTTCTGCACCATTCATATACTTGCGCCTGTGATATACAGGCAGCGCCGTGGTGTTTTTTTTTTGTTTTTTTTTGGATAATGGTACAATATGTATTGGTAAATCTGTTTTGGTAAATCTGTTTCTGACCAAGTGTCATTAGAAATAATGCTATTCAGCTCTTCTTCCACAGACTGTTGTCAGTTTTTAAACTTTGTGACGTAACAGCTTCTAAATGACTGTGAGATGTAGGAATGTTATGAATAGATTATCTTTGAAACGGATGCAGACTTTGAATAATGTCTCTTCTTCTAAGCTTCATATATATCAGATCAGGTTGCGAAGATATTTCAGAAACTACATTTTCACGTTCTAATGATTTTTCGAGTGACTTGAAGCTTCTTCTAAATATTGATTTTCTTTCTGTTCATCTTGGAACTCCGATTCTGTCCTTTTCTTCTGTTCGTGCTGATCTTTGGAGACTGAAATATGATTCTTTTCTTTCCTTTCCTTAGTGAACAGTGAATTGATTCATTCGTTGATGTTTCCTTATCTTTTAAAATCTTTTGTTTCATCTATGTAAACATTTCGATTTTGCATCAACTTGTTTTTGTTTACATCCCATATTTCGTAGCCTCTGCACTTCTGAGAATAACCAATGAAATACCTTTGAATGCCCTGGGATG
The DNA here is from genome assembly GCA_023159025.1 of Thereuonema tuberculata. Classification (NCBI taxonomy): domain Eukaryota; kingdom Metazoa; phylum Arthropoda; class Chilopoda; order Scutigeromorpha; family Scutigeridae; genus Thereuonema; species Thereuonema tuberculata. The sequence continues at coordinate 9,961,525 of JAFIDM010010028.1, read as the reverse complement.
GAATTTTCCCCTTGGATTTCTGCATCGATATTTTACGTAAGCAATTGATTTAAACCATACGGGTAATAAATCTTCCTCGTTGCTTCCCATCGTCTTAACGCCCAGTTAGCATTACTTTTCACCACGAGAGATTTCAGTTCTTTCGGAGCAGTAAGCAGTTGAACGTCAAGCCTTTTTTCAGTTAAGTTGGCTTCTTTGCTGATTATAAAAACCATCATGAATGTCGGGGGGATCAAAATATCGCTTTGATCCATGTTTCCTCAGTCCAGTTTTCCTGAATTACACGAACCAGGACACATTAATAGCTCTCGTGATAATGTTATGTATTGTAGAGCAAACAAGTGGAGACGTAAACTGACGGATTTGAACAGATTAGGCATCAACTGAAAATATGTAACTTGTTAATATATTAAAAGGAGTTAAAGCCGAAGTTCGTCATGATTTGGTAATTGTTGATTAGCAGAAACCTCCAGATGTAAGGCAACGACCACAATTTCAAATTGTGCGCAGTTATCAGAAACTAGGAAGAAACCGCAGATTGGACACCAGATTTCTTATGAATATGAAAGAAAACTGTATAATTAATGAAATCACTTGCAAGAAAAGGAAAGTGACGGGTAGCTTTGTGGAAGCTGATGAAGACCATGGATTTGAAGAGTCTGAACAGGAAAAGAGGAGCATGTTTATTCAAGATATTCATCAGTGAATATAGATAGAATTCAAATTCCCATAATAATGAAACAGTGTAAACAGCATTTTATAATTGTTGCATGAGCACTAATAATATAACAATATTAGCTAATCAACAAAACCTTATTTCCTGTCTAAATAGAAAATTTCACTTTTACTGGAAAATCTTGCTGTTTGCGGTCGGTAATATTATTGCTTTATTTATTTATTTATTTACAATAACAAGAAATTACAGTCCTGCAAAATCAGATTAACAATAAAATAGTTGAATAATTCAAGATAAAAGATTACGAAACAAAATATAGAACCATAAATTTATCCCTTCTATAATATAATTAAATACGCGAAAATAAAATGTGAGTATAAAATATCTAAAACAATCATAATATATAAAAAGAAAACAAACGAATGATTTAATGACGTAAATTGTGTTATATATTATGATTGTTTTAGATATTTTATACTCAGAGTGATGCTCGAGTGGCTAGAAAATGACAATTTATACTGATACCAGACACTTTATATTACTGAATAACATATAAAAGAATATAAAGGATATATATATATTGAACATCTACAATCTTAATTTTATTTAGTACAATAGTTTGTTGAGATAACGGTAGTGTTATATCCTTTGACGTTTGAAGTTGATTTTGTATTATTATTGAGAAAACTTCTAAGTTAAATTTCCTAACTGTTTGAGTTAACGAATCTTTATCCTATATCTATAGACAAATAATAGAGATCACATCTATCTGAAAAGGAATAAACTATTGACCCCTGAATTACTTATTTCACGCTTAATAAATTGTATGATTCATTTATATTAAGCCTACGAAAATAATGACTCAACACTTGTGTGATAAAACTCCTCAGAACATAATCAAATATTTGTCGAAACATTTTACAATAAAATATTTGAAAAGCCTGCTAAACTTATTCTTAATAAAATCAGTTCATGTGTTTATACTCGCTACTTGATCATCAGACAGTCCACTTCGGCATATTGCATGAATCCAAAAGTACATGGCGCAGCTTAGCCGCAGCTGCTTTTGCGCCATAAAACATCAACCAACCAAAAGTACACGTAATAGTTCGTTATTGTCTTTAGCTTTTTAGACGAGCTTTTCGTTGGTAATCTTTTCCCTCGGATAAAGATTAAAACAAAGTCTATCTGTCCTACCTTATCACTCAAGAAACTTCTGACGATCGGAGTAACTTGTTCGGAAGACAACGTTCGAAATACCTTATCTTCCCGACTGATTTATCCCGTAGCATTCGTACGATCGTTCCGTCTTGGTTAGTAAAACTTACTTATCAGTATTACCACAATCATGCCCAAACCATTTATTACTTTTGCAATTTGCAATGCCCATTGACCTCAGTTTCGTTTCATAGCTACGGATTGCTCGAATCTCAGTTTGCCCCCCCATTCTCCTTTGGCCTTCTTGGCCTCTCATGAGGAGTACTTTAAATTTTTGACTTGATAAATTATAATTACCCAGTTTTACTTAAGACAAATCTTAAGGATTCGAACTATCGAATTAATGATTGAAAACTGCAGCAGAGTGCTTTTCAGAAAACTTCGAAATCCGATTTGATAGAGAGTTGGATGCACCCTAGGCCTTAATGGAGAAAACGCATACCGAGGAAAAGATGCCGGCAACGCCAAGGATTGAACCCAGTTTCTCCAGTGTAGTCACGTGCAATTTTCACAGCGATTGAGATAATGGAGTCGTATGGACGGATACAAAAAAGTATTAGGATATACTATAGACAGCATATAAAAGATTCAATTCTGAGAAGATGGTTAGTTGGAATTCTGCTTCTAATGTTTCTGTTATGTAAAATGATAGATTCAAAAAGACAATCTTTAAATATATATATATTTTTTTTTTTCAAAATTAAAAAATTGATATTTATTCCGTTATTTCGATACTAAGATTTTTCTTAAAATTACTTTTGTATTCATATCTTCGTTTAATGATGGTACATAACAATAAGATTGCCGTTAGTTTAAACCAGTAATTTCTCTGTGTTTGGATATTCCAAGTTTTGCATTTTTGAGAATTTCCCAATCTAAGTTGATGGGTCTCCAAATTGTTTTTCTTTCCAGTGAGCGATTCCATATTCCACTATGACTACACAGATTAAACCTTTTAGAGTATTGGAAATATCTTTATACAGTAATCGAATTTTAAGCATAGACTTTACTTTTGCCTATAGTAAGCAGCCTTGACTCGTTTCTAATTTAACCTTACATTTTACATCGAGCTAATTCTTTTTGTTTTTCTACACAAGTCCCTCAACGCTTGTGTTTATAAATTCTGCTCCATCTGCGTCAGTACATCCAAACTTTTCCTTTCCCTCTGATGGTGGTGACAAATGTCTCTCGAATCAAGTAAGCGAGCAGGGCTTTACAGCCACACACATATAGCAGACAGTGCTTCAAATCTCACCCACCACATCAACCAGCCCTCGGCGGATTTCTCGTCGTTGTCCCAAATTTGTTTGTTTGTTTCTGTTTGGAGAAATGATGGATCGACTTTAGTAGAGTCTTTTCAAATCCCTTTCGTTGAGAGTGTGGCATGAAAAGCACGCGACTGCCTCAAGAAACTGCATTAGATGATTGCAAATAGAACTATGACCACATTCTCTGTAAGAAGGAGAACAACATTATAGTCTACGGCTAGAAAAAGCAATGCTCCTGACGTCTATGCTCAATCACCAAAACGAGAAAAGTTTCTACAACTTTGAATGAAAAATTTCATTAACGAAAGGTTGCAAAAACTCAAATTCGCTGGCCACTGTGAAGGACTACGACATCTGTTCGCTAACGATTTCGAAATCCAAACGTACATACGGCTAAAACTCATGTCACAAAGATCCCAGACTTTACCCTAGCCCCAGGCTTAACGTATTCTTACGTCGATTCATCTCCAGAATTAGGCATTCTAAGAGATCTACAAATTCATAAAATAAATATTACTTATACTCATTTGCACTCGATTAGAAATATAGATAAGATACCTTTCATTTTCACTATACGAATTGTTCTTACGGAATCTTCCATCTCTCTTCAAACTGTCTCTAAAAATGCAAACGGCAAAACACATCACACAAGTTTTCCCTTCATTCTTCTTGTCCTTCACCAAGCAACGCATTCATCTAATTATAACAGCGACATCTAACATTCAAACATTGTATCAATCAAAGCGTCGTTAAGATACTTATTACAACTAACCTGAGATAAACAAATCTTTACTAAATAAAAAAAAAACAGATCGGAGGAATAAAAAAAAAAACCAACTGATCAACATTTAGTAAATTTTCTACAACACTTCCTCCCCTTTCTTTCTTTTTTATTATTGATTCGAAATAAAATAAAATAATTCAGGGTTAAATCTTGACGTAATCTTACACATGAAATATCAAACGTAAATACTTAAACTTTTAAAAAATTATAGCACCATTTTCATATTAAATGGACATGCCAAATTCTTTCATGGCATTATTCAGCTTAATATCAGTAACAGGCTTAGTAAGCACATCCGCAATATTCTTGTTACTTTGTATGTATGCGACCTCGATATCCCCTTGATCTATATAATCCTTAATCACATGATATCTCAGCTCAATGTGTCTGCTCTTTTTCATTTTATCTTCGGAGTTAGCTAGGCATATAGCTGCGGCGTTATCACAATATAGCTTTATCGGTTTTTCAACTATGCCCACAGCAGTGATCTCATTCATAAAACCGCTAATGGCTTTCTCATTGTTTGATGCCTCAACCATGGCAATATAATCAGCCTGATGATTGCGCAATAAGGTTTTGTCTTAAAGTCTTCCAAACTACCGCTCTGTTACTCATTTTTAATATATACCTGGTGGTTGACTTGCTATCCTCAGTTGAATCGTTCCACGTTGAATCGCAATATCCAATGAGTTTTTCATTGTTTCTAGAATAATTCAACTTCCAATCCTTTGTCCCTGACAAATATCTGAGGATCCTTTTGGATGACTTTAGGTCACGTACACACGGCTTTTCCACTTTACATGACAACGTATGCACGCTTAAGGTGATATTTGGTCTGGTGGTATGACTTAAATAAGTGAGACTACCTAATATACTCCGGAAAAGAAAATGTGCATCTACATTGAGGCTTCTAGATTCTTCTGGATCGTTAACTTGCAACTTAACGTTATCGACAGGTGTCATAACTGATTTGCTGTCCTTCATATTGTGTTCAGCGAGCAGTTTCATTATAAACGTCCTTTGAGATATAGAAACTGAGCTATTCTCCTGATCGTATTCGATCGACATACCCAAATATTTAATACAACTAACATGAGATAAACAAATTTTTACTAAATAAAAAAAAAAAAAACAGATCGGAGGAAAAAAAACAAAAAACAACGTAAATGACAACTATTTACCGTAAACCAATGTCAAACAGAAATCAAACCAAGAATAATTAATAAGAATAAATATTTATTTTTTATTGGAATAAGCATAAAAATGACTTCATAATGACAAAAGAAAGTAGGAAGACAAAAATACATTATAAATTTCATTTTTTTTATTATGCTAACTTCATGGTAAAATAATGTTCGACTTTTTTATGAATTACAGTGAAAAATATTTTTATCTAATTTACTAAATAGTTGCATAAATACATACGATGAAGAAAAACAAACTCGTACTACTCCTATGATAATTAATATTTCATCCTATTTATTCCAAGGACTTCTTCTGGATACAATATAAATAAATAAAAATAAGGAATGAAAGAGAAAACCTTCTCTTTTCTCTAGAATAACAACTTAAAATATGTAACATATAACTTCAATAAACATGAAACATGACATTAACAATAAAAATAAAGTAAATAAGAATGCCTTTTGAGTCGAGCTGATACACTGGGACGGCCGTTTCGAGCTTGTTAGCCTCTCATCAGCCAGTGCAAGACTCAAAGGCATACGAGGGGGAGGTGTTCGTTAACCATCCTTCCATTTGTAGTTCGTTAACACTACTACAATCCTTAAATTATAAAGCATATACTACCCCCATTTTGTTGAACTGCATATCCTTTTTCCTTGTTCTTTCTTTCTTTCTTGAATATAATATTATCTTTATAATAAATTAATTTGATCTCATTAATTGTACAAAACATCTTTAACGCATTTCTGAAAACTTTTCTTCTCATTTAAATGATTTAATTTTAAATTAAAGGAAATATTACTAAACGAATGCCCTACAGTATTCATAGACTTTTATTATCTGTATAATTAGTAATTCTTGTTTTTGAATAATGAGTAGCAGAGTAATTATTCATTTTAATATAGACAAACAAGTTTAATGTGTTAGATTTGTAGAAATATATTCAATAATTAAGAATTGAAATAAATTCTTATCAACATATTAGTTTTAGTCGATACTCAAATCAAAGTTCTATATTTATAATTTCATCTAAGCGTAAATACGATGCACAGTTAATGTCTCAGTTCTTTATTCCTATTTATAAAGTTCAGAAATTATAGATTTATCCACATCGATAATGTCACTTTACTTGCTAATATATCCTTTCACTGTATACATTTATTCACAAAGCTATCAATAACTATAAATGTTCTTTATACTTGTTTTATTCTCTCGAACATATATAGTTAATCACAAATATATTATTTATTCACTTTCTGTATATATTCAAACTTCAGGTCTAATAATAATAGTTTATTTTGTATTAGCCTAATCGATGTGTGATGTGTATTCTACGAACTGTCTAAGATTCCCTTTATTATGTAACTCAGTAATAAATAGTTCCATAAATAATAATGTCTCTATTAATAACGAAAGAAGTACTGACTAACGAAGTAAAACATTAAACAGAAATATGTTTACAGATTCTATTAGGAGTTAAGACTTCGTTGTTCAATAACCCTAAATTCGAAATGTCTCTATATTATTGAAAGGTCCAAGAATAATTCAAGGATAAATTGTGTTCAATGTAAATGTAACTTACATTTTTGAAGATCTCGAAGCTCCTTTAAGGCCCCTACACACTAGGCTAGTATTTAGTCGAGTAACTAAATTACTCGCCACTGTTCAAAAAAGCGTTCACACCACGGCCGAGTCAAGTACACAAGTGATTGTTGTTTTGCAAAATGAAGACGCTACTACGCAAGGAAGTTAATAAATTAATAAAGCTTATGGTATTGGCCATTGCAGAAGAGGTGGAAGAAGAAATTTGTGTGATAAAGAAAAAACGAATATGGATACGG
>JAFIDM010010028.1:9919623-9949553 GCA_023159025.1 Thereuonema tuberculata | reverse complement strand
ATTGTAGAGTTAAGTTAATTCTTAATAACGGCTAAGCCCAAAAGGATGGAATCCCACAAACGAAGACTGGCTGAACGAAGTGGAATTCAGCAAGGTATTATCTTCGCCATTAATATGGATTGACGAATAACTTGACGTATCGGCGCTGGATTATTGTAAGTAAATTTTCTATTTACCTCGTCCATCTAGGATTTGGAAGAGAGCCAACATTTGAGATTCGAACACTTGAAATGAAGTTTTAGGACAAAGCTGAATAAATGTTAATGAACTTTAAAGTTGAAACACTACAAACAGATGAATATTTTGTTCGTGAATTACAGATCCAATAAAGTTATTAATTACAAGTAAAATCATGATTGCTAGGAATTATCAAAGTCAAGGACATTCAACTTAAAACGAATGTAGGATAGGTTCAACTAAAGTAAAGAACTGTTGATCTGAAATGCTTTAAGTATTCACACAAGAGTTTTGTGATAATTAGCAAGGGATTTTCTTTTAAAGACTATTTTGATAAAAAACAAGAATTATTAAATTGAAGTATTTCTGTTATCATAACAGACTGTTTAAGTGTTTGGTAAAGACTTTATTACTAGGATGTTAAGTCAGTATTGGATCAAAGAAGTTAAGTTAACTTGGACATTCATTCAACTCAATCCTGTTAGCACTCATACGGTGAATATTATTGACAACCAATACATATAAGTACAATGACATATGGAATATCAAAAGGTTCAATGCATTAATGTACTCATGCATTATATTAAACTTTAGTTAATTTCACATATGATGAAAAGTCATTTTGTCAATGTTGTTACTTGAACAGTTAAAGAAAAGAAGATTTAAATGAACTTTTAAGTCTTAAGGAAAAGAACCTTAATTGATAGGAAATCAATTTAATTGAACTTTAATTTGTTAGAAACAAACGTTTCATGTTTTGTAGCTATTTGATTTTATAAAACATGTTAAGTCCATACCAGTTTACTGCTTATTTACTTCTCAACTCACATAGACTAAATACGCTCTGCTAAAACCAGCACAGGCAAGTAATTCAATTAAATGCTGTTTGAAATTTGTTGTGAGGATCCAAGGTAACAATTATTAATATTTAAATCCCCCAGATTTAAACCTTTTTAATATTGTTACCGGTTGAATAGGCCCACCTCCCTCTTTATCAGAGTCGAAGGGCCTCATCCTGCCTCTCTAGAGTGGAGTTGACTGCTTCCGGAGCTTCCGCCAGAAGAAGTTGTAGCATCTGCTACTTAGAGATGTTATTATTTAAATTATATATATAAAAAAAAAACACACATTTATTATCCAAACTTACAAATGATTAATCTAAGTTGATCAACCCAGAATCCTTATACTTAAACTAAAAATACTAATAAATATAATTCTAATTTATTTTGCTATTAGTTAAACAACAATCATATTTCTAAAACATTTAAGAAGCAGTGGAAGCGTAAAGTAACCCTTTTAGGGAAAAAATAAATGTTTAAATAATAAATAACAACATTTTCCCCATTTCTGAATTTCTAAACGTGAGTGTCTCTTCTCAGAACATCTCTTAACCCTAAAACACAACAGTGGAAGCAACATTTACTAATTTGTTTCAATATTCAAACTTCACAAAATTTAACACGTTATCTCTTCAATGTTCAATGTCTTAGTCTTGAACTAGAAATTAACATTTCAATGTAACGTTCCTTTGTCTTTACATTCGTTGATCGCAGAACATGATGATCGTTCAAGATGATTTCCTTGTCCTGAAATAAGTGGAAAGAATAAAGGCGACTTACTTTAACTTGCTTCTAAAGTCAGTCTTATGAAGTACCTACAAGTCCCTTTTCCACTTCTTTGGGAAACCTGGCTGGACTAAACGATGAGGTTGTATTCGAAACAAACATAGCGTCTCCCATAACTATCACGGCGAAGCTTCTAAAGACAATCCAATCCATGCTGTAGAATTCAAACAACACCTTAGTATCACATTATTTCAACGTATTGCTTCTGCAATAGTAGTAAGTTATAGTAGTATGAGTAGTAAGTTATAGGTTGGGTTATCCTATTTAACTCTCTCGCATCGATAATGAAACGAGGTTCTTTACCTTTAGACCTCGTTATGAAATAAGGAAGGCTCCAAGAACTTTCGCATCTTTCTATAATGTCGTCTTTCAACATAGTTTTAACTATTCCTTTTATTTCCTCCAAATATTTCCTTGACATAGGATATGGACGAATTTTCTCTGGAAGGGCTTCACCCGTTTCAATATGGTGAGGGAATTTTTTCCTAACATCAATTGGTTTCCTTTGAAATTCTTCCACCAACCCTTTTAGGTTTTCGTTTACCAAACCGACTTTCCCTAACTGACATTGTCTAAAGTCTAAGAGTTCTGGAGTCTTGTCCATAATAATCTGTTCGTTAACAAATTGTAAGGTAGCTCTACGGCTCTTATAGGTGTAGACGCTCTCAAGAGGTAAAGATTTTACGTCCAGCATTACAAACACATCTACATAAATGCTAATTCACCCCATGAATCTTTGATGCGTAACATTTAAGATGAAGTTACCCTCAATCGTATTTTTTCCTATTAATATTATTAGTATGACCATCCGCCATGACAGCTGAAATATCAGCATCCTTAATCTTATATCCTAATTTCCTCACTAATGGTTCAAAATCTTCACTTATAGTATAGGTGTCAGCTCTTGTATCTACTAAAAATATAATCTTTTTGTCTGAACCTTCAAACTCAAAGATAACTGATGGAGGAGAGTTTTTCAATTCTTCCCCGTTAAAGTTCTTTGTCTCTAAATTATTTTTACATATTTCGTAGATATATTTTATCTGCTTCTTCGGGCTTAGAATATTCTTCATTTACAGAAAGTTTACATGATAGAATAACAACAATATACGGTAATTACAATGTGAACAATACTGGGTCATACATGTCAGATCATATACATATTAATTTATAATTATTATCTTTAAACAAAACCAAGTAATCATAAGTATGATAATATCAAAACAATAATAAAATAGTGGTTAAGAGTAGAAATTTTGTAACCTTTTTACAATAAATTAGTATATTTTTGGAATTTTTTGATATTTATACAATTTTTCATGAATTTATCTAATATAATTTGGCTCACTTCAACACCTTTTTATTTGTTAAAGCATCTGAAGCTTCTTATTATGCAAGCCTCGAGCATACATTCTTGAAAACAATTTGCACGATCGGGTCTGGATTATGTCCTAATGTTAGAGAATGGTGGGCCCAATCTGATACCTCAGGATGGTTGTTCTTGGTAGCGCTAATGTGTTCTTTTAGACGTTGTTTTAGCTTTTAACTAGCAGATGCTACAAGGTGGTAGCATAGCGTGGTTCACGACACTCACAGCGATTTAATCAATAAATTTTCGATCCTCGATGGCTGAGTTGTAGCAAAGACCAAAGGAAATTCTCAATAAACTTGAAGCAGAATTTAAAAAGAAGCAAGAAAATGACCGGCCTTTACTTGAGATATCGCAGGATATTGGAGATACTGAGAGACTAAAGCAGGTGGTGCTGAAGATGGATATCGATTTGGAAGATATGCAAGGCAAGTTCTTTCACAACAGAACATTATGGAAATAGCATGGATATTGCCGAGAAAGACGCTCAGGTGTTAAAAACCTCCAAGACGACGGTAAATGGATGATTGTTTTATAATTCCATGGTGTGCTTCATGAATGCGTCTTCTTTATAAAAATTCTTAAAGCTTTCATTGAAATTCCATCTTCTACAACAATTTCAGATCCATACTTTTCAGCTTGTATAAGAGGAGGAGGTATATCCTTTGTCAAGATATTATTACGGGGTTTTTATTGGAGTGACACAGTTCTTTGAGTTGTAACAAAGTATGGAACGGCATTGTCTTGTATTCCAATTTTAGAAGCAATTTGCAATTATCTAAGACCATGAAATAACTTCTTTACCGGACCGAAACAATTTTGTTGATTTTACTGAGAAATTGCATTCTCATTTTATCCCTACTGTATAAATAGTGTGTCTTCAAGAAGGAGAGTCTTTTGAACATCGTCGCCTTTGAATAACTTCCAAATCGCTTATAAGACAGATCCTGACTTATTCGAAGACCAAGTACCCTGAACGACTGTGCCATAAATGTGCTTTGGATTTCGTATTAAGAAATAATGGAAGTGTCAAGCCTTTCTTAGATGTAAGATTGAATGGAACGGCATTCCTTTGATAAGCTGTTATTAAATAAGTAATTTTTTTCCTATTCTTTTTTAAACATCCTTTTGGATTGAATTTTTTTTTTTGTTCTTCACGAGGGAAAAAAACCGTATCTCGTGCAACAAAGAAAACCCACGTTCAACTATTTTACAGAACGATCAACAACATACCTTTATTAACAATAAACAATTCTTATGAATTAAACAATGGATAGTCTGCCCATGTGAGAATCACCTCGATTTAACAAACTTTAAGTACAACAAACTCGACAATATCAAATTCAAACCGTTGGTTCGTTTCAAAGTGAAGAGAACGTCAGTGGTACTCCGCCAATTGAGTCTATAATGATGTTATAAATGTCACTTTGAATATCTAATTCAGAATGTAAAGTTTTAGCAAACTTAATAAAATTTATTGCGATAAATGCTTAGTTAAGGACTCTTCCTTTACGGGAGATGGCAAACAGCATTGTCGAAAAGTTACAGAGTTGTAATACGGTCTTCGTTTTCATTAGTTTTCTTCAGAAGATATTCATTCGCGATCATCAACATCATTCTTCTTTTGGATGAAGTCTCGGAATAGCTATCAATGATTCGGTCGTAACAACAAAAAGTGTTGCTTTGTACATTAACTATTAAACCTATTTAGTAAATTTTTATATTTAGGTAGTTTATGTATTGATTTATGAATTTTTTAATGTTACTACGTGATTCACAGAATTTAAATTAAACATTAACTTCTGATTACTACATCAGTTTTTGAGGATTTATGTTGAAGGGTTGTTATCCACATCAAAGTCCATTGAGTCCATTTGAACATAAACATTTCACTAGATTTGGAAGGTCATCACGAAATATACAGACCTTGTAAACAATTCGTTTTTATATTTTTTTGTTTCTTTGAAATAGAAATAAAAAAAAATGAAAGTTGTGGAGTTGCAAGTAATAAAAAAATATTTATAAAAGTTTTCTTTAATCTTAATTTAAGTTAGTGAGTAATTATTAATTAAATTTAAAAATACATTTCACTTATTTTGCTTTCGTAGAAGCGAAGGTTGAAAAGTTTTAGTTGGAGTTTCTGGGTTAAAAGTTAATTAAAAATATGCACGATAAAGAAGTTAAGACCTTAAGTTTTATTATAATATTTTTATTTCCAAAATAGATTCATAGTATAATTTTGGAATTGACTGATGTTGGTGCTTTCTGAAGTAATTGAAATATTCTTTGCGGTTCCGGTAGACATTGGCTACACAGAATTCCGTACGGTATCTGGGGAAAAAGAGAGACAAAAAAAAGAACTGAAATATTATGAACTATAAGAAAGTAATAAATGATAAAAGGAACGGTTCATTATTTATACCGTTTATTAATGATTTCATTAATATCATTTGAATAAAGTTGAAAGATGTTATTGTTCATAAAAAAAGAACAGTGGTGCTTGTTCTTTTTCTAAGTACATGAATCTCATAAGGAAAGCTCATAAATCTCATTTTTATTTATTATCCTTTTAAGACTTTTCTCCTGCTTGGATCAGCATTTAAATGCAATAAATAAAATTTAGTTTATTCATAATATAAAATTATATAATTGAAGCTTATATTTGATGCTTTCAATAAAGCATTTGTCAGGGAATCCGGAGTAGCAGTGATTGTTACGCCAAACAAATAAGAAGAAGTAATCAATTCTTTCTTCACACATGATTTACAGTAATAACATTACTTCAGCAAATCACTTAACTATTAAAACAAATCCAATTAACATTTTTCCCCCTGTTCCGTTGGATTAAAATTAATAAAATATGGGAGCTGGAAGAAATTCCAGATACATCGAGAGAAAAAAGTATATTTTAAAAATGATTGTCAGGAGAGCGCCTTCTCACATATTCAACATGAAGAGATTTTAAATGATTGTTTAGTTATATGTAAAAAGTCCTTTAATTTCAAAGTTGTTACATTGCAATGGGTTTCTCTCCCGTGCTTCTTTCTAATTAAAAGTACTGCTCTTGTACTTTTATGGAATTTTTGTTTCCATTAAAAGATTTTAAGGACATGTTACTGTTTATTTCAAAGATATTGTTTTTATTAATGTTCTTATATCATGTAATTCATATCCAACTTTTGATGTAATATCCAGAATCTAACATTCAGTGAAAGAACTTCCAAGTGGGATTGGAAATGGTAAATAGGTTTTTTGGTTTTTCAAAGAATTAAAATCAGTTATCATTAATATTTATAATTCAGGTATTGATTGCAAATTTTGGACTGATTATTGTTTGTAAATATTTATTAACGAATTCTTAATAACTCGGAATACATTCAGATACTCACATACTAGGGACTGACCATACAAGTTTGGGGCGGAATTTTGAAGGCTGGTAACTTTTTGAAAATTTTATTTTTTGTACGTAGGCTACGTTGCGAGTTGACTATAATTGGTTAATGAGCACGAAAAGAAAAAAACAAACCCCGAAACACCTCTCCAAGTATGTCCCAAATATTATTGACATATAAGATCTAGTTGATTACTAATTAATTTTCTGCTTCATACTCTTTTAAAATGTCTGCAAAGATTGCGAGATAGATTGATCATGATAAAATGCCTTCGAATCACAGAAAATAAGAGTTTTCTGATTATTGTAAATTAAGGCTTAACATAGAATTTTTAAGTTTGATTATATATATGATAAGTTATTAAATGGATATGAATATGGCATTTATATTAAATATCTTCTATTAATGTCATTGTAATGACCGGAAGGAGTCTTTGATCTGAAGAATAATAGATATTAATACCTTCTTATATATACTTACCAGATGTTTGTAGGCAGATTGGACAGCAGTTGCAACCTTCGATTAATATTCCACCATTGCATTGTGGGATTTGATCCTGGGGACAAGCCACTTTACACATAACTGGAGGCTTGCAGTGAAGAGTTCTCTTAGGTCCGTACGAAGAGCCAAACGACAGACAAATGCTGAAAACTATGGCTATAGTACAGAATACTTTCGCCTAGAAACATAAAGGAATTAAATTTGAAACTCAAATAAGCCTTTATGCATTTTATTTATATATATTATAAATTATATTTATTATATTTATATATCAACCAATTAGATAACAAAACTTCCTAAAAAAAAGGATTTAATCCTGAGTTGTCAAAATGTTGGTTTATAATCATTTAAGTTATCTTATAAGTTTGATATGATAGCTGTCACCGTTTTTATATTTTTTTTTATATTTAAATTAAATATATCTAAGAAACTAGAAATAAATACAAAAAAAAATAAAATAAAGGATATTGTTCGAGAGAGAGTGCATAAATTAATGTGTATATGTAGACTCTATAAGGTTGTTATACCTTTTACTTTAACTCGATTACTTAACTCTTATTGGATGTGAAGTTGATTCTGAATGATTTACAGACTAAAACAGTTAAACATATAGTTTAATTCCTTAAGCAATTAATGTATCAATACTAGGGTATCTTCTACAATTTTCAATGCCTTAATGCATTCAATTCTTAATCAGCATAACAGTTTCTGCTACTCACTAAATATTTGACTTTCTTGAATATTTAGTTGAAATTAGCGATAAAATGGTTTTCACCCTGTATGAAAATGTCTTTTGTCATGCATGTAAATCTCGTATCGAATTTGTGTTCCTAACACTAAATTCTTAATCTTTGAATAATAAAGTTCCCTTGCATTTACTTGTATCCTTGTCCTATCCTCAGTGTAATTGGCCTCTATTATTATTTCATCTGTACGTCAGTGAATGTCTGTAGGAAAAATAAAGGAAAAGTCAACTTACAGTTCTTTTCGCCGCAATGTTCCTAGAGCTGCTTTATGTATTGAACATGAATCCTTTTATTCAAGTACATGGTCGTTAACATTCATGGATAATCCCAGAATCGGAGATTTCTTCTTGCTTTTGTCTGGTAACCTTGGCAACGATGAAATATATATATAGGCATGATCGTACCATTCAATTTCGTATTTAATTCCTTTAGCTTCTCGTAATACGAAATTGTAACTTTAATCCATGATTCAATGTGTCCTTATTGAATCAAATTGCTTTTAGAAAACTCCCTGAGTTTTTCTATAATCGTTACACTTCAGAAAGTTTCATGGCTAAGACTTTTTCTTTTCCATTCCTTATCGATGAACATAATACAAACACAAGGATTATTTGCAACAAACCTAAACAATGCCATCCTGCTTCTTACGGTATGTTATGTCATTTACATCATAGGGATTGTTTAATCGCATTCATTCACAAGTTTTGAATGTTATAGTACAACAGATATAAATAATAAAACATAAAGATATAAAAAAAAAAAAAGAATATATAGGTTAAAAAAGGACAAAGTCTTTGATTATTGCGTTTTTGTTTTTCTAAATTTTCTAAATTTTAATTACGATTTTTAACACTGGTGCCGCTGATGACGTGAAGGCAAAATTGGTTTGTATTCTCATAGAAACAGTAATTTGAAAGTTGTATTGGCATTTTTCAAATTTCAAATGACTGTCTGAAATTCAATATAATATAAAATGAAGAAGGAAGATAATCTGTTTATCAGTACTATAGTTATTCCCGTAGAAGGAAAGCCAACACTTTAATAATCTGACTGATGTTACTTTTGGAATGCAAGAGCATTCTTGAAAACTAATGTTATTTATAACCATAACCTTTTCTTGATAATAATTATAAAAAAATTAATTCTTTAAAATTTGTTTAACAGTGAGGCTTTTCCAATTAGTGTGTTTTCCCTTAATAGCTGTTGAACCGCTGGTTGAATCTTCTTGAAGTATGGCGTACCCATTTCGGACCTATCGTTTTATATACACATTCAACATCTATTTTTGATGAACGTCGGAAGCGCAGTGGTGCCTCAAAAGATAAAACTCACTAATGAAAAATTAGTGAGAAAATTGATGTGCCAGCAGTCAGCCGGCCTCAATAAATTTTTTTAAAGCAAAAAAATTCAATCTGCGCTTTGAATTGATTAATAAACAATAATGAGAGAAATCAAATTGTTTACCAAGTGACTTCCTGGAACATCTGTTTCACGCTCATTGTCAATCATCAGCCGGGAGCAGTCACCAGTACACAGCAAGGTCGCCGTACTGAGACTAATATGAATGAACGAGCGTGAAAGAGCTGTCCCAGGATATCACTTGGTAAAGAAACAAACAACAATGGGTGACACCAAATTATCTATCTTTGTTTTTTACATTTTTTCTCGAGTTTTACATCTTTTTTTAGCGCGAGAAGGTCAAAAAAAAAATCCCACAGAAAAGTATGATAATCATAATTAATCTGCTTAAGAAATCTATTTTTATGTTAAGTTTTGGTTGTGTATCAAACTATATTCGCTTATTAATCCTCTTAACATCTGTGTTAGCTTTAATCCGTTTAAAATTCATCAGGCTAAAAATATTTTGCATTTATTTTATTTTTAATTGTTTTTTTCAGGGAATGAAAAAAAATATTGGTGGACCTATTTAGCAGATTATATAATTAAAAAAAAACCTAAGTAGACTTTCAAAAATTGTGTTTATATTTCCAGTTCAGAAAAGCCCACAGGTTTTTAGTTTCTTATTGGATATTGATTTTATTTCGGGAAAATTGGGGATAAATCGAAATAGATTCCTAAAGTCATTTAAATCTTTTTTTTTTATTTTCATTTCAAATTAAAACTTATTTCTCTGCACTGCGCTATTTTAATGACTTTGCGATCTTAACATTGAGAACTGATTTCCCAATAAAGCTATAAAATATTTTTCCACGATCATTAATATCACTCTTCTTTTATCAATCAGTCGTTAAAAAAAAAACCTTTTAAAAAATTGATTAAAAATATTAAAATTTACTAAATAAGTTTTTAATAGTTAATTTTTACTCATGTTTAAAGTTACCAAGTGATTCACAGAATTCCATGAATATTGTAAATTAAACTTTACCTTCTGCATTTTCCTATGTATTAATATGTAAGTTTAACGACTTCGGTAAGAGAGTTGTTATTCACTTAAATATCCACGGAGCACTGTGGCTTATTTGAATATAAACATTTCAGCAGAATTGAAAGGTCATCAGGAAATACACACCTTAAGATTTTGTAAACAATTCGTTTTCATTTATAATGTAGCTTTAAAATACAAATAAGTATAACTCAAAAAATAATTAGTTTTACAACGGGAAATAATGTTTTTTAAAGTTTTCTCGAAATCAATTAGATTAGACAAAAAGAAATTAAAATTAAGAAAAGTTTTAATTTTTGTTTTTTTTGTGAATGATAAACATTAAATAGTAACAGGTTTCCGGAACTTACAAGTTCGTAAGGTAAACAAACGCCTGCAAGAATTTAAATATTTCCAGTATTACATATATTAGATCTTTGTTTTGTAAAGGTTATTTATGTTAAAAAAATATAATTACTAATATATTTAGAAAAATTAAGATCGTTTTTATTTAAAAGAGTTGATAAATATTGAATCTACTGATGTTATAATTTGTATGACTCTTTTATTTAAATCGTTGTCAAATACAGTGCTTCTCAAAGTACTGTAGGCACGTCTCTTGTTTTCATATTTATGTTGGAAACTTGAGAATATTTTGTGAAATGCTGAAATTTAATTGAGGAAATTGATTGCTAAGCAAATGCATTTCCGTTATCGTAAGAATGGCAAAACGTTCACGCAATCAGTGACGTAATAGAAGATGAAAAAACAAGAAAGGACTGAGGAGAGAGGTTTATTTATTTTTTATCTGATCGTTATTCTTTGTATATTCAGTAATGAGTAAATTTTGCTGTACGTAAAATAACGTTATAATATACAAATATACTTTTTAAGTGTATTAAATCAAACACAATTGTACAAAATAATAATGATAGTTTTGTTATTTTATGAAGATATAGTAGCTACATCGTTGGATTACATTTTCTGTAATAGTTTTTGAGCAGGCCTTTGTTTGGATTGTTGGGCCTCATTTTTTCGTTGTATAATAATTAATTTCCGATTGCGACATACTTTTAAAATGATTCTTATAAATAAGATTAAAAAAATTTTTTTCTTAAAATTAGTTTATATTAGTGATTTATGTTTTGATTCTCTGAAATTTTTTTTTTTTTTCATCAGCAGTTACAAAGTGACATTACATTGCAATAATAAATTGGATTACGTGAAATATAATCTTCCAGTTCTGAAATTATGGCAGTCCAATGGAAGTTTTCGAATTCTTGGAATTTGTAGAGTTGGAATATACAGTCGAACCTCCATATATCGAACTTCCACATATCAAAATTTTCTATATATCGAACTCTTAGCAAATCTCCATGTTCATTACATAGAAAAACTGTTTCTATATATCGAAAAAATCTCTATGTATCGAAATTTTTTTTCAGATTTATTGGGATAAAAGTTGAATTGCTGATGAATGTAGATAGCGGAATGCACAAAAAAGACATTTCACCTAAATTTGGTATTCCCGACTATTATAAAAAAATCGGAATGCCGTTGTTGATTATCCTATAGACCAGCGGTCGGCAACCCGCCGCCCACGAAGCGTGTTGGAAGTTTTTTTTTTTTTGGTTGTTAAAATAAGATTTTCCGTTTTTTTTTTTTTTGGTTGTTGAAATAAGATTTTCCTTTTTGGCCCAAGTGCCGCCCACAGTAATCCCCACATAACATATTTGGCCCTTTTACAACAAAAGGTTGCCGACCACTGCTGTAGACGAAGACATACTGAGTTCGTTTCATGAAACTGAAAAAGAAATCGAAGAACCAGAGGAAGTAAATGAATCTGAAAACATTTCCAAGCCATCGAAAAAAGAAATGCGAGAAGCGTTTGAAACAATACGTCGTGGACTTCAATTCGCGGAAAATGTTCCTGATGAAGTTTTTAGTGGACTGAATAAAAGCTAACATTTCTTTGATGAACTTTCCGCAAAACTAGCTGTCCAGCAAGATATTCGAAGTTTTTTTAACAAAAATGTAATTATGATCATTGTAACCACTGTCTGGATTATTATTATTAAGCATCTTCCACTACACCAGAAATAAATGTTAAACACTAACATTTATTTCTGGTTTAGTGGAAGATGCTTAATAATAATATAGTTTACAGTAGAAAAGGTTTGAAGAAGAAATATGGGATGTCTGGATTATTGTTTTTTTTTAAAAGGTATGTAGTACTCAATAAATCTTTTATATTAATTCATTTTTTAATTACCCGTATTAACTTTCATTTAATGTGATTCGCATATAAATGAGAAATTGAGTTTCGTATATGAAAATTAGCTTTAATTTTAATGTTTTAGGAGTAATTATGATGAAATTCTGTATATCGAAATTTCTATATATCGAATTTTTTTCCGGCAATTTGCTACTTCGATATAAGGAGGTTCGACTGTATATGAAATGCGACCACTTAGAATGTATTAGTAACTAATAATAATTAGTTACGATCAATTTCGAACTAATTATTAAATTTCCGTATATACCTGTATAAAATGAAAGTAATGAAAAGGCAGTTGCAATAATAAATATAATATTTAGTTATAAAATAACAAAAACTTAGTTTTATAGAAAAATATTTATTTCATAAAAAATTATAGGCTAATCTTTACATACATGAGATATTTATTACGAGAACATTTTTGCTTTTTTAATTAGTTGAAAATGAAATTTCAGATTTTTCTTCTGCTTCATGTAAATTCTGGTTGATCTTTAAGTATTCTGTAATCAAAATAAAACAAAAAACATGAAACCAAATAGAAAAATATATATGTTTAAGAAAAATCCAAAAACAAATCAGTGATTCCTTTAGTTACGTGCGAGTTTTCTTTTTATTGTATTGTCATTATTATTATCGCTCGTTAAAACTTGTTGTTGAAGTTATTGTAATTAATTTAATTACAATTATCTTTAAGAAATAAAATAATGTTGAAAATATAAAAGAATAATTAATGAACTACGTATTTTATTGACAAATGAAAATGAGAGAATTGAATTATCTCAGCAGTGGTCAGTCTTCGATTAGTTCGTTAATAAAAGAAAAAATAAGTAAATCTTAATTGGCTATGAAACACAAAAGTTCTTTTCATTTTAATGCATCCTCATTCTTCTTTGTTTTGAGTTCTTGATGCCGATCTAGTAACCTATATCTTTTTTTCGTTTCTCTTGTTCTTATATCGTCCTCATATTGAGAGTATATTTTCCAAAATAATGGTTTTTGTTCAACATTATTAAATGTTCTTCCTTATTTAAAATTCAGCGAAGATTGTATTTAAATTGTTATATCATTTCGATTTGAGTACAATTAATGTCACGGTTTTAGCTTCAAGCGTCATTTCTGTTTAAGACAAAGCGTTAGTTTCGGTTTCGTAACAAAAACGCTCTACAGCAAAATCAAAGGAAATTGAGAACACAAAGCAAATCTACAAGGACGTTAGTTTTTTATGCTTTAATAAATTGAAAAAAAATTGTTAGATACATTTTCTAAAAGTATATTGTGAAGATAATTACCTAAACTTCAAATTAAACTTTGAAGTACCGTTATTCTTGAATTTATAGCTTTTTAAATGTTTTTGTTTTATATTTTAAAATCAATTAATGACTAAAATCAATTCAATTTTTCTTTTTTTAAAAATAAATAATGAAACTTTGATTGTGTAATTCAGTTTTTGCCTATCACAGGCCAGGAAATTTTAAGTTAAAAGTCAGAAGAATATATCGTGTTATGTAACTCTTCTACTGAAAGAAAACGGAACAACACACAATAATAGATCAGTGATGTTGATGAAAGTTAAGGGGACATGTAGACTGAGCGATAGGATGAATCTCATTTCTGTTGGAAAGTAGGTTATTGATATTTTTAAAAATACATTGATGTAAAACAGATACTTACTTCTACATGTATTGAGTTTTTCCAATACATTTGGGGCAACACTCGCATCCTCTGAGTAAGGTTCCATTTTCACAGTCTGGTTCAGGTTCATCACATGGTGCAAAACACTGCACTCCTGGATAGCACTGAAGCTCTTTCGGAGAACTTTCTAAACATGATTATAACATAAATCGTTTATAAGAACAATTATAATAAGGAATATATTTAAAAAAGAATCCATTAGAGTAAAAGAATTCAAGTTAATTTATAAGAGGACCTTTTTTTTTTTCCACCAAATTCATTCTTACAGGATAAATAAATTTTGACTTGTATTTAAGTGCTGAATTAATTAACTGATTCAAGAAAATTGTTGTGGCTTAATGATAGGAATAAGACATTGAGTGCAAGGCTCAAGTTTGAGTGCATAACAATGGACATTTAATCCTGTAAAAATGTTACAAAATCTACGAAGGACTGTATGGGGGGGGGGGGGGCAGATCTTGAAAAGGCTTTGAAATCAAATAATCAAATTTTTCAATAGGCGATATCCTGCTATTTCGATGTACTAGAGACATAAAGATATCATAGAAGGTCTGCCAAATTTGAATGTAACCATCGAACTTAGACAGCTCCAGGCAAGAAACAACAACAGCTCGCAAACGCAAGAAATATTCAATAGCTAATTAGACTGTAATTAAGCTAGAAATAAAGTCCTTCTGTTTTCCGATAATAGATCTGCTTGTTTTCTTGGCCCTGATTCAAAGCTTCGTTTATAGCTCTACTGAAATATGTTTCATCCATTCTCACTTGGTAATTTCCTCGAATGTACGTCTTGATCTCTGTTTCTTCTGTACCTTTGCCGTTATTTAAGTTCTTCACAGCATGTAGTACCAAAAGATAAAAGTGAACCTTCTTCTTCTTGTTGGACTCTTCCATAACTTCCTCCAGCTTCTTCACAGAAGCTCGAAAGTCTTTAATAACTTTCATTGTATCTGCCATAGCAACATTTGAACAACTGGTCAATTTGTATTCGAATTTCTCTTAGTTACATCAAGTGATGCCACTCGCTAATCGAATACCTTCGAGGTAATTTGCAGAATGACATTGTCAAGCTGCACAATGTCATTCCTATGTGTAATTCTGGAAAAAAGAGGATTTGGTTGTTCCCGGGCCAGGTTCCTTAAGTGCAGTGAACGAACACTGTTTCCCCGTATCTGGACTATCCAACTGTCGTAATGAGCTGTCCGTACTTGTTAATCTTGGCAAACTGGCTAGATCTTCGGTTGATTGCAGTTATTAGAAGAAGCAGACTCCAAAGTCCTTCTTCCAAGGATTGTGAAATGAACTGCTGACTGCTGATTCTGTCAAGAGCTGCGAAGGCGAACTGACTTGGTGGAGCTCTTCGTCCCGTTATATGGGCAAGTCCGACCAATCAGAAACACAGCCGGTCGTAACTATTATGTAGAGGGTTAAGGTAATGGTGATGAATATGGATCCTTAACCGCTACAATAGAATTTTGATTATCATTGCAGTAAAAAACAAAAACAAAAAAAAATATAATTTATAAAAAAATAAAATGAAATTATTTTACTCGAGACTGGTCCCAAGGATTCACCCAGCCACCTATCTTACATTAAATTGTGGAAAATAATTAAGACATGCTAGTGTCACTCTGCCACCGCTTCATTCGTTTTTTGACTGACAATCAGTGAAGCCTTTACTTCCTAATCTGATTGGAAGTAACGGAGTGATTTGGCATTTAATACTGAATCGGAGATGCCATCGGTATTAACATGAGTTTATTCATTAATTCCAAACCATTTTGAAGTAATTTTTGTTGTTATTGCACTGAACTTTTTGTTGATTGGTGGGTTTTTGTTTTTGTAATTCTAATAAAACAATGAATCTTACCTTCAGGAGGATTCACGCAAATTGGACAACATTCACAACCGGATAGTAAAACCCCACCATCACAGTTCGGGATTTCTTCTTCGGGGCAAGCACGTTTGCACATTACTGGTTGGGTACAGGACAGTTTTTTTTCTGCCCCTTCCAGGGAAGTAATTGAAAGACAAATGAAGAAAAGGAAGCAAACTATTATAACCTAAGAAGAAATTGAAGAAATATATTGCTAGGGAAAAAACAGTTTATCCAAATATGTTTAGATTATATATGTATACAAAAATAGTTTTTTTATAAATTCTTAATTCCTGATCAAGTAAAATATGAAATAAACCAAATTCAATTTTTTTGTATTATTATGCTTCGAATATATAGTAATTGAATTACTTGTTGCTGTCACCTGCTCAGCAGAGCTTAAAAAAATTATTTTAATATATTTTAATAGTTTTAATTTTGTGTGCGTGACGGAGTTGAGCAGCCAGTGCAGAGTTGACACACTTATTTGTAAATGACACAATATGCTGCCATCAATGTTGTCATTTATATAAATAAAGTAACATCTCCACAATTTCTAGTTAATATAATAGTAAAAATAGCAAAAATGGTAAATAGATATTAGATCTGCTTGAGGTATACCATTATTAACCAGTGTTTTCCAGTTTTTTTTAAATGTTTTCCAAAGTCCAGGTTCGACCGCAAGAAATTTATCATTAGGGTCAGCCTTTGTAGGTTCTGGAATCATAAAAATAACCTTACTGAAGTCAGAGTATCCTTCCTAGCTGACCAAAAGAATCTATTTTCTTGGACAGAATGCATGCATGAAGCATCAATTTGAGTCTCATCAAACTGCTGTACAATTCCTGGATATTCATAAGTGTCGTGCTCAATTACACACCATTTATCAATTATTTCATCTGTTGCGGACTCAGATATTATTTCACGTTCATCCCGTAAGAAGATATCTGATATGGATGAAGACATAAACGACTTCGTTTGAAAGCAGTCACAAAAACTATCAGTTTCTAATTTATTAAGATGAGCAGCTGACGTCACGATATATTATCTTCCGGGGCTCAAGACAGATAATTTGATGAATTTTCATCGTTCCTGGCACGGAAGGGATATTGTTTGGCATATGGCTACATGCTCCCTCGACCTCCACTGAAGGCACAAACATAAGTTTAACTTTTGTTTCTGACCAATTTAAAACTTCATACATCTTTTCAGCATCCGGAACATCTGATCCAAGTGCAACAGCTCTGTCAGCGGAGCATTTTAAGGCACCCCCTACACCATCTGGAGCTCCTTTCCCATGGGCTGCTTCAAAAAAATTCCAACTTAACCCTTTGAAGCTGAATTCAAAAGGGATTGTGCTAGATAGAAAGAAGTTTGCCTTTTGACGGTACAGAGTTACGGGCCCATCACTGAAATAATGAGGGATGGTTCTCACGTATGAACGTCATACGGCCTGATTGCGACTGGTTCATGTTTTCTATTGTCTTACATAGTTGTAAAATATAGAGGTTTTGCCCTGTTGCCAATATACAACACACCAGTGTTGAGACTTGTAAATTCAGCAAGGAAATTCAGTGGTACATTTCGGTGCTTCACATCAGCAGACAACTGTAATTTTCCAGAAAATCGATATGGATTAAGCATTCTTGAGGTGTTAAGACAAATCTTTATACACCTTGTATTGGTGACGAATCTTATAAACATGCCTGCGTAGCCTTGAAATCGATGATTGAAATTTGTCAATTACATCAACTATTTTTGCGGTTACTTTGACCTTTTCAGTTACTTTATCTACTACACTTTCTGGATTTTTCACGTTCAGAACGGTTTCCTTAGATCGTGTGCACCATTGCCAATAAAATACATCCTGCTCCTTATCAAGACCTTCTGAATTCAGTATATTAACTAGCAATTCGGCACATTTGTCACAATCGCCATACATGCAGTTTTGGACTTGTGTTGCAAGGCATACTGTAAGCTAGCTGCTCTACGTTAACAGTGTCTAATAATTTTAGCTGATGTAGCTTTGCAAGCTTCATGAAAACTGTTCATTTTTAGCAACTAAGACACGTTTCTCTGAACAGCTTGTTTTATCGTTCTCTTTTCTGAGGTGTTTTCGATTAGTTCTGCCTCTTCGTGAGTCGTGTTCGCTGCCTTCCATAAGCCCTCTTTTTGGAGAAAACTTTTTAAGTTTAATGTACACAACGTGTAATTTTTTCTATTGAATTTTGAATTTAATTCAGCATAAATGTTGCTTGCCATATTGAATTTATTTTTGGATTTCTTCCTGTCAATGGCTTCAATTTTACGATTATCTACTTCCGTCTTTCTGTGATAACTTATGGCGACGAACTATTGACGCATGCGCATTACGATATCACTCACAAATATAAAATTCTTGTTAATGTTTTTCTTGTGGCGCAAATGAAGCTTGCTGGGCCCATAACCTTTAGTGATTGTACGAAAATCGTTTTTTATTTAGCAGAGTATATGTTTAAACAAGAATAAGATATCTCTCAATTTGTTAAGAGATATAATTCAAACAAAATCATGCATTCGTTAGGCTTATTTCCCCGACACTCGGGAGATTGCATTAAATGAACAATATTTTGAGGGGAAAGCCATTCGACAAAGTTCAAGTTCTCGAAAAATAACAGTTCATTAATGTTCACAATACTTCTCTACAGTGTCTCTCTGTCCTGTAGGAAAAAAAACACAGTTCATTTGAGTTCAATCCGGACTCCGCTTGTATACTTTTCCAAGATGGCTGCTTCCCTGTACACAGTCTTCTCTTTGTTTCTCGAACAGTCGCACGAGACACGTGACTTTCTAATAATCTCTTCGAGTTCTGATGTGAGCCGCCATGTTGTCCACAGTGACACCAAAGTGTTAAGCAATATGTGAAGAATCAGAACTCATGAGAAGATTCGATCCGCTACAGAAGGCATAGAACACGGCAACCGAAATCACAGCCGATTTAGTTACAGTCCACTTACCCATGGGCAAAGCCAGAGAACCGCAAAGGCGATGAGATACTGTGCACTCTTCAATATACAGTAGAACACCGAGAAAAATGGCGACGATGAAGGAACCGAACCATTGGCTGTTGCATACCAGCAGAAAAGCGATCATTCCAAATACGAGGAAATCAAAGATCCAATATCCACATATTAATTTCGGCAGGAATTGTTACTTCAGGAACCACAATTTCTTCCAGAATATCAAATAGAGATTTTTGACCTTCGTTCTGATCCAATTCTTCGTCCGTCGAAGAATCTTAATTCCATACTAATTGCCATAGGCATACCAAATAGAACTGCTATAGGAAATGGCTTGCCTGTGTTTGTATATGCAACATGTAGTACCACCAAATAGTAGCGGCAGATTGGTGCGGCGACCGGGGAAATTTGAAATAACGCTACCCGAAATTGGTTCCGGATTATTGATGGTCGGTCTGCATTAGGCTTTCCAAAAATAACAAATAAGCAAAACCAAGGTAACTGATAGTTTTAATGTATTACTTAACTGCCAGAAAAAGTAATTTTTAAACAGCATATTGTATTTACATGTAGTTAAGAAACTGAATTTGTAACCTTGTATATTCAAAAGCGGATTATAGCGAGACAGTCATGAGAAATGCTAGAGGATAGACAAAGTGAGATTTTTAAAAGAAATGATTTTACAAGAAACAGATAAATATTATGAAAAAGAAATTGTTGTGGTTTGGGACAGTTGACTCTGAATCTCTTCGATTGTTCACTTTTGTGTCTCACTTTCGTTTATCTGTGATACTTTAGCTTTTCACAATAAAAAAATAAAATAAATTTTCAGTTCAACTTATAATATCACAACAAAAACTACAATGTATAAATGCGTGACTAAAACAAATATTAGTGTAGAAACTACGACTGTTGTAGACACTCCAAGGCGATTGCGTAGCGTAGCGAACATGCTGTCATCTAGGGCGAATTTAGTGACTTTTTCGATGATTAAGGCTCTTCAGTGATTAAAATCGTTATGGGTGACGGAGGTGACTACAAAACAAGTTACTCACTTTCTTTAATTTATTAAAAATAAACTACTGGTATTTCTTGATAACAAATGTAACACAGAACAAAATATGAACCCAATACAGTTTCCAATATTTTTTACGAAAATTCAAGCACACTTTTAAGACTGTTTCAAAATATGAAAAGTAGTTAATTCAGCCGAGTTACAAGGCAATTACTGCTGTATTAGGCAGCAAAATATTTTTTTGACAACTATTTTTTAATAATAAAAAATTCTCAGTAGTTTAAAAATCTTATTTAAGTTCAAATTTAAATTATGGTAAAAAAAAATTCTTAAAAAAAATAACATGTATTAGGGTCGTTCTCTGGAAATGGTTGAATTTATGTAACTTGGTGTAAAATAAGTAATTCTACTTAATATTTCTACGAAATATTGCCGGAAAGATCATCTAATTTGTGAGAATAATCACAAACTTTAATCTAGTCCTTCCATATTTTTTTCTACAAGCAATTTATCGAATTCTTTTCTAATTTTTCTGTTCGTTGGCGAACAGAATGAATTTATTACAAGTCTCAAAGGTATTTCAGTTTTATGTATTGTTGGTCTTGGTTCGAATACAGGTGTTGTTGTCATATTTGCAATTATTCTATTATATTGACTTTTGTTCATTATGTTTCTTTAAAACATGTCTGCAGTTAAGGTCTTCACTTTCTTATATAATTTTATCGTTGGGTCCTCTTTCTTTGTATTCCTGTGTATTTTGCATCTTTTCTACTGTATTTGTATAAATTTCAGTGTCTATAATTCTAAATTGGTTACCTTTGTCTGATTTTAATACCTTCCTCTCCTTATCATTCTAACTTTTTTTCCAGTGTCTCAATTTGTTTCTTATTGAGATTACTTCTAATTTTTCCATCTTTATTATCACTCAAAATACTATAGAGGGTGTCCTTTTCTTTTCTATTGTCTTTGCATTTATCAATTTCTGAAAGTACATTCAAATTATATGTGTTATTTGTAATTTGAAAATCCAAACCTTTATTTAATGTTCCTATTTCTTCTTTTGTAAGTTTTGTTTTACTTAGATGTATAACATATCCTGCGTTCTTTGCGAATTTATTGTATTTCCACCATTGTCTTCCATCTTCTCTTCATTTTCTTCCATTTTGATTCATTATGTTTTTTAACATAACTCTTGCTATCTATTGTCATGATATCTAAAGAAATAGTTTCTTCAAATATTCTTTTAATAAATTTGTTAATGTAATGTTCTTAATTTTGCAATTTGTTAATTTTCTTTTTGCATTCTGTAATTTGATAGTCTATTACTTCCCATTTTTATGTCTTCTATTCTGCTTTTAATACGTTTATTATCAATCATTAAAGGTATTTTTATGTTTCTTAACAAAGAATAAGAAAAAGTGGAAGAAGTATTTTCTTCTCGTCCCACAACAAGCAGAAAGAGACATCCAAGCCTTACAGGGAGTTTGAACCCACACCTAATAAGGTGTGAGTTTACCACCAGACCATCACAGGGTGTTTTAATGCTTTTTCTAATAAATTTTTTTATTCAAAATTTAAAATTAATACCTTTTAAATATTATACTAAAAGTTGCTGTTAGAACTTCACCACTAGTACCGTGCAATGTTGTATTTTTTTGTCTTTGCTTTTCTAAAAGTTGTGAAAATAATAAAGACGACGTCTTATTTTAATATAAGCCGAATACGAAAGTATATATTTTCTGGGAAATTTATATTAAATCCGCTTTAAGTTATTTGAATCGTAGCAGAGCATGCGCAAATTAGTGGATTACTAAAAGGATTCACATCTGTTATTAAGGCATCGACTGAAATTCAGTGTTTTTGATCTTGGTCTTCCCTATGGAAATTTCTCACACCTTCACTCGCTAATTTCCCGACAAGGATGGTGTACGGGAAAAATATAAAGGCTAAAAATAGTCTAATGCTCTTCAAAATGGATGCCAGGTTTTCTATGAATGCGTTCAATTAAGGATATATACACATTTCCTTTGTGGGCCCGGTAGCCGAGTGGGTAAGGTCGCTTGGCTGCGGGTTGGAGGTGGGGGGTTCGATTCCCGGCCTCGGCGGAGGACGGGAATTTTTCCTCGCTTCTTTCTCCTCCAAACGGGCCCTAGGGTCTACCCAGCCCTCTATAGAATGGGTACCGGGTTTCTTTCCCGAGAGTTAAAGGCGGGCGAGCGACGGGCCGACCCCCCGTCCTCAACTTTGTTCCGTAGGTTCTGAATACTGGAGCCACTTGCATTGCGCGGTCCTCTGGGCCTGATCGCAACTTTAACTTTAACACATTTCCTTAACTCACACTCATAGGAAATGTTAAATGTTTTACATATATATTTATGGAACAATATATGACAGATACGAAAAATTTTGACAGATACAAAATTTAATCGACAGATTAACTTTCAAGGGTTTTTCAGTTTAAAATGAATTAATAGAAATATTAGAAAAAAAAAAAACAGGAAAAATTCATTTTTTGGACTGACATGAGAATGATAATTTTTCCCTTACCTTGTCCATGGCTGAAAGTTCTATAGATTCAAGTGATGAATTGTTCAGCTTAAATATATTTTATAATTGGAAATCGACGTCATGAAATGAGGTTTTTAAAATGGTTTTCCCATTTCAAGTTCATAATAGAGAGGATATCCTATTTTAATAAGTGTCAGTGTCGTTTAAGGAAAAGTTTCTTTGAATGAAATATATTCCATTATCACATCCTGTTGGATTCCCGTTGTTTAATTATCTGTTATTTTAGTTATTATTTTTTTTTAAATATTTTTTATTATGATTTCGTATAATTCT
This sequence comes from Thereuonema tuberculata, assembly GCA_023159025.1. Taxonomy (NCBI): domain Eukaryota; kingdom Metazoa; phylum Arthropoda; class Chilopoda; order Scutigeromorpha; family Scutigeridae; genus Thereuonema; species Thereuonema tuberculata. Next base: position 9,926,659 of record JAFIDM010010028.1, on the reverse strand, counting down.
AATGCCTGAAACTAAATGCGTGATTGTTTTTTGTTCTTTTTTTTTCTTTTTAATAACAAAACGTTCCTCAAAGAACTTGAATCCTACTTTCTTTTCAAACTTTTGTTTTTACTTAACAGTCATCAAATGGAAGATCTAAAAGTAAAGTTCGCAAATACAATTAATTGGTTTTTCTAAATTGAATTAATTTATTATTATTAAAGCAATAAATAAAAACATAAAATGGAGTGGAAAATAGCTTATGAGTAATATCTGCTGATATCACTCTCAAAGTTTTGTACAGGGATCGAATCGTTTAAACCTTCGCTTTTTGTCTGTTAATATGCATGACACGTTTTAAGAGGATCTTTTGCCTGGTTTACGATTTTTGATGAAAACACGAACGGTGAATGTGGATGATGTTGCCGAGAGAAACAGTCAACTGCATATTACAGGAGACACACAAAAAAAGGAAGAGAATAGTTGTTATGGATTACTACTTCCATGTATTCTCAACGACCTCTATTGCAAAGCATCGTAACTATTTTTTGTATTGCTACAAAGCAAAGTAGAAGAGAACAAGATTTTCGATATTTTTTTTTTTTAATTCTTTGCATTTTTAAAGCACCTATTCACTGTCAGTATTATTTTCAATTTTTTTTTGTAAATGTAATCCATATCCAAAAGATACTTCGAGAAGGAACAGAAAATGCCCTGGCGAGGAAACAAATTGCGGCTCCTGTCGTTTTTCGCTCGTTGAAAATTCTCTTCACTGACAAATGGGACAAATTTATAGCAATAGCTGCTCAGAAATACTTATTCCATCATCCTGACACTTAAAATAGTGAAAAACGTTATAAATTATACTTCTGGATTTGCTGGGCAGACCTTACCCTAACCTCTTCTGATGACGCCGCCATATTGCTTTTTGTTACAGGATCATCTAAGTGATCATCTTATTCCAAACATGGTGATTCTGTAGTTGCCAGAAATCCTTTTTTCTTTGATAATATACAATACCGTCCAATTATACCTTTTCATGTGCAATTAATAACTTTATTATTCAAGTCAAAACTTGAAAAGAGAGTTGAATTTAAATTATCCATTTTATATCGATAACTTTTCGCGTTATTCCTTTCATTGCCAATAACATAAAAAAAAAACGTTGTATATTGGCGCAGCTTAGCCACCGCTGCTTTTGCGCCATTAAACCTCAACCAACAACAACAACGTTGTATAAATATTACTCTGTTGGGAAAGCACAATAAAGCAAATTTTAATGAATTGTAATCAAAGTTAATATAAATTGTAGCTTTTCATAAATTTCTAAAATAAAGTTAGAAAAGTTGCTTAATTAGTTTTATATCAGCATGACAAACGTCTTGTTTCTTGCATTTCGTTTCATTTTTTTCTCCATTCTTTTTTCTTCACAACCCTTTTGCTCCTGAGAGAACATTAAACATAAGAACGATCTTTTGGAAAGTCACGCGTGTCGTATGATTGACACCTAATATCTTACTTAGGAAGTAAAAACAGTAACTATTGTTAATATTCGTCCCAGTCTACAGCCCAGCTTTCCCTTGTAATTTGATAGACATGAAATTTAATTGAAATGGATGTCAGTTACTTAATTTGCAAATCTGTTTCATTGAGATAATTTTTCTTCCTTCTTTAATTTGAATCGTAGTAATTGATCCACGAAAACTCTATTGCACTTGAATAAGACTTACGTAAAAACTCATCGACCGGATTTCTCGTTTCCAGCATAAATACCAGGTCATTATGAGTGTCAATTGGATTAGTTGAATCGAGTTCACTTTTTAATACATTAAAATCATATTTTGACATTAACTAAACAAATTATTTGAAACATTATTATTATATATTGTTAAAAACAAACAAAGGCGTTACATTTTTGGTTTCTGAATATCTACTTAATATAAATAAAAACGATAGAAATTTTCCCAATTTGTATTAAAAAAAACTTCTTGAAATCCACATTACTTACTGATTAAAGTCGATTAGTTTAAATCATAAATTAATATATTGCTAAAAAAAAAACCATTGTTTCGGTGTTAATTCTTTTCTGTGATAATTTCTGTCTCTTTCACGTAGATTTTCTTGACAAGGACCTACAGAGAAAAATAAAATAAAAATATGAAGGTTAGATGATCTATTGTCTATTAGTCTTTGCGCCAAGTTTCAAGAAGACCCATCAACTGTTCCAAAGCTATTAGACCAGAATTCGCGCATTATTTTTATGAGCTTTTTTATGATATTGAGCTAAAAACGAAAATAGTTCTGTAATTTAAGCAAAACATTATTCTTAAGAGCAAATTTTATTATATAATAGACACCTTCACTGTAAAAAATAAATATTATATAATAAAAAAAAATAACTTTTAAATGACATTTAAAAAAAAAAAAGATAAGTATGTAAAGATAAATATAAAAAAAGATAAATTTTGGAAATAATTGAAATTCGCCAAGTGTAAAAAATGTATTTATTATAATATGACAAAAGCAAAGGGTGATGCTTCAAGTTTCATTTATACGAAAAAAAACAAAAACCCATCAGCGTCGAAGAAAAAAAATGTTAATGTCAGTTATTTTAAAAGCATTTTCGAGAAGATATGGATCAATTTGAATTATTTGATTTTTAATATGTTCTGAGAAATTCTTTCTCCACCCTTTCTCCTTGGAAGAACGAAGATTAATATATTTTGAAACACTTCGGAGAAATCAGTTCTGCAAAAAAAAACTAATTGATCTACGAGCAAATGAAAGTAAATCTCCTTCAATTTTTAAAGAATATACTTTTTTGAAGAAGAATTTGAAATCCGTGTCTTTTCGGTTTGTGTTCTTTCGGTTTTATACGCTTTATGTGATAGTTGTATGTTTGCTTGTTTTATAACGGCAAAGAATCCATACGTACTTAATGAGATTTGCACGATATGATTTGTGTATTACTTTAAAATTAGAAAAACTGAAGATGGAAAAAAAAAGGAACTTTCGGATATAAATTAAAATCGAAATTTGCTTATCGAATTATTTATGTCTGGTAGCTGAAATTTCGGTAGGACAGCAAAACTTGCAGATCAGCTGATCTCTATTGATGTTTGATATGTAGCATATTTAGATTAGAAAGTACATATCCTTCCATATACCTTCTCCTACATAGGCCTATTTCATGTACAAAATATACAATACTTTGGCTGTACTCTAGGTTTCGTCAGGAGTCTTTCAAAGACCTATTTACATTCTGACATTATTTGGTATTTAATTTTTATTCTCTAATATCAGTTTTTAAATTTGTACAACTCCAGAAAAATACAGTTACGCTTCTCGTCGATAACCACCCAACGACTGACAGAGACCGGAGCAATCAAAATGTTGTCTTTTACACTGATCGCTGGAGATCGTTTTCCGACTGGCTGGCTGCGGCAACGGAACCTCGGGAGGCTGCGTTGCTTTGTACTGTAGCTGGACTGTCGTAGACAGCTGCTCTGCTACCGTACGGAGTGGGAAAACAACGGCTTCTTACGCGGGAGCGACTGGCATTGGTACCTCGGACTGTATTCTGATAGGCCTGGGACTTATAGATTGGCCGGGTAGGTTGGCGAGGTTGTGTGCTGTAGGCCTGTGGCGGGAGGCCCATATTATTTCGCTGGCGGGTTCGCAATGTTTGAAAATATGTCCTTCCCGATGGCAGTAGAAGCAATAATGGCTTGTCTTGCGAAGTTCGCCACAGCTGGGGGTTCCGTCTGGATCTGCGAGGTTGTAGGTGTGTTTGAGGGTGAGGTACGTTTTTCGGCCTCTGATCGTTGTACACTCATTAACAAAAAAAAACGACGACACCTAGAAGGAGTTGTCCGATGGAGACAAAAATTGGTGGAGAGGAAGATTATGTACAGAATAGAAAATGATTAAAATTTCAGACAAATTGACTGATTTATTTTATTTCAGAGTTACAGAGTTACAAAGTAAGGATCTCAATAAGGTGTTGACCCACCTCTATCCTAAATGAAAGCTGCCACACGACGTGGCATAGAATGATAAAGCTCCCTGATGGAGCAAATTTGGCAAGAAATACCGCAGGAGACCAATTGTCGGGCTAGGTCATCCACATTCCCTGATGGATGCAGTCGCCTTCCCATCATATCCCAGACATGCTCGATTGGAGAGAGATCTGGGGATCTGTGTGGCAAGGAAGTGTTTCGCAAGCTGCAAGACATGTCGTAGCAACACGTGCCGTATGTGGTCTGGCATTATCTTGCTGAAAAATAAAGCCAGGGTACTGCAAAAGGAAGGGTAGCAAAACAGGTCTCAGAATGTCGTCGACGTACCGCTGTGCTGTAAGTGTGCCGCTAATGACAACCAAAGGGGTCCGGCTATCAAGGGAAATGGCACCCCAGACCATAACTCCTGGTTGAGGGCCTGTGTGGCATGCAATAGTGAAAGCAGAATCGGCACGCTGCCCTGGGCGTCTCCAGACACGTCTGCGACGATCATCACGACACAGTTGAAAGCGGGATTCGTTGCTAAACACTATACGTCCCTATTCAGCATTATTCCAACCGGATCGAGCCAAGCACCACTGTAATCTGGCCCGACGGAGTGGCCGGTGGCATAGCGGTCAGTACGAGCGTAGATATCGCTCTCTCAGCCGTCTGTGAATGGTCATGATGGACACTCGTGTGCGGGTCGCACATCTGATGGTTGATAACGATGATTCAGGCGCTGTGACAGCTGATCTGACAATCACTCTATCCTCCCGCTCTGCTGTGGCTCTAGGGCGACCGCTACCTTCATGACGCTGAAATCTGCCATTGTCCACCCATTCCTGCCAGCATCTTCTAATCGCCGCATCACTTCGACCCATACGATGAGCGATTCTCCGATTTGCCCAACCTGCCTCTTTCAATCCAATGATACTACCTCTTTCAAACTCTGAAAGTTGCATGTAATGACCTCGAATCCTGCGGCAAGGCATTCTTTCAGTCGTTGAAAGGTATCCTAACTCGCAATGCAACAGAAATTTTGACCATCAGATTGAGAATCGCTTCTTATATACATCTGCTGAGTGCGCAGTTCCGATGCGCTGTAGCTCTCGCTATTCATTCATTGGACACCAAAGTTTAATCATTTGCATGGGCGGTCCCAATGTCTTTGCATACGAAATTTCATTACAATCGGACAAAAAAAAACGACATATCTAGAAGATGTCGTTTTTTTTGTTAACGAGTGTATTTCGCGTAGGTTGGTGTCGGAGACTGGTTTTAAGTAGATATGGGAGCGATAATGCTGCAATTTGATTCTGCAGCTCTCGAATGATGTTAGCTGATGGCGATGGCGGACCGTTCGGAGCGATCCCAATGCAGGTGATTTTGGGAAGGCGTCGGAATTGCGTTGAATCCGTGGCATTGAGTCTATTGTTTCGAGCCTGCTGCATTCCTTAAGGAGTTTTTTCCTCCGTGTTTTCGATCCTTAGGGCTAGACGAAGCGTATGTACGACTTAGCTATGCCTTTCATGAGATAACATCGGAACTAATGTGGTGCCCACAGAAGTTAAAACAAAACAATAAAAACTCGCCGAAAGAACAAATTGCGAGAAAATCCATGTGCACGCTACACGCGACTTAGTTTTATGCTCTAAAGTTTTTTAGAGCATAAAAATAAGAAAGCGCAGGCAAATATTAATAATAATAACAACAATGGGTGAGACCAAGTTGTATACAAGATGACAGAAACAATAGCTGCCCGAAACCAAAATCATACGATAGAATTTACAGTGGTAGATTTGTCTTGGAAAGGATCCTTTCAAGCTGTAGAGCTCTTCGAGACAGCACCAATCCATATTTTGTAGCCATATCGTATCTCAATATTCGTTATCGGTATACATTTTCTCATCTTCGTTCATGTCATCAAATTGAAATAGCTGTGGCAATTCAGCAGGCGTTTATAATTTATGATCCAGATAGGTTGAAAGTGTGACAACGTCCTATTCTGTTAAAACCTTAGTAGATTAAGGCACCAAACAATGCTATCTCTTGATCTTTCTGTACATATACTCCAATAGTCTCAAAATGGTGTATGTACTGAAATAAAAACAATTATATATGTGTTGGTTCTTGTTTTGGAAACTTGAAGTATAGCCATTCATAAAAATACAGTTCTACAAAATGAACAAATTCTATATCGACACTTTTAGTTATCTTCATTGATGTTCTTAAATTAAAGGATCTTGCAAAATGAACTGTTCTGGTTGTCCTGTCGGGACCAAACTTGGTAGGGGAGGGGGTGCAGAAGTTCATCCCAATACAATCCCCACACAAATACCAAAGGTGGAGCACTGCCTCTAACAGAAGAAATAAAAATGTGCCTCATTGAGATAGAATCACCTGGAGTACTATCCAGGTGTTCGTTGAAGGCATAAAGAGCGTTCAGTAGGGTATACGGTCCCCCCCCCCCCCAACCCCCACGTATAGCTACGCAAGCAAACATTGGGGGATTGCATCCCCTCTCTTCAACCATGCTGTCTTCAGCTTCGGTGACGTTCGTGGTGGTGAAATGGGTCCAGCAAGACTTTTTCCGAGAGCATTCCATGCATGTTCGATTGGATTCAGGTCCTGGGAACGTGCAGGCCACTCAAAACGATGGATGTCCTCATATTGGAAATACTCGTCCACAGGACGATCCAGATGCGGACGGCTGTTGTCCTTAAACAATCTGCCAAAAAGAAATTAATTAATGCTTAAGCCTAATGAAAAGAAAACTCTAATTTAAGCCCTTGTTCATTTTATTTGGTCCAGTAGATCTTAAGTTATTGAAGAGGAAATTCTGTTCTTATTATATTAATGGGAAAACGAACCCCCTGGGGTTCTAAATGATTTAGATAACAAACAAAAACGCTCCGGGGAGCAAAACAACTCGGATAAAATTAGAAAATGGTCCCTTAAAACAAAATGCACCCCCCTCCCACACACACACACTCACTAAAAGGGCAAATGGCAGGGATCTCAGCCGGTCACTTTTTCAACTAAAAGTCACTTTTTTT
>JAFIDM010010028.1:9900161-9919223 GCA_023159025.1 Thereuonema tuberculata | reverse complement strand
AAGAAAATCTCTTACCACCAAAGGACATAAAGTGTGGTGTTTCAGTGTGAAGAACTAAAAAAAACTGCATGAAAAAGTCCAATTACAGTTTTTGAATAATGTGCAAAGTAATTTTATTGCATGTGGAAAGCACATCATTACAAAATTATTCGAGAAGTCTTCTGATTATCTTAAATATTTGTCATGCCTGCAGCCCAAGGAAGTAAGAAATGGCAGAAGTTGTGAATACATTGTGAAACTTGCCTGAGTCCTTCCTGGGGACATAATGCTAGACATTTTAATGGATGATTGGGCGTTGGTTCAAACAGAAAAACTTGATTATACATCAAATATGCTAATAGACCATTTCTGGTATAATATATTTTCTTTGAAAAGTGCATCTGGGGATGAGAAATACCCAAATGTAAACAAGATAGTTAAAATGTGCCTTTCAATTTCACATGGTAGTGCTGTTGTGGAACGTGGGTTTGCTCTTTTAAAGAGGATCCTAAATGAAGAAAGAAGGTGGAAGATATCAAGTAGTAATGACCTGGTGCAGTTTCATAAAATAGAAAATGAGAAGACTGTTGTATGTGATAAACTACTTGATGAAGCTAGTGCTCGTCTGAAGAAAGCAATTCAAAGGCAAGACAGAAGTTGTGCTTGCACAGGCCATGCTAGAAGGTGCAAAAAAATGTCAAAGCTGAAGAAAATGAACAACATGCAAAAACCACAAGCTTACAGAAAACAATTCAAATGAGAAAATCTTCACTGATTACAAACATTTTTGAGAAGTCTAAAATGAAAGAATAGTGATGTAAAAACATTTATCTGCCATAGGTTGTATAATGTTTAAGATCTTTATCTTGTGTATTTCATGATGGCATGCAATAATGTAAATATAAAAGGCCAGACCCCATCCATGATAATATTTGATGTGTATATTTTTTTTATATAGAAAGCCAGAACCCATCCATGATGTTTTTTATATATAAAAGGCCAGACCCCATCCATGATAATATTCGATGTGTGTGTTTTTTTAATGAAAAATATTTTTTAAAGTTATTTGTAATTTACATACTTCATCTGAAGACAGATTTTTAAAACATATCAACTATTATCTTAACCGGCCTACATGTGGTTGGGGATAACCAAATAAATCATACACAATGTTGTTTTTTTTAATACACAACATGTCACTTTTTGGTCACTTTTTAAAGAAAATTTACTCACTATTTTTCAATGTTTGGTCACTATTTCAACTTTTTTGGACCCCTTTACCTGTTGAGATCCCTGAAATGGAGACATTCTATTTGACACTTTGTAAGAGCAAATAATAATTGAAATATCGCAAATCAATGAAAATAGCAGGTTTCACTTAACAATACACAGGTTTATTTTATCACTGTCTTCTGCTTTAGTTACAATCAAACCTCTTAAGATTAGAGAATAACTGTTCACTTCACTGATTCTATCAGTGTGTTCATGAGGATCAGATAAAATAGTTGATGATAAATATATACAAATTCAAATTCATCATCTTGAAGACACTGTTTTAAATGGGCTACCATTAAATGTTTTATTTTAAATGTTTTATTGGGCTACCAATAGGTGGTACTAGTGTCTATTGGTCTTTTGAGAAGCGGTGTGTAACAAATTCACTACAACATGCAGTTTGAGTATACAATAGTTACTTTAACTAAAGAACGATTTATGTTTTGTAGCATTTAGGCTACAGAAGGCAGTAAGGAATTGTAAAGGATTACTATTTGCTGTTAAGACATTGATAGAAATACAAAGTTTTAGTTTCGTACAAAGCATAGTATTTCTTACTGAGCTAATACTCACACGGAAAAACTTCTTATACAAAAGTTGCATTGTCTCCTTTCCTTAAAAAGAGACGCAAAATTTAAATCTGGCAAATGCAGTGTTCCCAAACGCCTGAAATCCTGATCAAAAATACTAAATGCAATTTAACACGAATATTTCGACTTTTCTTTTTAAATATAAGACAAATTACATAATAACACTAAATAGATGTGTAAGAAGATATAATAATTGAAATAACGCAAATCAATAAAAATAGCAGGTTTCACTGTTTTCTAACACTCTGAACCAGTCTCTATATCTTCATTATCATCTAAAACTCGAAATCAAACTCAAACTCAATCAACATAACTTCAATATTTCGTCCTTTATTTCGAGGACTTTCTCAAGATTCCATATCTTTAAAATTTAAATAACGAAATATACTGTACAAAGACATAAATGGAAGGAGAAAAATCTTATTTCTCATCCCTAACAAAACAAAATATAACAAAAATCTCATTAGCGAGACCTTACATTGTGAAATAAACACTTGAAATCAAATATAATCATAAACAATTGAAAACAAATAAACAATTACAGAATCTTCTTAAACCTTTAATTAAACTATAAACTTCTCCTTTGACCACGTTTCGACTGCCTAAAAGGCCCGTCTTTTACAAGCCTCTACATAAAAAGGGAAAAGACTTCTCGTCTTCTTCCCCCAAAATAATAAAATACCGGTAATAAAAAACTAATTAACAATCAAACATATGGAACATACGTGGTATGCTTCTCACAATTATTGTAACAAAATAAACGTGACCTACATTTTTATATAAAACAAAAAAACGTGAAAATTCCAAATAAGCAAATGTCCAAATCGAAAATTAAATTATTTTGGAAATAAAAAATGTGCGTGGAATTTATTCTGATAAATGAACTAAGATTTCTCCGTGAAAAACCTTTAACTGAATTCCTAGATTCGAATGCAAGATGGTGATTTAATGACTTTACTTAAATCTTAGGTGCAACAAGAATTTCATTGAAAAGGAATTACATTATTATCATTACTTTTAATGTCTCTAAAAGATAAGATATTAATGACTGTTATCAGTGATTCTTAGTGAAACATCCACGATTCAATTTAGGAATAATTTAGTATTATTCTACAAGAACATTCAACTTTCGAACATTGGGAATGTTAACTTTATTATTGAATGTTTATGCTTACAGTAATTAGTTTACTAGTATCTTAGTGCATTTAAAAAAGTGTCTTCAAGATGATAAATTTGAATTTATGTATGTTTATCATCAATTATTTCATCTGATCCTCATGAACACTAATAGAATCAGTGAAGTGAACAGTTATTCTCTTATCTTAAAAGGTTTGATTGTAACTAAAGCAGAAGACAGTGATAAAATAAACCTGTGTATTATCGATTTGCTTGTCTTTCTTCCACTTTTTGTGACTTATGTCAACCCGTTCCCTGGATCTCCTTTCTTATCAAATCATTACTGACAGCATGCATTAACTTTTTGCAGATTCCATTGGAAAATTGGCTTCTTATCGAGGTCACTATTCTTGCGAACACAAGAAAATACAGCTAAAGATCGAGACAGATATTGGTGGCTTTTGTGTAATAATGGTCAGCCCCATGAACAGGAAAAACTCATGCTAACATAGATAATTGCTGCTGATGCATTGTATGAATTAGGAGAACTGGTGCATAGTCATCTAAAACTGGAACTCAAGCACAAACTCCATCAACATAACTTCAATATTTCGTCCTTTATTTCAAGGACTTTCTCAAGATCCCATATCTTTAAAACTTAAATAACGAAAAATACAAACACATAAATGGAAGGAGAAAAATGTTATTTCTCATCCCTAACAAAACAAAATATAACAAAAAGCACAATTTAATTTTCGATTTGACATTTGCTTATTTGGAATTTTCACGTTTTTTGTTGTTTTATATAACAATGTGAGATGTAGGTCACGTTTATTTTGTTACAATAATTGTGAGAAGCATACCACGTATGTTCCATATGTTTGATTGTTAGTTTTATTATTTATTATTTTGGGGGAAGAAGGCGAGAAGTCTTTTCCCTTTTTATTTAAGAAGCTTGTAAAAGACGGGCCGTTTAGGCCGTCGAAACGTCGTCAAATGTGAAGTTTATAGTTTTATAAAAGGTTTTAAGAAAATTCTGTAGGTTGACTTTTCTTGTGTAATTAAAATATAGTTCACATGTTTATTCACGTTTATTTATATGTTTGATTGTTGTACTTAATTTCTAAATTAATTGTTTAACTAATCTAAAATGCTTTTCAATCTCTTGTTTTTCATTAAAGATTTCCTATATACATTTAAAGATACCTTGTTAACTCGTAAGTGACCTATTCTTTTTAAAACATATGTTACAATTTATTAAACAAGATTCTAAAGCGAATCTTTTATACTCATCTGTGACATAATAAATTAATTTTAACTTAATTGTGAAATAAACAATTGAAATCAAATAAACAATGTAAGGTCTCGCTACTGAGATTTTGTTATAAATGGAAGGAGAAAAATCTAACAAAACAAAATATGTTTTTGTAATTTTCGTTATTAAGTTTTAAAGATATGGAATCTTGAGAAAGTCCTCGAAATAAAGGACGAAATATTGAAGTTATGTTGATGGAGTTTGTGTTTGATTTCGAGTTTTAGATGACTATGAACCAGTTCTCCTACTTCATACAATGCATCAGCAGCAATTATGTGTTAGTATGAGTTTTTCCTGTTCATGGGGCTGACGATTATTACACAAAATCCACCATTATCCGTCTCGATCTTTCGCTGATTTTCTTGTGTTCGCAAGAATAGTGACTCGATAAGAAGCCAATATCCAATGGAATCTGCACCAGGCCGGGGATAGTCATTGGACTGTACCCGGGAGCTTCGGGATGTCAGCAACCTGGCGGGTCCACGGGTGGTGGATAGTGGAAATCTTCGTCTCCGCGGCGTCCGAGGACACTGTGTGAGGCGAAGCAGTGCTCTGCACCCCGAACCAGACTCCCCCCCAATCTAAGGTGTTAAGCGGACCGTGCCGATGGATGGATAGCACTGAGGTTATAGTGTCTTCAACGGTGCCTCTAGGAAACCAGGCCGAATCCTGGAGTAAATAAAAAAATGGCCTTCCCTGCGCATGGGGGCTCTCCACAGGGTGACTGTTTGCTTCCCCGTAACAATGGAGGGCTCTGAAGAAGAGACCTCCAAAGACATCCCTAACTTTCGGATTAAGTCTTTTACTTGGCAACACGCTGTAATATAATAAATTAAAGTCACTTACATATCTTTTCGATGTATTCCCAAAGCGAAGTCGGTAGACCTATATTCTTCAATAGTCTTTTCCGTTGTAATGTATCCTTTCGAGAACCTGCGATGAATTGGTCTGTATACTCTTGAATCCGAAACATTCTAAGTGTTCCCAGTTCGTTGACTAGTTGTTGTCATGGTGACAGCTTGCACTAGACTTATTAATGCTGCGGAAAAGAATAAGTACATTTTAAATGTTCCTTTTCTCAAACAAATATAACGAACTTATCTTAGGTGTATCTTTTAGATAAGATCTGTATCCTAGCTAGATATGTTACACTTAGCTTTATATCTAGACTAAATCTGCATCGTCTTCATTTTTGACGATTCATCTTCTTCTTGCCAAGCTTCTTGTCCTGTTGCTCTGGACTCCATATCCCTTCGTCTCGAGCTCAGCAATCCTGCACGTCGTTTCTCGTAACATGTCTCGCTTTTATTGTTGCGTAAACAATTGTAAAATGCTATCCTGCATTTGAAGATAATATCAAAATTATTAATTTGAGGATAATAACAATCCCCCCTTCAATATTCTATCTTTATTAGAAGATTAACTGCTAAAATTATTTATTTACTAATCACATTCAGCATCAATAGTAGTCATATTTCTATGTCTCCCTGGTGATAAATCTTATGTGAAAATATCTGCCTTGTTTTCTTGGCTTTCCACATAAATCACCGCAATTTCTTTTCTTGGTATTTGATCCTTGATCAAGTGATATTTCATTTTTACATGCCTACTACGGGTCTGGTTATATTTATCCTTTATAATGCCAATCGTTGGCTGATATCACAATAGAGTTGCGAAGTTTTATCACATATCATATTAAGTTTCATCTCTGATAATACATTCTTCCAACTTAAGAAGCTGAATTAATCGCGTGTTGCGATTGCAGCAAGATGATTTTGAGTGGAGTGTGAAACGATTGTTTGTATCCGACTGCTCCAAGCTATAGCACAATTTTCTAAACATAAAACAAAACCGGATGTTGACTTTCCACCTTTTCTATTGGCAAAGCTTGTATCTGCATATCCCCAGCAATCCATCTTCATTGTCTCTATGACAGTGATAGAGTTCCATAATTATATATTTATATATAGTTGATTTAATTATATTAATGACAGTTAACTGGTAATAAAGGATATGGCATATAAATATTAGCATAAGAAATAGCACTCTTAATAGCATTCTTAAATCACACAAAAATTTCCATTAACACAACACAATAAAAACATATATATAAACTCATGATCTCAACGGATTCGCTTTTCCACAATCCCATGGCACCATAATCACAACTCAGCAAAGTACCAGATTAATCCCAAATACACTCCATAATTCAACAATAGCACTCAAATTAACAATATCCAAATTAAATCCACCCCACATCCTCTGGGTGATTTAGTACACAATACCCTTAAATCCATTACAATCCTTAATCTACTCAAAGATTTAATCCACTTAACTATCTGGCTAATCCTCTATCCATACTCATACACATACTCAATCACTAACCTATCAGACTATATGAATCCAAACCCTTATTTACATTCTAAACGCCAAAAAAAAAGAGAAAAAAACTGTACCCAAAACTTAAATCTAATCCATTTCTTATATACCCGTCACCTTTTTTTACTTTCATTAACTTTAATTTTTTTTTCTAATTTTCCGTTTAATAAGTTTAAGCTTTGGAATATGTTTAAAGCTTACGTCTCTGGGCGTTGGCCGCTTGGACTACTCCTGGGTTGGCCATGATGTGGGCAATAGTTTGCCCGATAATTCTTGCTACTCTTTCAACCTGATCAGAAACAGCTGGAATCGCAGGGTGATTCATCTCCTGCGCCATCGTAATAGTCTTAACCCTAGTTAGTTACTTTGTAACGGAATTTTTATTGGAAACTATGGGCCTTCGCGTGGCTCCGTTGTCTTTCATTGTTTGTGTAAGCGCATGAAATATTGTATTATTGTATATTATTTCAGTGAACAATTGAATATTTGTTGCTTTTTTATTCAACTTTCTTTGATTAGTGTGTCTGAAATTAATTTACTGTTTTCCAATATTTGGGGACGTCTATTAATTACGTGAGGTCAAAAGGGGGAGGGGGGGTCCAAATTTTTTTAAAAACACCTCACGTAATTAATGGACATCCCCTTGGTAGTTTTTTTTACGAAATCCCACCTGTGGTTTTGTAAAAACTGATTATTTAATTTCATTATTTAAAACTAAAATATAGTACACTTTTTTATAATTATTGGAACAATTTTCAATTGCATCATTGTCATAAATGTATATTATTGTATGATTAAAGAAGTCAATATTACCTTTTTTGCAATACTTAAATTTTCTTATCTAGTAAATTATTAGATTCAATTATTAGGAGAGGAGTTGGGTACGGCCGTTTCGTCCTTCTACGGACTCATCAGCCAATCCTGCCTCTCCCGATAAAAAGAATCGGAAAGGCAATTTCTATTTGATTCAGGTCTTATCTTGGTTTCTTTAGTTGATTTCACAGCACGTTAAACTTTGGCTTATTTGCTTATTTTTCTTTAAGAACTGAGCTGAAGGCTGAAAGAATAATATTTAAGTCCTTTCATCCTTGCGAGTCGTAGCAAAATAAAGTTATAAGAAACATTATAAAATTGAAATGAAATTGATGATTTATTTATAATATTACCAAGCGTTTATCATTAATTTCGGATTCTTATGATTAATCGATCTGAAAGCATCTAAAAATTCTTATTAAAAAAAAACTGCTTTAATATCAATCAAAATTATTCTTATTATTTTGCTTAATCTTAATTACTTTAAGTCAATAATTGTCAACTTTTTGTTTCACAGCGCACTTCAATATTTGCTGAAATCCCGCGACACACCAAACTTTTTCATTGCTTTTATTGCGGTAATAGAATAAATTTGAAAAAACGCCTACGATTTACAAATAAACACTCAAAGATACATGAAATATATTTTTTAAGCCAATTTGCAAGGGATTTAATATTTTATTAACCTTTTCTTAGAACGAAGCAGATTTAAAATACATAAACAATAAATATTATAAAAAAAGTAATAATTTTAATGACATAAAGCGTACAATACCATACGCATACTTAAATTTTACTAAGAAAGTCTGTTAATTTTGTGTTTTTTTTTGTTTTGTTTTTTTTTGAAAAAGTGTTTTTGCTTATAGTACGTCTCGCAGCTTTGCAATGCACCAAAAACCCCTTCAGGCGTATTTTTGTTCAAAATTGTAATGCGCGTCGCATTGTTTCAAATGATGTTAGCATTTCATCAGAAGAAGGTTTTTTGATTTCTGCATCAGGATCATTTCCATTTCCATCATTATCATCTTCATCGCAATTCATAGCTGAATTGGTTTTATTTTTCACACTGTCTAAAATATCCGATTCAGTTAGTGTTTCCGAGGTCTCAACTTCAAAATCAAGTGAAAGATAATCATCAATCAGCACATCATCGTTAATTTCTTCTTTTTCCATCAGTTGTATCCACATTTCTTTCATTTCCTCTAAGCATCTAAGGGAATATTATTAATAAAAACATTTCAAGGAGAGAAAAAATAGATACCACGAAAAAGTTCGTTAAATAGAAATTGCACTTCGCTTTTTGGAGATTATTTTGCGAAGAAAATAGCAAAATGTTCTTGGTTCCAAAGAAAAGTTCGCAAAATAGAGAAATTCGCAAAATAGAGTTCGTGAAATAGAGGTCCGACTGTATATACTTTTCTTCTTTACTTTAACTTGAGTTATATTTGAATTAAACACTAATAATTCGTTGCACAAAACATAGTCTTCTCACTGGTAATGAACAAAGTTATAAAAGTCACTTACTTCTTCTTTAATTACCCTCTATAGATCTGTGAGTAGTTTACACTGCATAGCGTCCCTTGAATAGTTGAAATGTCTATGCCTTTCTTTATGAAAGTTCTAGGACCCATTCTGACTTGTACTTGCTTCTTTGTAGTCGTCTAGGCTTATCGCTTAGGATCTCGAATGTCGGACTATTATCCTCTTTATTTAGGAAATAAAATTAATAGTATTAGTACTATACTAAATACAATTAATGTTCAAGTAAAATTACTATTCTTAATTTCACAATAAGTAATTCTACTTATATCTCTTGTCCTCAGTTATGCATCATCATGGACTTAACTTGTATCTCAGACATCAACTTGTATCTCAGACATCTTGATTCTATCATGCCGATAGAATTCACTTCTACCTTCCGTCCATCGTTCATCGGCAAGTTCATAATCTTTACACAGTTTTGTCACTAAGCAACCAAGTTTTGTAATATATTAAATATAACAATCAAACTTCGTTTGCTCCAGCTTATTATTCCTACTCTTACAGAACAATAACAGTATCTCTATTGTTATCAAATAATTAATCTATCAACCTCTTGTTAAAGGAAACATGACTAGTAATTCATATTCCACAATAAAATAAACCTATTTAACAACAAAAAAAGTTGATAAAGGTTATCAAGATTAAATCTATTGATGTTATAATTTGTATGACTTTTATTTAAATCGTTGTCAAGTACAGTGCTTCTCAAAGTACTGTAGGCGCGTCTCTCGTTTTCATATTTATATTGGAAACTTGAGACTAATTTGTAAAATGCTGACTTTATTTTGGAAATTGATTTCTAAATAAATGCATTTCCGGTATCGTAAGATTAGTAAAAGGTTCCCGGAATGAGTGACGTAATAGAAGATAAAAAATAAATAAACCTCTCCCCTGAGTCCTTTTTCTTTTTTTCATCTGATCATTATTCTTTGTATATTCAGTTATGCGTAATTTTGCTGTACGTAAAATAACGTTATAGTATACAAACGTTATAAACGTTATATTACTAAGTGTAATAAATCAAACACAATTGTACAAATGATGATAGTTTTGTTATTTTATGAAGATATAATAGCTGCTTCGTTGGATTACATTTTCAGTAATCGTTTTTGAGGAGGCATTTTTTGGGCCTCGTTATGTCGTTGTGTAATGATTAATTTCCGACTGAGCCATACTAATAAAATAATTCTTACAAATATATGACAAAGAGAACCAACACATAAATCAACAATATAAACTAATTTTAAGAAAAACATTTGTTTTTATATAGATATTTTTTTTTTTTACATCAGCAATGACATCACAGTGCAGTAATAAATTGCATTACGTGAAATATAATCTTCCAGTCCTGAAATTAAGGCAGTCCAACGGGAGTTTTGGAATTTGTAGAGTTGGAATATATATGAAATGCGACCACTTCGAAATTGATCGTAATTAATTATTATTAGTTATTAATATATTCTAACTAATTATTAAATTTCCGTATATCCCTGTATAAAATGAAAGTAATGAAAAGACAGTTGCAATAAAGAATTTATTTAATATTAAGTTATAAAATAACAAAAACTTACTTTTATAGAAAAATATTTATTTCATGAAAAATTATAGGCTAATCTTTACATACTTGAGATATTCATTATGAGAACATTTTTGTTTTTCTAATTAGTTGTAAATGAAATTTCAGATTTTTCTTCTGCTTCATGTAAATTCTGGTTGATCTTTTTTAAGTATTCTGTAATAAAAATAAAACAAAAAACATGAAACCAAAGAAAAGACATATTTTCTTAAAGATTATTGTAATTAAATTAATTACAAAAATGTAAATAAAAATATGTTGAAGATATAAAAAAGTAATTGATGAACTATGTATTTTATTGACAAATGAAAATGTGAGAACTGAATTATCTCGTCTGCAGTGGTCAGTCTTCAATTAGTTCGTTAAAAAAATTTAAAATGAAAAGAGCTTGTGTATTTCATAGTCAATTACAGATTTATTTTTTTTATGTATCCTCATTCTTCTTTGTTTTGATGCTGATCTCCTATCCTATATCTTTTTTTTCATTTCTTTTCTCTAATTCTTTATTAGGGCAAGGCATTTGATGATATTGCATCTCTTTTCTATGAAGGTTGAAATATCGCTCGGATATATGAAAATGTGTAACATTTAATAATTGGTTAAATAAAGGCAATTCGTTTGGGCATTTTTTTGCATTTTTCGGCATTATTTAGGGATAGGTCATCTTTTGGCAATTTTTAGGTCATTTTGAGCATTTTTTTATTAGTATGCTATTTTAGTAAGAAGTCAATGGCATTTTTATTATACTTTGAGATTTTATTTATTATTCATTATCTTTGATTGTTTTGTTTGTTTCCTGGAAAAATTTGTTGGCTTGAATGAGGACAAACAGACCCGCTGCTCACAAAAGAGTTCCAACTAAATCTCGTTTTATATTAAGCATTTCATAATTTTTTTTTTTTTGGTCGTTTATATCGCGAATTCGGATATAACTCGATTTGGTCTTGGACCCCCTTCTATTTTGGAAAAGGTGTATAATTGTAAAATTGCAAAATTTACCGTTTTTTCGCCTAAAATCAAATCAAAGGTGCAGATTAATATGCTTGTTTCCTTATTATTTACAGTAACTGAGACTCTATACCCACCCTAATGTCACGAAAATGCGTCAAATACAATATATTTTTTTAAAAAAAATACCACAATCGCGGACTTTTTCGTTTAACCAAAATGAATATCGAGATCTATTTTTCTGCGAATGACATCCAGTAAAGAGGCCCATGCAATCTGTTAGGCGTATGAATACCTAGATTTGATCTACGTGATTCGTCGTCTGTACAAGATGGCGGCGCCAAATCGATTTTGGCTAATATAGATCACCATCAAAGTGTAGAAAAGGTAATGATTTATGTATTTATAAATATAAAATTCTCTCACATAGCTCTGAATGATATAGTTAATCACGAAATGACTAATTTAAATCGATTTGGAATCGTATGGGCGATAATAGGGTGCGATGTACGACATTTGACGTCGCGAAGTAATAAAAGTTCGGTTATATCGCGATCTTTGAGATCTTGGATCCGAAAGACCAATTTTATTTTTCTGTCAATTTTGTTTACTATTTTTAGGTCATAAATGCATTCTTTATTTGTCATTTATTAGCAAATTATAGGTCATTAAATGCCTTGCCCTATTCATTACCATTCATTAACATACATTGTCCTCATACTGAGAGTACATTTTCCTAAATAATGATTTTGGTTCATCATTTAATTATTAAATGTTCTTCCTTATTTAAAATTCAGCGAAATCATATTTTAATTGTTACGTTTAAATCTTGTCGTAAAGGTTTACTATCATTTCGATTTGAGTACAATTAATGTCACGGATTTAGCTTCCAGTGTCTTTGAAGACAAAGCGTTAGTTTTGGTTTCGTAACAAAACCGTTCTACAGCAAAAATCAAAGAAACTGAGAACATGGACATTAGGTTTTTATGCATTAGTAAATAGTTTAATTGAAACAAATTTCATTAGCTACACTTTCAAAAAGTATTTTGTAAAGCTAACATTTTTTATTCTTTCTTGTAATCTACCTCTACAAGCATTTGACTTTTAATGCAGATTTAAATAGTTGTTGAAAGGATACTTCCGTCTTTCTTGTGGAACACAGAATATTTGATGTTTTTCCAACTTTTATGGAAACATTCTTGAGATATTTCTATATTCTAAACTGATTTTCATTTCAGATTTGCTAACCAGTGGGCAAGTTTACTTATTTTACATACATATATACTATGCGTAATTCCGCGTGTTCTCGTGAGGCAGATTGTATCAGAATGTGGGTTCGAATCCCGGCCGCGGCTTGGTTGTTTTAGTTTCCTTTGTGTTTGTGAGCCGCCTCCTTCACTTTCTTTTCGGGTCTGAAGCCTGGGCATAATGACGTCCTGGCGAAGTATGTATGTATTCCCTAGTAGGAGAGGGGTCTCCGATTGGAGGACGCCCTTAGACACTAAGACCTTCACCTCGTCACTAAGAAAAAAAAATACTATGCATATTTATTAGTTTTATGTAGTCTACGATCCATATCGATTTAGTTGTTTATTGGACTATCGGATCATTTCAATTTCATTGAAATTGAAGCGATGTAATCAAATAACTTATTTAACCAAGGAAAATAGAAAATTAATGATAGTATATTTTAACTACTACTGCGGAACAACTGGACTCGTTTAGCAAAAGGATTTGTTGCTATTGGGTGTAACAAACTAACACAAACTAACAATCGCAATGCAGAGTTTAAAACAATGTCGTTATTCATGAATTTATAGTATTTTGAATGTTTTTGTTTATATTTTAAATCAATTCAATTTTTCTTTTAAAATGAATAAGGAAATTTTTAATGTGTAATTGAGCTTCTGCCAATCACAGGCCAGGAAGTGTTTAGTGAAGTTAGCAGTCAGAAGAATGTATCGTGTTATGTAACTCGTCTACTAAAAGAAAACGGAACAACACACAACAATAGATCTGTGATATTGATGAAAGTCAGAAATTTATTTTCATTTTTCCATTAATTTTTCTTACGCTATTAGACTGAAAGCTTCTTACGAAGTAAAATTTAGGATTTATTATTATGTCTGTAATTATTTACTGAGCATCCAATCAACATCAATATGAAATTTATATCAAAATTGAAGCAAACAGTTGTTAAAGAACTTTAAAAAAATAGAATAAAAATGAAGCACAATATTAAAAAATTAATAAATAAATAAATGTTTAAAGTCGTAAAAATAATACAAACGAGGGAATCCTTCGTTATTTTAATTAATATCTGCTGAATTCAAACAGCAGAGATTTTTTTTATCCAATTTCTTAAAAATGAAACATGTCCACAGATATCTAATTTAGTATGATTAAATTCAATTGTATTCATTCAAGTTAAGCTCGCATAGATATTAAGAAAATTGAGAAGTGAATTAATATCCATGTTTAAGATATCGACAGAAATCAATTGTTTCGGTTGTTTGGGGACTTTCTGGGACCTTTTCGCGCAAATTTCTGGCAAGAACTCACACGGAAAGTATGTATATCGTTTCTTGATCTTAAATGTTCACGTCAAGTTTCAAGAAGATTGATCCATCGGTTCAGAAGTAATGAAGGGGATGTAGACAGAGTGATACGATGATTCTCTTTTCTGAAGGAAAGTAGGTTAATGATATTTATAAAAATACATGGATGTAAACTTACTTTTTACATGTATTGAGTTTTTCCAATACATTTGGGGCAACACCCGCAATATATGAGTAAGGTTCCATTTCCACAGTCTGGTTCAGGTTCATCACATGGTCGAAAACATGGTTCTCCTGGATTGCACAGAAGCTCTTTTGGAGAACTATCTAAACATGATTAGACATAAATCGTTTGTAAGAATAACTACAATAAGAAATATATTTCGAAAAGAATTCATTAGAGTAAAAATTCAATGTAATTTGTAACATTTTACCCCAAATTCATTCTCACAGCATAAATAAATTTTGACATTTAAATACATGATATGTTTCGAAGCTTTTTTCAGCTTCTTTATAAAAAGGAAAACATTAGGCTTACATAATTTATACAAATAACGGACAACAATATATGTAATGGAAGATAACTATTTACCAATTGGTTATTAGATAACAATATAAATAATTAAAATATAAAATATAATTCCAATAATAGTGTTATTATAACTAAAATGCATACATAGTAAATAACAAGTAACAATCATTGTGATTATAAAACAATTCGATGCTACAGATAATTAAAATCTTAAATTCTGCTATTTGTATAAATATTAATCTTTATTAAAAACTCCAATTACTGCAACATAGACCAATATTTCGTCTTTATTTTTCCAAAGACTTCCTCAAGAGTTTGTAATAACATAATAAATAAATAAATAAATAAATTAAAATAAATATCAAGTGGAATGAGAAATAACTTTCTCAAACCTTTACAAATTAACAAATAAATTCTATGCAACAAGTTAACAAAATAATACTATTTTCATAAAACAATAAACATTCAAAATATTTTGAACAACTACTTGCTTACTGTTATGTAAACAATATTAATTTAAATGAAAGAGAATGAAAAAAAGAAAAATTCAATTAAATTTTAAAATTTCTTTTAATCTTTTGTTCTTTATTAAAGACTCCCTGAAAATACTCAGACATGTTATTAACTTTTTGAGATTTATCTTTGTTAAAACATACACAACAATTTTTCAAAATAGATTCTAATGCTAATCTCTTATATTCATCCTGTATTTTGTCTATAATATTCACTAATGGATCTGGTTTATGACCACTTCTAAGTGGTCTGCCCATTCAGATACATTTTTTCAAATTCTTCTTTCAACTTCTTCCTTTTCATCTTACTATATTAAACGAAACACCACATCTCCATAACATAGTATTCAAATAGTTTATTTCAAATACTTTGCAAATTTTCGGGATGAAAATTTAACGCCATCTCTTCTTCAAGCGAAATGAAAATAAAATAATTCTTTGGAATAACTAAAATACAAAATAGTAATGAACATGAAACACGTTGAAACAATTTATACAATTGTTTTTACAATTGAAATAGCCTATATCAGGGTTTCCCAACAAAAATTTGTCAAGGACCTCCGAAGAAATAGCTATAATTTGAAGGACCCCTTATATATATATGTATATATTTAAGTGATATTAAATGATAGTGAAAAGAAAACCCATTGCAATTCTCAAGAGATATATATATCTATATATAAATATATAAAACTATTTTCTTTCGATGATGTTGTGTCTCATTCATGTTTATTACTGCATGTCATTTGGTGTTATGCTGGTCCAAAGGAAATTAATCTGAACCGGTCGGTCACACGGATGGAAATAATACAAATCAAATCATTGTTACAAGTTGTGATTTATTTTTACGATATTAACATATTTTTTTAAATTAATATCATTCTATTTCTTCTCAAAGTTTATTGATTGATTTTTAAGTTTAATGTTATGAGTTGAAACGCTCCTTTGTATGCATTATTTCAGAAATGTTGGGCTCCATTCTTGAAACTTAGACTCTGAAGTCTGATCGCATGTCAAGTCTATTCCTGTACTTATTTTTCATATAACACATTGTAGAGAACGCTTGTTCGCACTGGTAAGGAGTGGCAAATGGAAGAATGTATTTCATCGCTTTGTTGCCAAGCTAAGCTCTCTGTAGTCTTTGCTGGCTTTCAACCAAAACTCAGCAATCTTTTCATCACTGAAAGCTGTTTTCATTATACCATTACTTGATAAATCTACAAATAGGTCTTGCTCCTCTTCTGTGAGGGTGTGGATCTTGTCCACTTCCAGGCAGCTGAACGGATTTCGGATCCAGTTGTTGACAGGATCAGGCTCTGGGAAATATTCCCGAAACGTGGTAGCTAAGCAGCGAAGATGAGTGATCATGATGGGGTAAACTAAGTTCAGATGATGATAAAAACTCTTTTAAATTCGAGAAGTTTGTTAATGACTCTTTTTCCACCCTTGTTGCCCAGATCTGACACTTTTTTTACCATAGCACTAATTTCAATATATTTCCCTTGTAAATCTACGTTCAGAGTATTTAAATGTTCAAACACATCAGCTAAGTAGGCAATTGAACAAAGCCACGAAAAGTCAGTGAGATAATTAGCGTACTGGGTATCAAGAAGGAAGATACGGACCTCATCTTTAAGCTCAATAAACCGTGTCAAGATTCTATCACGAGAAAGCCATCGCACTTCGGTATGAATAAGTTATGTTCCCTGTTCATATCTTTGCACAACAAAGAGAATAGTCTGGACTGCAAAGGTCGAATTTTAATGTAGTTAATAATTTTAACTAATTCGTTGAGTGTTTTCTGCAACGTTTCAGGCAACCTTTTAGCTACTAAGGCCTCTCTATGAATACAACAGTGTGTCCATTTCACGTTAGGAGCGACTGGCTCAATACGAGCTTTAAAGGCCTGTTACGTGGCCGGCCATAGCTCCTATCGCGGGATTTTCCAGTGTGAGGCTGGTACAGTATTACGAAGCCTACGGCTGAGGCCCAAGTCTCAGGCGTTGCAGAAGCTAGCCTTCTTAAAATTTAAGCATTTTAATTGCGTTTTCTTGAAAATATAGCTGTAATTATAGAATTTAAAAATATATTAAATACATTTATTTTATGATACTTTTGAAAAATTAAATATTTAATCTAAAATATATGTAATAAAATATAAAATCAGCTTTACCCTTTTTTATTTTTAAACTTCAATTACGGAGGAGTTTCATAAATCACGAAAAATTGTGAAAAAATAAAAATTATTAATGAAAATGCGCAATAATAATTTTTTCTACAAATTCAACCGACAAGAAAATTAAAGGAAAATTAAATATACTTCTATAATAAAGTTTATAATTTTAACAACGAAGTATAACAACTTTAATAACAATCCAAAAATTAAATTTAATCTCCAAAACAAAATACTTAGAAATCAATATAAACACAAAAATTAATTTACTTAACAATTTTAACTAACTTCTTTAAAGTCAACTTAAGTGAAATCGTTAAATATATTCATAATTGTTAAGGAAAATAGACATTGAGATTACAAAAGAATTAATTATAAAAGTCAAGAATAAAATTTTTGTAAAGTTACTTCTATACAATACTGTTTCATTTTGCTTTCATTTTTGCTTATGATTCAATTAATTAATGATTTGTGCTTGTAAAAAAATAAAAAATAAACTTAATACACCGCTGAAAATACATAGGAATTTATTTGAACAATAATAACAACCGGAATAAATCTTTAAAATTTATTTAATATTAATGCTAAATTATTTCTTCTTAATATAAATTACTAAGGAAACTAACAGAATAAGACAATAATTATTATACAAGAGAAAATAGTTATCAAAAAAAAAATAATAATTATGTAATTCTTGGTATGTCCGAATTTATTTATGTGACAATTCAAATAGGTTGAATAAAAAGATTTTTGAAAAACTTACAATTCCAATCAACAAGGAATTGAAGTTACAGTTAAGAAATATAATAAGAAATAATAAAATTAAATTGAATTAACTATTACTCCACCTATTGAATACTATTTCTGTAAATATTTTGATTTTTTAACATTACTTTTGCACTTTTTAATTATATTATTTATTTACGAGTATTTTCTTTTAGAGAAATCTTGCAGTTACACAGCAATATAGCCCAATAATAAAAAAAAAAACACTGTCAAAATTAATACAGAATAAATAGTTCCCAGATTATAACTGAAACCAAAACTCTCATTTATAGTATGTAATTACATAAAAGCATCCATTTATTTCCTTCTAAGTAATTTTCTATTTTATCACTAATACAGGAAAATTGAGTGGATAATGAATTTAGTGAATGGTTTGAAAACGACAAAATCAAGTCATTTCCTGATTTGAGTCGTCTATCCTCAGTGGTTTTTCCTCTTAATAGGTGGCTTTACAGTTAAATATGTAGATAAAAGCTTCAAATAAATGTTGGCACATCGTCTTTTGTTAAAGAAGGATTTACATTTTCACTGATTATGACATATTCCGAAATAAAATCTTTGATACATACTACAGAACTTTTTGTCGTAACGAAATCCTTCCGTGGAATGTTAGTAAGCCATTGTTGTCGTCCTTGCTACTCAACCGGAAACCAAAATGCTGTTACTTAGTCACTTACAATAGTTTAACCTGTCGCTTGGTACAAAACATTTTCGAGGCATATTCTCCAATAATAGTATATTAATTAATTAACTTGTAAAAAGTCAACAATTCACGATCTTGTTATGGCATGGTTTTTCGTGGGCGCAGCCATTACATTGCGAACTAATACAAATGCACGCCTGGCGACCTATTTACCCCCCATTATCTTACTGTAGATTAGCTGTATACGAGCACTAGAATCAGATACCTACGCATAAAAATAGTACGACTGTAAAATTAAATAATATTGCTTTAATTATAATTTTAA
>JAFIDM010010028.1:9868584-9900061 GCA_023159025.1 Thereuonema tuberculata | reverse complement strand
TTCGGAGCCATAGAGTTTTCCTTAATATTATGTTTATCATCTGAAGAGGAGGATTAAGATCCTCGAAACATGTCATGAAGTTTTTATAATGAAGTGTTTATATTTAAGGAAAACTCTATGGCTCCGAACATAATATTGAAGCCAGAAAAGAATTTCAACAAATCAATACAAAGTAATAATTCAATAGCTTACAGTAATTGTTACCAAATTAATAAAGATGTTGTGCAACATTATTATATGAACTATCAAAACAAATAGTAAATGGTCATATTAAGCTATATTGTAGGGCATTAGTCACCGAAATTTCGGTGTTATAGCATCTCATTGTTTTTATTAACAAAGTCTCCATGAATTTTCTTAGATATGTGTCCTTCTCATTAGCATAAACAATTGGTTCATTGGTGAGTAGCGTATGTCCCGTTTGTTGATGATGCAGAGCTGTTTGGTACCGCTTATTTTTCCTCCTGACTGCCTCTTCGTGTTCATTTATACGAATTTGTAGCCGGCGTTTCGTTTCGCCAATATATAGGCATTTATCACCCCTTCTGCACATTTTATTCCATAAACTACATCAGTTCTGTCTAAATTACGTACATGTTCATGTACTTTATTTTGATATAATAACCTACCCAATGTATTCTTAGTTTTATGGGCCAATTTGATATTAATTTGGCCTAGTATGGGAGAAAGTTTACTCTTAAGACAATGTTCAAATGGAATGGAAACAAACTGGCACACGCTTCTGACTTCATTATCATTAATTTCTGAATTTTGAGATCTTATCATAATTAAACTCCTATGAATAATCCTATTAATAAAATCTAATGGGTAGTTGTTGCTTTGGAAAATACCTCTAATCAAATTCAATTCCTCGAACAGTAGCTTGCCATTGGAACAGAGTTTGATAGCTCTATTAACAGCTGTTTTTACAGCATTGGTTTTGTACAATAATGGTCCAGCTGCCATATAATTTAAAGTGATGTTTGCATTGGAGCTTTTGCGATAGACAGTAGTATCAAATGAAGAATCATTCCTAATAATCAATACATCCAAAAAAGAAATTTTGCAATCCACCTCTGTTTCAGATGTGAATTGAATATCACTGTGCATCTGATTAAAAAATTTTAGAATGTTGTTTAACTCGGCTTTATCTAATATGATAAACGTATCATCTACGTACCTACACATGAATTTTATATGCAAACTAATTAGGTCAATGTTCCACAGCTTTATCTCAATAAAATTCATAACTATTTCAGCCAGGATGGCCGAGGATGAAAGACCCATGAATATACCCTTATTTTGTGAGTATACACCAACTTTAAAACTAAACCACTGCAATTTAAAAATAGTGTAAACTAACCTTTGTATTTTACAAACATCCGTGAGACCCTTCCTCAGGTAATCATCAATGTTTAAATTAAAAATATACTCTATAGCCTCATTGATCAAATTAAGTGAAAGTGCCGTGTACAACCCCACGATATCAAATGAAACCATGAATGAATTGGTATTACATTGAATTTCCTTTAACTTATTTAGAAAACTGATATTGTTTCTTACACTGAACTTGGACATATAATTGAGTTGCTTTAACTCATTAACCAAAAGCTTAGATACCCCCTTGATAGCAGAACCCCTACATGCAATGATGGGCTTCACTTTGTAGATACCATATTCTTTATCCTTATGGATTTTTGGCCACCCACGGAAAGCAGGAAGTTTTTTATTAACATTAACAATATCTTCTGATTGGTCCTCATCGATAATACCATCTTTAGCTAATTGTCTTATACATTTATTAATCCTGAAGCATGTTAAATGTTCATTAACTTTAGATTTAACAATTCCTTCCGTATCCATAAGAAATCTATTGCACATTTCAATGTACTGCCTAGAATCCAAAGCCACGATTGCTCCACCTTTATCAGCATTGACAAATTTGATCTCTTTATTTCTTGAAATGTCTATCAATTCCCCTAGTGCAAAGTTTCTCTGGGAATCAAAACACACTGTGTGAATTTAGTTTGTTTGAATTTATTAAGTTCCATGGCAACCTTTCTTCTGACTTCTTTCTTCTTATCATTATTATCATGAAACCTCACTTTCGATTCTATATTAGTTGCAATTTTGTAAATATTAAGCTCTTCTTTCCCAATACCAAATTTAAGTCCTTTTTGAAGTAAGCCTTGCTGATCATGTAAGAAGTTAAAAGAACTTTCATTTACAAAACGAGTAGAGTTATCATTAAAGGTTACCAGTTTCCATTTAATAACACTAAGTTTAGCCAGTTTGATGCAATGTTTCTTTCCTATATTATGAAATACAGACTTGCCCTTACTTGCTGCTTCACTGATAATAAACAAGTAAACATCATCATTGAAGATAGCCTTTAACTTATTAGCACTGAACTTGACCATATTAATAAGATGCTGCATCTTTAGTCTTGATTGATGAATACGTTCTTCTAGCATAAGTTTAACAGCCATATTAAGTAGATTCTTCGGTGACTAATGCCCTACAATATAGCTTAATATGACCATTTACTATTTGTTTTGATAGTTCATATAATAATGTTGCACAACATCTTTATTAATTTGGTAACAATTACTGTAAGCTATTGAATTATTACTTTGTATTGATTTGTTGAAATTCTTTCTGGCTTCAATATTATGTTCGGAGCCATAGAGTTTTCCTTAATATTATGTTTATCATCTGAAGAAGAGGATTAAGATCCTCGAAACATGTCATGAAGTTTTTTTAATGAAGTGTTTATATTTATTTTACTTATTGTGTGTGTTTGGTCCTTCTTTAATATAATTATGCACATCATGTCTGATAATTAAATAATATTGCTTTAATTATAATTTTAACTTTCCGATTAAGCTATATCTGTTTTTATATTTAAAACTAAAGCTTATTATGACTATTTAAATAAATGAAAGCGCTTAATTCCTTTATTCAGTTTGGGCCTCCG
The DNA here is from genome assembly GCA_023159025.1 of Thereuonema tuberculata. Classification (NCBI taxonomy): domain Eukaryota; kingdom Metazoa; phylum Arthropoda; class Chilopoda; order Scutigeromorpha; family Scutigeridae; genus Thereuonema; species Thereuonema tuberculata. The sequence continues at coordinate 9,897,084 of JAFIDM010010028.1, read as the reverse complement.
CTCAAGTAGTTCCTTTCCTTATTTGCTTCTACTCTTAGGCTGGTACAGTATTACGAAGGCTACGCCATAGCTCCGCGGACCACCTGTTGGGAACCATTGGCCTATATGATCGTTTCATGACTTCACACAATTATTGAAAACAAATATTTAACAATAAATTCAATAAACTAACCAAATATTAGCACATTGTGTGTGTGTGATCGGTTCGCACCGAAGTGCGAGCTTCGTTGCCGAAGCATCCGTGCTCCAGGGAGCGCTAGTGTTCCCAAGACGGCGAACCCCTAGCAGACTCCCTAGAATTACAAGGGAAAGATACCGGGGTGGTTTCCCGTGGCCTTCCCCAGGACGCCATTAAGGAATGACGTCAGACCGAAGAGAAAGTGAAGAAGAGGCTACAACACAGGAAAGGAAATTTTTGAAACATCCATGCTCGCTACCGGGATTTGAACCCGTGCGCTGGCACAGTGATCTCACGACAGACCGACGCCTGAGACCGCTCGACCACACCAGCGCGGCATTAGCACATTAGATCAACCAAATATTTGTTTACAATAACATATTCACATTATTTGAATCAATAAATTTAACCAACATTCCGGACATCCAATAGTCAAAAACATTTCAATATTTACAACTTTTTTTTTTACATCCTTTTTAAAGAAATAAATCCTTTACTAACATAATAATAGAAGGGTCTACTTTAGTACCTTCATATCTATTAAAGTGACTCCCTCTCAGAAAGATATTAGAAAGTTGCATAATAAAATGTACAACACCTAAATCTGTTTCTTTATATAAGATTTTGACATAATCATTCATTACATGTCCCTTTTTTATACAATCTTCTGCTATATCTGACACGTTCCTATTTGCATTTTTTAAGGCATTACTGTGCTCCGACATGCGCTCTGACATTGTTCTTTAGGTCTCTTCTACATAAAATTCCCCACACGTTCTACAATCCACCCTGTACACTATTCCCATTTCATATTGCCCATCCCTTTCATTTATTTTTTTACATAACAAATTTTTAATTTTATACTGATATTTGAAATCAACATCTATATTAAAAGACCTACAAATATTCTTCATAACCATGCTCATTAATATATGGAATAAAAACTTTATTTATAATACTTTTAAAATAAAAGAGGTTGGAAAATTTACAATCATTAATTTGTTTCTTAATTATACTTTCAGAGTAATCATTTTTCTTTAATATTTTAGTCATATCCTCAATTTTTTTCAAATAAATATCTTGTTTACTTGTATTCCTATCAATTCTCACAAAATTTTCAACTATATTCTTTTTTATATCAATTCTATGTCCCGATCTAAATATGATCACTCTGACAATCTTTTCTGTAATTTTCCATTATAACCTTATTATTTACATTTATTAATTTGACATCTTAAGAAATTCAACTCATTATTTTCTTCAATTTCCTTCTTAAATTTAATATCTGCACTTCTTTATTTCAATTTTCAAAAAAAGATATTAAATTGACGCAAGGCCCCAAACCAAATTATCAAAATGTCATCCACGTAACGATAATATTCGAACATATGTTTATATTGTTTTTCATTTAATAATTTATTTTCAAAGTGATTCAGAAATAAATTGCATAAACATCGTGACAGTGGAGACCCCATAGGAAAACCAAAATAAATGTTTTATGTCCTAATTTTGTTTTTTGTGCTTTCTTTATTCAAGTTGTCAATCTTATCAATTAATTGTTTAGAATTTTTGAGGACATATTCATATGAGTTTGTCAATGATTTTGATTCTGTTGTATGTCCACCTTGCCAGATTTTGTGTAGGTGAACCGAATGAGTTGATTATCGGTCGTAGAGGCACTTTATGAATAGAGAAAGCACAAAAAACAAAATTAGGATGTATACTTTTCTCTGTTTTCTCTCTACCTTTGCCATTATCAGGGATCTCAGCCGGTCACTATTTCAACTAAAAGTCACTTTTTTTGGCTTGGTCACTAAAAAGCATCTTTTTTTGGAATTTGGTCACTAATGCAACTGAGGGGAAGTGCATATGCTCCAGCTTGGTAATCAGGCTGTCGTAGCATTTTGTTTCAGATTCACTATGTTCCAGAGAAGAGGATAATTAGACATTTTGTTGTTTTTTTTTCCAGAAATCCATTTGAAATTTGTTTATTTCTTTAAAATTTAAAATTTGTTTATTTCTTTAAAATTTAAAATTTGTTTATTTCTTTAAAATTTAAAATTTGTTTTTTTCTTTGAAATTTAAAATTTGTTTTTTTCTTTGAAATTTAAAATTTATTTCTTTTCCAAGAAACTGCTACATACTCTACAAGAGTATGGACAATAATAGTAGATGTAAGAAGATGCTACATTTTTTTGGAAGGTAATATAAAAGTGTAGCTGCTTCTTACATATAATAACATTGCCCACACACCTATAGAATTGTAGTAGCTTCTTGAAAAAATAATACCAACAAAATTATTTAAAGTGTAATATTAATTCAAATTAATTTTGGATTATTTTATAATTCAAATAGATTATCTTTCACAGAATTACTTTGCTTTAATGTATTGGAAACCAGTTTTCTACTCCATAGTTTATGCAGTGATTACAGTTTTATGCAGTTTATATTCGAGGTATTAGTTGAAATTCTTCACAATGGGAAAGTGCCGCTTCCAGACTACTTGGCTACAAAAGACTGACAGCAAAGGATTTACGATTTCTATGTGGGCAGAAAAACAGGATGAGTATCATTTGTGGTGCATTGTGTGTGAGGTTTCAGTACATGTAAGAAAAGATTTCCAGACAGTGTCACAACATTATGAAAGAAAGAAGCACATAGATAATGCTAGCACCAAACTTGGACCTTGTCAGTTGCATTTAAGTGGAGTGCCGTCAACATCAGGTGAAAGCAAAAGGCATCATCGCAGTGTTCATCGAAAATAACAATGATTGATTCAAGAGATGCAGCCACTAAAGCGAACTGTTGTGGATCATGAAGTGTGTCGCTAGTAATTTCCCTCCGAGTTCATGTGATGGTGTGGGAAGTCTCTTCCATTGAATGTTCCAGTCTTCTTTTCCACAAAACTTTTCTTTAAGTGCAGCGAAGTTTACCTATTTAATAACTGAAGCTTTGGATCCATATTTCAGAGATCGGATGCTGGAAGATGTTCAGAAATCATATTATTATTTACAGTATGAGACCACAAATTATGAAGGAAAGAAGAAACTGCAGATTTCTGTAAGATTCTGGTCAGAAAGAAAAAACGAAATTGTTACCAATCACCTGCAGACCATGTTCCTTGGAATTGCAAATGCTGAAAAACTTAGTTCTGCTATAATTAACTCTTTGGACAATGCCTCGTTGCCACTTGATAAACTTATAATGATAGGAAGTGATGGACCATATGTCAATGACAAGTTTTTCGAATTTTGAATGAGGAAGTGAAAAGTTTACCTACAAGAAATAAAGGTCTCCTTCATTTTGGGACATGCAATTTACACATTATGAACAATGCACTCTTAAAGGGTTTACAGTTTTGGTGAACGAGTTTCAGATTTGGTAATTTCTGTGTATTAGTTTTTCCATGGCTGGCCATCAGGAATTGAACAATATGAAATTGCTCAGGAGAAAAAGAATGTTTCTAAACATAGATTTATGAAGCATTGCCCAACTCGTTGGGTAATTCTGGAATCAGCAGTGATGGCATCTGTGGGAGCAGTTGCCTGCACTCAATTATTACTTCCTTGAGTATTTGCCAGGTAAGAAGAACATGTGTATGACTTCATCCTCATACAAAAAAATTACTCATCTTCCACAGTCTGATTCACTTCGTGCTGAAATGATGTTTGTTGTTTCGAGTGTCCAGATTTTCTCTAAATTCTCCCGTTTGTTCCAGAAGGAAGAACCTCTTATACACATCCTCTGAGGAGATACATAATTTGTTACTAACAATTATGACCAGAGTATGCAAAATGGATATTGTTCAAGATGTATCTTATTCAAGACATTTTGTAGCAGGAATCTTTAGTAAAGAAAATCTCTTACCACCAAAGGACATAAAGTGTGGTGTTTCAGTGTATGAAGAACTAAAACAACTGCCTGAAAAAGTCCAATTACAGTTTTTGAATAATGTGCAATGTCATTTTATTGCATGTGGAAAGCACATCATTACAAAAGTATTCGAGAAGTCTTCTGATTATCTTAAATATTTGTCATGCCTGCAGCCCAAGGAAGTAAGAAATGGCAGAAGTTGTGAATACATTGTGAAACTTGCCAGAGTCCTTCCTGGGAATATAAAGCTAGACATTTTTATGGATGAATGGGCGTTGGTTCAAACAAAAAAACTTGGTTATACATCAGATATGTGAATAGACCATTTCTGGTTTAATATATTTTCTTTGAAAAGTGCATCTGGGGATGAGAAATACCCAAATGTAAAGAAGATGGTTAAAATGTGCCTTTCAATTTCACGTGGTAGTGCTGCTGTGGAACATGGGTTTGCTCTTTCAAACAGGATCCTAAATGAAGAAAGAACTAGAATGTCGGAAAGAATTCTAAATGCAAGGCTATTTATAGTTGATGGTTTACACCAATTTCAAAATAAGGCTGAACTGGTTCCAGTGGCAAGAGAACTCTTGAAGCTTGCCCGGGGTGCACACAGAAAGTACCAACAGTACTTAGAAGAAGAGAGGAAGAAAAAGGAAGATGCTTTAAGGAAAGAGTGTGAAAAGGAAGAGACAATTGCTGAATCGGGGAATAAAAAGAAAATGCTGAAAGATAAGGTGGAAGATATCAAGAAGTTAGAAAATGACCTGGTGCAGTTTCATAAAATAGAAAATGAGAAGACTGTTACATGTGATAAACTACTTGATGAAGCTAGTGCTCGTCTGAAGAAAGCAATTCAAAGGCAAGACATGACAGAAGTTGTGCTTGCACAGGCCATGCTAGAAGGTGCAAAAAATGTCAAAAGCTGAAGAAAATGAACAACGTGCAAAAATCACAAACTTACAGAAAACAATTCAAAAGAGAAAATCTTCACTGATTACAAGCATTGAGAAGAAGTCTAAAATGGAAGAATAGTGATGTAAAAACATTTATCTGCCATAGGTTGTGTAATGTTTATGATCTTTATCTTTATTTCATGTTGGCATGCAATAATATAAATATAAAAGGCCAGACCCCATCCATGATAATATTTGATGTGTGTGTTTTTATATAAAAGGCCAGACCCCATCCATGATAATATTTGATGTGTATGTTTTTTTAATGAAAAATATTTTTTAAAGTTATTTGTAATTTACATACTTTATCTGAAGACAGATTTTTAAAACATATCAACTGTTATCTTAACCGGCCTACATGTGGTTGGGGATAACTAAATAAATCATACACAATGTTTTTTTTTAATGCACGACATAGTCACTTTTTGGTCACTTTTTAAAGAAAATTTAGTCACTATTTTTCAATGTTTGGTCACTATTTCAACTTTTTTGGACCCCTTTACATGCTGAGATCCCTGCATTATTGAAGTTCTTCACGGCATGTAGTACCAAAAGATGTAAGTGAACCATCTTCTTCTTGTTGCGCTCTTCTATAACTTCCTCCTGCTTCTACACAGAAGTTCGAAAGTCATTAATAACTTTCATTGCATCTGCCATAGCAACATTTGAACAACTGGTTAATTTGTATTCGAATTTCTCTTAGTTACATCAAGTGATGCCACTCGCTAATCCAATGCCTTCATAGTAATTTGCGGAATGACGATCAGTCTGCACAATGTCATTCCTATGTGTAACTCTGGAAAAAAGGGGATTTCGTTGTTCCCGGGTCAGGTTCCTTAAGTGCGGTGAACGGACACTGTTTCCCCGTATCTGGACTATTCAACTGCCGTAGGCGTCTAATGAGATGTCCGTACTTGTTAATCTTGGCAAACTGGGTAGATCCTCGGTTGATTGGAGTCTCCTTCATCTAATAACTGTTAAGTCCTTCTTCCAAGGATTATGAACTGAACTCCTTGACTATTAACTATTTCAAAAGCTGCGAAGGCGAACTGACTTGGTGTAGCTCTGCGTCCCGTTATATGGGCAAATCCGACTAATCAGAAACACACATGCCGATTCTAAAGTAGGGGAAGCCGGTCGTGACTATTATGTAGCGGGGTGAAGGTAATGATGATGAACATGGATCCTTAACCGTTATAATAGAATTTTGATTATCATTACAGTAAAAAAAAAAAAAGCAATATAATTTATATAAAATAAAATGAAATTATTTTATTCGAGACTGGTCCCAAGGATACACCCAGCCATCTATCATACATTAAATTCTGGAAAATAATAAAGCATGCGAGTGTCGCTCTGCCACCGCTTCATTTCTTTTTTGACTGACAATCAGTGAAGCCTAATCTGATTGGAAGTAACGGAGTTAATACTGAATCGGAGATGCCATCGGTATTAACATGTTTATTCATTAATTCCAAACCATTTTCAAGTAATTTTTGTTGTTATTGCACTAAACTTTTTGTTGATTGGTGGGTTTTTGTTTTTATAATTCTAATAAAACAATGAATCTTACCTTCCGGAGGATTCACGCAAATTGGACAACATTCACAACCATATAGTAAAACCCCACCATCACAGTCCGGGATTTGTTCTTTGGGGCAAGGACGTTTGCACATTACTGGTTGGGTACAGGACAGTCTTTTTTCTGCCTCCTCCAGGGAAGTAATTGAAAGACAAATGAAGAAGAGGAAGCAAACTATTGTAACCTAAGAAGAAATCGAAGAAATATATTGGTAGGGAAAAAAAGTTTCATTAAATATATATTTACGTGCGCTGGATATTCATAGAATTCAAAATTGAAGCCGACGCACCTGATTAAATTAAATTAAAATTAACACATTTCAAGCTTAAAAAAATTAAAAGAAAAAAAAACTTGTTTAAAACTAATAATATACACAATTAAAATCTACATAATTAAAATCACAACGATCAGGTTTCGCATCAGTACAGTCGACGCATTTTCCATTTATTTTAAACACATTCAAGTCTTTACCAAATTCTTCAATAAAATTATTTCACTTGCACTATCAGCCATAGATATCAGCTTCTTGAGTTGATTGCGTGGCTACTTGCTCTTTTTGAGATTTCCAACTTATTTCTCCTTTTGCATTGATAGATACAAAACCTGATGTTTATTTCCTTCGTTAGTGTCATCCACCCACGAGGCGTCGCTGTATCCCTTAAGTTCACTTCCTGTTTTGGAATAACTAAAAAAAATTATTCTACAAGTATCTCAATATTTGTTTTACTTTAACGAAGTTAGATTTGCTGTGAACAAATCTATTTTAAAGTATGTAACTTCAGATGTATCGATTTCATAGAATCGATACTTTATTCCAAGTTCCTTGCATTCGCCATTTTGTTTCTTCTTCTTCCCCTCTTTACAGCAATCAAAGCTCATCATATCCACTTCCTTCCTTCCTTTATTATTATCACATGTCAAGCATTGTTATTTCCATATATTGTTCTAACTTTCCGGAATTAAATAAATTTTTGAGCACTTTAATTATTTTTAATAATATACTCTTCAATTCTAGCGATATTGTACTATTAAAGAGCGATATTGTACAGAAATGTATTAATGAAGTATTTTTAATATGCAAAGTTAAGACTGTAAAAGGAGATGCAAAAAAAATAAAAAAAAATCGGAAAAAACTTAGAAATTCAGATATATAATTACAATAGTCAGATTACTTGAATATTGTACTTTTCTCAGCAACTTTTTGCGAATAGTTAGTTAGTTGTCTGAATTTATAATGTTTATGAGAATTTTACGTAATTTTAGTATTCTTGGAATATTAACCTCTGTATTTATTATGGGCCATCCTGTATCTTCGCTGTTGATCGTAGTATTAAGCCAAACAAGTAATGGGATAATGGGACGAGAAGGACGAACAAGGAGAAAGAAAATCCAAGCCTTACATGGGTTTGAACCCACGCCTAATAAGTAATGAGTTGACCACCAGACCATCACAGGATGTTTTAATGCTTTTTCTAATAATTTTTTTTTATTCAAAATTTAAAATTAATACTTTTTAATATTTTCCTTATATGTCATCACAGTTAGTGTAAGAAGTTGCTGTTACAACGTTATATGGTACTAGTGGTGAAGTTCTATTTTTTTTTTTACTTTGCTTTTTTAAAAGTTGTGAAAATAATAAAGATGACGTCTTGTTTTAATATGGAATACGGAAGTATATAATTACTGGGAAATATATATTAAACCCGGTTTAGGTTATTGGAAAAGTAGCAGAGCATGCGCTAATTAGTGGATTACTAAAATGATTAAAATCTGTTATTAAGGCATCGACTGAAATTCAGTGATCTTGATCTTCCTAAAGGGAATTTCTGACACCTTCACTCGCTAATTTCCCAACAAGGATCCGTACGGGAAAAATATAAGTTACTTAGTCTAATGCCCTTCAAAATGGATGCCAGGTTTCCATGCAGGCGTTGAATTAAGGATGTAGACAGAGACACGTATACACATTTCACACACAGATTAACTCACACTCGTAGAAAATGGTCTAATAATATATATGCAAAACATTTAACAAGACCTAAAAGATACGAGAAAATTAAATCGACATAGTAACTTTCAAGGGTTCTTCAGTTTAAAATGAATTAATAATTAGAAAAAAAACCCAGCAAAAATTCATTTTTTTCTGGCTGATAAGAGAATGAATAATTTTTCCCTTACCTTGTCCATGGCTGAAAGTTCTGTACATTCAAGTGATGAATTGTTCAGCTTAAATATATTTTATAAACAGAAATCGACGTATAAACACGATTGGAGGTCTTTAAAATGGTTTTCTCATTTCTGGTTCATAATAGAGAGGATATCCTATTTTAATTAGTGTCAGTGTCGTTTACGTTTCTTTGAATAAAACAAAGGAAATCCAACAGGATGTGATAATAGAATATGTTTTATTATTTTTTATTATAGTTATTAGTTTTTAAAATAGTTGGTTTCAGGCATTAGAATTGCACGAAATCAGAAGGAAAATGTTCCTGACAGTACTTCAATCATAGTTTCCTTTCAAGCTTTTTAGATTTTCCTTTGTTTGTTATGTCTACCGAAAACTTTCTCCACTCTTTCTCCTTGGAAGCAAAGAACGAAGATTAAAATATTTTGAAATACTTCGTAGATATCGGTTCTGCAAAAAAAAAACCTAATTTATCTACGAGCAAATAAAAGTAAATCATTTTCTCTTTTTTAAAGATGATTCTTTTTTGAGTTATAAAAGAAATCATCTACTAAATGTTCTAAATACACTGTAGCTGCTATAATGAATTTCAAAACGGAAAGTTTATAACAAAGAAAAATTATCTGTGTACAATTCTCCCTCTGAAAGCAAAATTGTAAAACCAGCATGGCAGTCATCAAGTGATGATTTTCTTCAAATTGCACAGAAGGAAGCTAACGATGGGCAAACATACTTAAGCATCTGGAAGCTGCAAATTGATGGCTTCGATAATGAGCTGAGCAAGTTTGCAGCTATCAATTCCCCTGTTACCAACAGTATTTGGTTTTCCTATTTCATTCCTCCATCTACTACAGCTTTAAGGTATTTTCCTGGTCACATAATATTTTCTTCACTAACAATAAGCTGTCGAGTTTCTAAATTAAAATATAATACGATTGAAAATGTGGTTGCTTTGACTATTCATTGCCGTGATAGTTGTATGTTTGCTTGTTTTATAACTGCAAAGGAACCATTTGTACTTAATGAGATTTGCACGATATGATTTTTGTATTCCTTAAAAATTAGAAAAACTGAAGATGGAAAAAAAAGGAACTTTCGGATATAAATTAAAATCGAAATTTGCTTATCGAATTATTTATGTCTGGTAGCTGAAATTTTGGTAGGACAGCAAAACTTGCAGATCAGCTGATCTCTATTGATGTTTGATATGTAGCATATTTAGATTAGAAAGTACAGATCCTTCCATATACCTTCTCCTACATAGGCCTATTTCATGTACAAAATATACAATACTTTGGCTGTAGTCTAATGCCAGGTTTCGTCAGGCGCCTATTTACGTAACATTATTTGTTATATCATTTTTATTCTCTAATATCAGTTTTTAAGTTTCAGTCGTTAGGTGGTTATCGACGAGAAGCGTAACTGTAACTGAGATGTACGGAAGCCGGAGCGATCATTCTCTTACACTGTTCACTGCTAATCGGTTTCCGACTAGCTGACTGCGGCAACGGAACCTCGGGAGCCTCCGTTGCGTTGTACTGTCGCTGGACTGTCGTAGGGAGCTCCGTGCTACCGCGCGGAGTGGGAAAACGACGGCGTCTTAAGCGGGAGCGACTGGCGTGGGTACCTCGGACTGTATTCTGATAGGCCTGGAACTCATAGATTGGCCGGGTGGGTTGCCGAGGTTGTGTGCTGTAGGCCTGTGGCGGGAGGCCCGTATTATTTCGCTGGCGGGTTCGCAATGTTTGAAAATATGTCCTTCGCGATGGCAGTAGAAGCAATAATGGCTTGTCTTGCGAAGTTCGCCACAGGTGGGGTTCCCGTCTGGATCTGAGAGGCTGTGGGTGCGTTTGAGGGTGAGGTTTTTCGGCCTCGCATTGGTGTATTTCGGGTAGGTTGGTGTCGGAGACTGGTTTTAAGTCCGTGGCATTCAGTCTTTTGTTTCGAGCCTGCGGCATATCCTTGAGGAATTTTCTCCGTGTTTCCGATCCTTAGGGCTAGGCGAAGCGTATATATGTCTTCGCGATGCCTTTCATGAGATGTTGCGGGTTTGTTCCGTCGGACATTGTCACATCCGTTCACATCCATTTGTGTGGCTGTGCCCCATGAATTGTATTAGGCTGTTTTGTTGTAATCTCCCCATCGGATGGGGTCTTCGTTCTATCTGACATAAAAGATTGTTGGTTCCCTGTACCGTTGAGGTGGCTGTGACGGAAGCACAGCTCTGGGTGGGTTGATCTTTAGTTTGCACATCAATCAGTAGCGAGTCCACGAAGTCTTCGACTGAAGCGGGAAAGGACGAGGTTTCGCATTTTGTCAAGTTTTGCTAGTGTAGAACTATCCAAATACTTTAGGGTCTGACGTGGAGACTAATGGCGGAAATTATTATTTGCAGTATGGCACCCGATGGATTCATATCTGAGATATAAATTCTTATTCTTCATCCTTTTATTTCGTTGGCATCCACCGTTACAGAGCCTATCTTCTTCCTTGCCCTTTTTTTCTGCTAGCTTCCATCGTTTCCATTGTTTCCATCGTTTCCATTGTGAAAGTAGCTTTTGGTTGTCACACGGACACCTCCTTTGGGGCGCTTCCAAAGTGGGCCACGAGTGGCCACAATAGGCGGTTAATTTGCATGCGTAAGACATGCCCGATCCATTTCCAGCGACGTCGTATAAGCAGTGAGGACAGCGGTTCCTTTAGGCCACAGCGTTCACGGACCTGTTCGTTTGAGATGAAGTCAGACCAACGGATCTTGGCTATGCGTCTTAAGCAGCGGTGGTCAAATATTTCCATCTTTCGTTGTTGATCGGTTTTAAGGTCCATGTTTCAGAAGCATACAGTAGTGTTGCCCGAACTACAGCACAGTATATTCTTGTTTTGGTTTTGATTCGAATGTCACGTCTTTTCCAGAAATATTTCAATGCCGCAAAGATTGAGGAAGCTCTTTGTATTCTTGTTTGAACTTCTTCATCCGTACTTCCTAAAAGGGCAGTGTTGCTTCCTAGATATGTAAATGAGATAACTTTTTCCATTGGTTCATTTCCAATGGGCAAATTGTCATTAGGGTTTATGGGGTCAGTGTTGGCAGTCATATATTTGGATTTTTGGCAGTTTAATTTCAATAGCAATGTTAAAGAGACAAGGTGATAGTACACCCCCTTGTCGCAGCCCCGTTTTAGTGGCAAAGGCATGGCCATCTTCACCATAGGCTCTCACTCTGCATCTTGTATTTTCATACATTGATGTACATAGATTTACTAGCTTGTTGGGAATGCCTTCCATTTTAAGTAGAGACCATATAGTTCCTCTATCGACACTATCACAGGCTGCTGTGAAATCCAGGAATGTGACTACAGTTGGTTGTCTATATTCATGTCGCAATTCTATAATTTGCCGAAGGGAAAAGATTTGGTCAGTACAACTACGACCAGGTCGGAAACCAGCTTGGTTTTCTCTTGTAAACATTTCACGATTAGGCAGGATCCGGTTTAGGAAGATTCATTCCATGAGTTTGTAGGCGATGGCCAGAAATACCACGGTAGTTCTTATACAGCCCTGGTGTCGCACCTTTGGACTTCAACCTATTCGGACCTGTAAAGGATGCAATCCGCAGGAAGCAATATGGGAATGATCAGGAAGTTCTTTTTGCAGTAAGAAGTTGGCTGAGACACAGACCAGTAGAGTGGTACCGTCAAGCTCTGACATCTCGGTGGCTTAAGGCCATAGATTTGAATGGAGATTATAGTTTCTTTTTTCACCTTTCTTGAAGATAGGTATTATGATAGCAGTTTGCCAATCGGTAGGAATCTTTTCGTCCAGCCATATTTTGGTATAAAGCTGGTATAGGTCTTGTATCAGGCTAGGATTGTCAGTTGTAAAGAGGTCTGGAGGTAGACCATCTACTCCAGGGGCACGACCACTCTTAAGGCATTTAATGGCTTTTTGAATTTCGTCCAAGGAAGGAGGCTCTTCACTTATGTTGCGATTTAATGGCGGTTCGTGTTCGGGTATAACTTGGGTTGCCTGTTGAGGATTTCCATTTAACAATTCAGCAAAATATTCACACCATCTGTCATGTAGCTGCTCTTTGCTTTTTATGACCTGGTCATGCTTCTCCAGTAGGGTTCCGCTAATAGGTTTTGAATATTTTCTTGCCAGATTGTTGACCAAGCGCAATAGTTTCTTGCAATCTCCTCGGTTTTGGGCATTTTCCAATTCAATAGCTTGATTAGTCCAAAAAGTTTCCCTGTCCTGCCTGGCAGAACGTTTTATCAGTCTGGCTAATTCAGCTGCGAGGATGTGATTGTTATTATGTCGTGCAGCTTTCCTTTGATAGGATAGATAAATGGTATTTGTACTAATCCAGTCCTCATTTTTCTTTTTCATTGTGTCCTAGTATAGCTTGTGCTGATGTGGTGAGGCTTTGCTTGATTTGTGTCCACATCCCATCAACGGAGTGGGCTACAAGCTGTGGTCTAGAACTGTTATACTTACAGACTCAGCTTTCTTGTCTGGGAGTTTTAGTTGTGAAATGTCAAACTTTTAAGGTGGCTTCTTTTGCTTTACACATAAGGGGCGCACTTTTATCTAGGCCAATACTAGAGCATGTTCTGTAACAATATTTATACCCCAGTGGGAACGAGCATCCAGTAGGGTGTGTCGCCAGTATTTGCGGATGAGAATAAAATCAATTTGATTGCGTGTCTTTCCATCTGGGCTAATCCAGGTTTGTAGATGGCGACGTTTATGGCTGAATAGGGTGTTGGTCATTATAAGATGGTGGTTTGATGCTAGGAACAAGAGACGCTCTTCGTTATCAGTCAATGTTCCAAGGCAGTTATGGCCAGTCTGTTGACGATCATGGACTGGAGGTCTAAGCTGGGCATTGAAGTCTCCTGCCAGTATGAGGTAATCATTCTTCGTGGTATCTTCGATTGCAAGGTCAAGTGCCTCATAGAAAGTTTCCTTAAGTCATCTGGGGCTGTATTAGTTGGGGCATAGACAGCAATAATTGTAATATTGGCAGGTTTAGCCTTTAGGCGAAGTTTGGCAATACGATCAGAAATAGGATTCCATTCCATTAGGGCATAATTGGCAGTTTTGGAAATTGCAATACCAACACCATTGAGACCCTGTCGTTGAGCCTCTTCTCTACTATAATACAAGGTGTAAAAGTCAGTTCTGCCAGGTATTTTTATTCTACTGTTCGGATAAGCAACAAGTTCGGATAAGCAACAAATTTCAATGTTCAAGTTGCTTAGTGTAGTAGCTAATAGAGCCTGTTGACCAGTTTGTAACAAAGTTCGAACGTTTAAAACACTAATATTCAATGATATATCTTTGAATAGGTTTATAGGAGCATTTGCATCGCTTACCGGTACGCCGTAGCGTTATTACTAAATACATAATTGTTGCACATCTCATAGGAGTTATTGGCTAGATACCACGAGGGGGTGCCACCCCCAGGAGAAAAAATTTCTCCTCTTCGCCAGTCTGCATGTGTGACACTTCAGCATTGCCGTCGAGGTGTAGGTACAGGGAGGCGACAGATACTGCACAGACCTTTCTGTATCCCATCCAGGATGACCAGGTCTTTAACAATCCATGATCCCAAAGTTGCCCATGTTGGATTGGTGGGTTTATTATACAGCTCCCATGATCGCTGTCGCCAGAGCCTCTTGGTCGGAACAGCAGCACCACGTGCTGGTGAGGTTGACGTTTGGTTTTGAGAGGCTGTCAGGAACAAGATCCATTATCTTGCCCATCAAAACTTTGATTTCAAATTGACTCTTTGTGATGAAAGAGTGGAGTTCTTTCTATCATTTATATTCTTATGTCTTAGCTGTTGGAAACCAATCTTCAATAGCAGCAATTGGGTACTACATCTCATTATAGGAAAATTCCCGTGAAACATTTTTGATTTCGAAGCCGTATGTTGTACAATTCAGTACAACGTAATGTCAACGAGAATTTGGAGCACAAATACCGAATTTTTTTAATAATCAACAAGTTATTAGGATCAATTTATTTCAGTAAACAGATGCAGAAATGAAAATTCTTGAAGAATCTATGAAACTCTAAGGAACTCAAGACCTTCTTGACGAAGCCGTTGAGAACAAAAGTCGTCTTCTATTCAAAACCTCTAATACAATGCATGTAAATAAACCGGATCTGGAATTGCGATGCATTTTATGCAACGGAATCAACAAAACGAACAAGAAGCAGAAACACAAGACCAAGACACTGATGCGAAGATGTAACTGTAAATATATACGTTAATAAATTTATTGAGTTATATATGATTCGTGTGAAAGCATATACTTATCTATTATTAGAGATGAATAGTCGTGTATTTTGAGCATGTAGATTAACAGTTCTATAACGACTAAAGACTTACATTGATAAGAATTATCATACAACATTGCATTTGATTGTTTACTTTCTGAATACTTGCCAAACTATTCTTGTTAACATTATCAAATCTTCTTAAAACGAATTAAAATATATTTGATACATCATATGTTGTTTAAAAGTTCTCAAAGTTCTTTATCCTTCAATGATAATGTCCACTATATCTCTAAAAGTTCATGAATATAAAAGTCACTGAAAAAATATTCACTTGAGGTAAAGTCTTAATCTTCAACTAATACCTTGAATTATTAATTGTTCCACTGTTACTGTTGTAACAACTATATATCTTGATGTAGTTCTCGTAGTAGTTCATCGGAAAAACAATACTCGTCTTCTATTACGATAAATATACTAAAATGACTTACTTCAATTCTTTTAAAAAATTTCTATCCGTTCCTTGGATGATTAAAAACACATCGTCTTTGGATAGACTTTGTGTTGATGAGATTCGGACATCGAACGACCTGCGCCATATTGGGGATCAAGTGAATTTATCTTTTGGATTAGATTAAAAAGAGGATTCCAAGGACCAGAGTTCCTGTGGATAAACTAGAGCAACATTAGTTTCCAGTTCAAGCAGTTGGAATATTAATGCTAGTTAATATTGATGCTAGTGATATTTTTGCATTAGATATTTCATTTCAGTCAATTTATTTATCTCGAAGTATGTCCTCTATTCGGCCTGCAGACGTTTGTCTCTTCCTCCATCATTATTTCACTTCCAAACGTACGAACTCACTCTCTTTCTCTAATCCCGCTTCTTTCAAAGTACAATCAAAACACATTCTAACGCTATTGTTTTTAAAGTATGAAAACTAGTGAGTTGATTATTATAACAACCCGATAGTGCAAGTGACAAAAGGAGAGAATTCGTAAACTATTGTTGGTCGATGTTTTGGGCAAAAATAAAAGTAACTTGACATGTCAGTTGCATATTGCAAAAAAATAATTTTCTGCATCAGTAGAAAATAACAAAAGATTAACAAAACAGTTCAATATGAAATTGCAACTTTGAAGAACTTTCTGAGCTTGAAGACCATTGTTTACATAAAAACCCCTTCCACATTAATTTCAGACAAAAACGTTGACTTGATGAATGAAATGAAGTGAAAAAGATGTATTCAACTTCGTAGGGCGATAAGATAGTCAAAGATTTACCAGGTTTGCAATTGATGTGACCAATGAGGGTCATAGTTTTCTTCTACAATGAATATTTCTACTATAGAAAAATGAAATATTTTTATTTATTATGTTAATGTGCGTATTTTTTTCTTATTTCTTGAATGATATTTTAGAACCGTGCCTTACTAACTTAAAGAGGGGCTTTTCCTTCTTTTGAGAAAAGATCTGCAAAAGGTACCACTGGTGCCAATTTCAATGAAAGATATGATTACATTTATATATTGAAACACTATTTGTATTTGTTAATGTAACACTTTTAAATTGTAGGGGTATAGGGTTTTCCTGATATAAAATACGAAGGTCCACTTGTGCCTCAGTGCAGCAAATGGACCTCTTTGATTTTAGATGTCGCAGGAATAACAAAAAAAAAATAAGCAACACCTTACGATTACCGTAGAGTTTAATTACGGGAGTGCTTTGATATCTAGACACTTGTAGATTGATTTCACTAAGTATCAGTTCTTCCTATACAGGTTGAGGCAAAAGTCTCCACACAAAGAGGTGCAGTTCTGCGAGTGCGCCTTGGACATGTGCAGCAATATACCTGGGTTTGCTGCTACTATTCTCTTCTGTGATGAAGCAAACTTCAACGTTTCACGGAGAGGTTAACAGACAGAAGATGCGGTACTGGAGGGTGATGCAAATCTACATTGGATGCCAGACAACAAAATGCAGTATTTACTCTTACAGTAATTGAAACACGGTCAGTAGAGCAACTATGAAATAACACTCCTTAATATTTTAGATTATACAAAAGCAATTCGATTCCATCAAGTACATATACTTCTCGCCAGCACGTTATCATTAAAGTCTTTCGATGATTTGAAATACAACGTCTACAAATTCAGAGCTTAATTTAATTCATAGTTTTAATTCGAGTGTGGTACGAAAATTTAACAACATTTGCGTTTGATCACAATTTACCAACAGACTTAGGAAAAAAATGTCTAAAATTTGTTACAAACATACATAGAGAATAAATAAAAAATAAAACTTGCAGTAACCTGATATAGTAACAGTTCAATAGTTGTTTGTGTGTTATTTTAATATTTTCATGTGGATTTCGATGTTAAGATTGTAAACTTTCATCGATTGCTTAGAAATCAAAATATGGGTACTTGGTGCCATTTTTGTTGTCAAAATTAATCGATATTTTTGTTTCCACACACAAAAAAATATTAAAATAAACTTCGGATCCTGTACGGAACGACTATGAAGAGATACAAGTTTTACAATTAATTTATGACTGAATGTACATATCTACTATAGCATCTCTTCATTTGGAATTTTAATATTAAATCACGTATTCAGTAAGGCTGAGTAGGGGCTCCTTGATATTATCAATGCTGACAATAATTTCACCTTGGAGCAGTATTGCCTTTTTGGATGTTCTTTTTACATGAACTAATAAGGCTTTTCATACCTTTGTTTTTCCAAAACCCACTAACAGTGGAATTACGTTAAATTTCCGTTCTTCAGTTCTCACCTAAATTAATATCATTAACATAACGGTTTCGGGCACCTTTTAGTTATCTAGTTCATTAATTCATTGAAGGTTAACATCATTTGAGTATTAATAATAATAATATTATGATGAGATATATTATTGTATTATATTATAATATTATATAATATTTTTCATAAATGCAAAGCAGTTATATAAACAGTATAACCAAAATTAATGACTCCAAAAATATGTCTCTAATAACAAAATTGCAAATTTACGTGTGTTGAACATATCCTAATTTCCACAAATTAGCCGACACACCTGCGTACTGGTATTTGAAAAAAGTTCTTTTAATGACGACTATAGTTTCGTGTAAATACTTGGAATACACATTCTCAAGTGATGAGATAAAAATAAAACAAAGAATATAAAGGCATAAAGTTACCAGCATGCATAGCGAAAAGGAAAATTCCCAGCATATAATTAATTCAGTTAGCAGCTCCACCTATTGGGAAATATGTTCAACGAGATGTAAACAAATACATGTGTTCTAATGAAAAATTAAAAAATAAGAAATTAAAATTAAAAATTAAAAAATTTAAATTTAAAAAACCTTTTCTTAGCAAGGTCTACATAATATGTACCTAAAATATTTAGTATTGAACATAATAACATTACAGAAGATCGTGTAGTTAATTGAATGTTTCATTTAATGATATGAATTGAAAGGAATATTTTAATTTATATTTCTTATTCCTCTGATTGGAATAATCCCAGAAATCCAGCAAACAGTAGTTAAATATTATATTTAAAATTACATACCAGAAAAAAATTTTTTTTTTCTTTAATCATAAAAGTTATTTATTATTTTATTTTTTATTTCTCCTGTTGCTGTTGTAGCGGTGAACAATTAAAAGTAACTGTGAATTACCATTATGCATTACATTAATTACAACACTTATAATAATTTCACAGGAATATGTCATGTAGGCAATTTAGGCAATTTTGCCCCATATCATAAACTATTATATCAATTATCCATATCATAAACTTATAAAGCCAAGCCACAATGAATACTTGAAAATTAGGATATTTATATCACTTATATAACAATATACTTTTTGACAAAAAGTTTGAATGTTTCAATTCGAAATAACTAAATAATCCAATAATTAACTGCCGTCCATCAATTCCTAATTGCTATTTTTTTTTTAATACAATACTTGCTTATAGCTGGAACAGTAATCATAGCATTGTATGTACATGGCAAACTCAACATAAAATCTCTAGTAAGTTCGTTAACATAACTAGTCTAATTCCAGTTACTTTAATGTAGAATAGGAGCAATTAGGTTCTACAATATTAATATTCATATCATCCAAAATAATTATATTTTTATTAGTATATACTTTATTAATAATAGACTTGACTGTTGTGAAATTGATTCAATCAGGTTAAAAATTGTTCGCAAATACCATTTCTTTGAGCGAATTTTTGTACGATGGTAACCTAGAAGGGAGTACAACAGGTCTACTCTATTCATGTGAACATTGTAAACTTGTACAATTTTTGGAGAAGTTACCATTTTATGTTTTTTTCTTTGACATAAAAAAGCGTTTCACTTGACATTCTGGCTGTGATCCTACAAATGTCGATAACATAGTAACTACTTTATTATCACACCAGGCATTTGCCGAAACTTTTCTCTGTATAGGAACCGCGTCCAAGGGTCTTGAAATCTTTGTCAGAAGGAAACTCACAATTCGGAATTCTGTTTCTTCTGACAAGGTGTACATCCTCTGGGAATTGTTTTTGCAAGAAGACTTGATGTAGACGTTAACCAGTCATCGAAATAAATTTTGTGATTTAAGTGGTGTGGTATTGTTCGTGACATAGGTACAACGACATTGCTGCTGACACCCAGATTTGGCTTTCTGTTTAGGCAGGAGTTGTCACTTGATCCAGTAAACACTTCTAGATCGTAACTAAATCCTGAGTCTCCTCTCAGAACGTATACTTTATATCCCTATTTGTATGGCTTTTGGGATTATATGTTTCAGGGATATACGACCTTTGAATGGAACAATCTTCTCATCGACGCACAACTGTTCTTCTTTAGGGATCAGCAACAGACGTTCTTTCAAAAGGTTGATCATGGTAAGATTCGTCCCCTGATCAGATAGACCTCTCTCAACAAACATTGAATTATCATTGAAATGAATAAATCTTTAATTTCCTCAAAATTATTTATACTCTTCCGAGATGACCGAGTGATGGGCTCCAATAGTTTCTAGTTGCTGGCAATTGAATTAGTGACATACGTAGTCAATCCAATGAACTGTTCAACGTCATCTTCATGTAATTGCAGTGGTTTCTGTGGTCTTTCCTGGGTGGAATACAGCACAGATTGCTCTAATATACATATTTTATAATGCTCTTTGGCAAAAGAAATCTAAAATATTCTAGAGGTGTCTGGAGTTCTGAAATAATTTCTGAAAGACTTGAGCCGCCTTTCAAAGAAATTTTTTCCTTCTTTAGAATAAGTCTGTCCAGAAAGCCGAAGCAAAAACAAAAATTTTTTTCGAAAATGAAAATCTTAAGTGTCTTTCCCCTGGTGAAGAATATGAAAAGTCATCTTCTGATATAGAGTCGTCTTCGCTATCTGAAGAATCATCATTATACTCATCATTTCTGTCCATTTCTGGAATATATTCATCGTCGTCGTCATCACCCGAAACAGAAGATATTTCACTTTCATTTCCATCTGGAACACCAGCAACTCTCAAACTTTTACTTCTATAAAAATTTGAGACATCCATATCTATAAAAGAAAAAAAAATTTTTTGAAAGAAATCATTGTAATTGCATATGATAGCATATCAGATAGAAACAGGAAATTCAACACAGGAAAATAAATTACAGTAAATATCTAAAAATATCCATGCAGTTCTACTTTATATCCTTTATATTAAAGGAATGTAATTTTATTTAATGAAAAGCAACTTCGATTGCAAGCCACAACATCGATAACGTACCTTGAATTTCATACTCCACGTGATAACGACTGTATCCACATTCTCTGGGCTACCAATAGGTGCCACTAGTGTCTATAATATTCAGAAGCGGTTTGTAGCATATGCGCTACAACATGCAGTTTGAGTATATAATAGTTACTTTATCGAAAGAACTACGATTTATGTTTTGTAGGATATATGCTACAGAAGGCAGTAAGGGTTATAAAAATTACTATTTGTTGTTAAGACATTGATAGAAATACAATGTTTTAGTTCTGATGCTATTTTTATTTTTATTTTTTAATTTTTTTATAATCACATCGTAATACCTACTGAGCTAAGATGTACGGAAAAATTTTCAAATACAAAAGTTAAATTGTTTCCTTTCCTTAAATAGAGATGTAAAATTTAAACCTGGCTAATGGTTCAAAGATTAGTTTCAAACTGACACCAGAGCCATCTCTTGTTCAATTAGCTTAGGCTATTAATACAGTGAAAGATGGATCTAAAGTGGAGAGGAAAAAACCCTCAAAAATATCCAGATTCATATCCGGTGTCAATTATTAAACTAGAGTTAAAGTTAGCTGATTTTGGTAAGGCCAATAGACTCTGGGCACAAGATCTGTATTCCTTTGGCAAACCAGACAAAATGATCCAACAAAATTCGGTATCATCTAAATGCCCACCTTTCTGTTAAATTTCAGCGCTGTTCATTGTTAATTTTATGATTTTATCAGGAATATCATCTTCACTTGCCATTTTACTTGAGCAGTATAATTCTCTCTTAAGGTCACAGATCTTTAAATGGTCCTTAACATTAAATTTCTCATCTGACTCTTAACAAGAGTTGCGGGTCTTCTGTTTCCTTAATAAGAAAACGGAACTTTTCTTCTAATGAGGTAGTAATTATTCCTACTGCCCTCTCTGCTTTCATTAACATCTTGCGTTTTTTTTCGAAATCAGTCATATCATGAACTTCACTAATAGGGCTGTCCGCTAATAGCCATAACCCCTCTCTTTGCAAAGATTCCTGATGGTAATCTTCCACTTCAAGTAATTTTCACCATTAAATAATAGCATATGGTTAAGTTCGGCCGGTTCGAGCACGGTCGGATCAACCGAGGGCGGACGAAAGGGGTTCTACTGTAGTCAAAATTTGTTTTCATGCTTCGAATATTTAATAATAGAAAATTAACATTTTTTAAAACTGAGTAACTTAAATTTTTATCTAAATACCATTCATGTGACGATAAATAACCAGCTACAGGGATCAACTGAAATGCACTTCGCTGCTTCAAAAATCTTCTGCTGAAGAGGTTTCTAAATTAGCAACAAGAGGATAATATTCCTCAACTGGAAGACATCAGTAGATTTTAAATACCATTCATTTAAATTTGTATAACAAATCAAATTCCTCCGTGTGGTGGCCGGAGTAAGAATAGCCCCAACGTAGTTCATGCGTGTCGTAAAAGGCGACTTAAATGATCACCCAGTGCCTGGGGGTATAGCCGGGCCACCCTGACTCCGGGGTTTTAAATAGGAGTCCTGGTCCTCCAGGTTGGGGGTTGGACGTAGGACTAGCTATTTCAAAAGGTTGATCATGATAATCTGGAAAAGATTTGTCCCCTGATCAGATAGACCTCTCTCAATAAACATTGAATTATCATTGAAATGAATAAATCTTTGATTTTATAAAATTATTTAACGTATTGGAATTATGTATGAATAAAAACTACTAACTCGAAATTAATAACATTTAATTTGTTCTTTACACAATATTGTGAAATGATAATAAAATGTTAAATGATAAGAAATCATTGTAATTGCATATGATAGCATATCAGATAGAAATAGGAAAGAAATAGGAAAATAAATAACAGTAAGTACCTAAAAATATCCATGCAGTTCTACTTTATATCCTTTATATTAAATGAATAATTTTATTTAATGAAAAGCAACTTCGATTGCAAGCCACAACATCGATAACGTACCTTGAATTTCGTACTCCACATAACAACGACTGTATCTACAGCAAAAGGCTTATCAGCTTCTCTGGGCTACCAATAGGTGGAAGATAGAAGTGTCTATTGGTCTATTGAGAAGCGGTGTGTAACAAATTCACTACAACATGCAGTTTGAGTATACAATAGTAACTGTAACTGAAGAACTACGATTTATGTTTTGTAGCATTTATGCTACAGAAGGCAGTAAGGGATTGTAAAGGATTACTATTTGCTATTAAGACATTGATAGAAATACAAAGTTTTAGTTTAGTACAAAGCATAGTATTTCTTACTGAGCTAAGACTCACACGGAAAAACTTCTTATACGAAAGTTGCATTGTCTCCTTTCCTTAAAAAGAGACGCAAAATTTAAATCTGGCAAATGCAGTGTTCCCAAACGCCTGAAATGCTGATCAAAAATGCTAAATGCAATTTAACACGAATATTTCGACTTTTCTTTTTAAATACAAGACAAATTATATAATAACACTAAATAGATGTGTAAGAAGATATAATAATTGAAATAACGCAAATCAATGAAAATAGCAGTTTCACTGTTTTCTAACACTATGAACCAGTCTCTATATCTTCATTATCATCTAAAACTCGAAATCAAACTCAGATTCCATCAACATAACTTCAATATTTCGTCCTTTATTTCGAGGACTTTCTCAAGATCCCATATCTTTAAAACTTAAATAACGAAAAATACTGTACAAACACATAAATGGAAGGAGAAAAATCTTATTTCTCATCCCTAACAAAACAAAATATAACAAAAATCTCATTAGCGAGACCTTACATTGTGAAATAAACACTTGAAATCAAATATAACCATAAACAATTGAAAACAAATAAACAATTACAGAATCTTCTTAAACCTTGTATTAAACTATAAACTTCAACTATGACGACGTTTCCACTGCCTAAAAGGCTCGTCTTTTACAAGCCTCTACATAAAAAGGGAAAAGACTTCTCGTCTTCTTCCCCCAAAATAATAAAATACCGGTAATAATAAAACTAATTAACAATCAAACATATGAACATATGTGATATGCTTCTCACAATTATTATAACAAAATAAACGTGACCTACATTGTTATATAAAACAAAAAAACGTGAAAATTCCAAATAAGCAAATGTCCAAATCGAAAATTAAATTGTGCTTTTTTGGAAATAAAAAATGTGCGTGGAATTTATTCTGATAAATGAACTAAGATTTCTCCGTGAAAACCTTTAACTGAATTCCTAGATTCGAATGCAAGATGATTTAATGACTTTACTTAAATCTTAGGTGCAACAAGAATTTCATTGAAAAGGAATTACATTATTATCAAGTTACTTTTAATGTGTTTAAAAGATAAGATATTAATGACTGTTATCAGTGATTCTTAGTGAAACATCCACGATTCACTTTAGGAATAATTTAGTATTATTCTACAAGAACATTCAACTTTCGAACATTGGGAATGTTAACTTTATTATTGAATGTTTATGCTTATAGTAATTAGTTTACTAGTATCTTAGTGCATTTAAAACATTGTCTTCAAGATGATAAATTTGAATTTATGTATGTTTATCATCAACTATTTCACCTGATCCTCATGAACACACTGATAGAATCAGTGAAGTGAACAGTTATTCTCTAATCTTAAAAGGTTTGATTGTAACTAAAGCAGAAGACAGTGATAAAATAAACTTCTCTGTATTATATAGATTTGCTTGTCTTTCTTCGACTTTTTGTGACTTCTGTCAACCCGTTCACTGGTTCTCCTTTCTTATCAAAATCATTACTGACAGCATGCATTAACTTTTTGCAGATTCCATTGGAAAATTGGCTTCTTATCGAGGTCACTATTCTTGCGAACACAAGAAAATCCAGCTAAGGATCGAGACAGATATTGGTGGCTTTTGTGTAATAATCGTCAGCCCCATGAACAGGAAAAACTCATGCTAACATAGATAATTGCTGCTGATGCATTGCATGAATTAGGAGAACTGGTTCATAGTCATCTAAAACTGGAACTCAAACTCAAACTCCATCAACATAACTTCAATATTTCGTCTTATTTCTCATCCCTAACAAAACAAAATATAACAAAAAGCACAATTTAATTTTCGATTTGACATTTGGTTATTTGGAATTTTCACGTTTTTTGTTGTTTTATATAACAATGTGAGACGTAGGTCACGTTTATTTTGTTACAATAATTGTGAGAAGCATACCACGTATGTTCCATATGTTTGATTGTTTTTGGGGGAAGAAGGCGAGAAGTCTTTTCCCTTTTTATGTAAGAGGCTTGTAAAAGAAGGGCCGTTTAGGCCGTCGAAACGTCGTCAAATGTGAAGTTTATAGTTTAATAAAAGGTTTTAAGAAGATTCTGTAAGTTGACTTTTCTTGTGTAATTAAAATATAGTTCACATGTTTATTCACGTTTATTTATATGTTTGATTGTTGTACTTAATTTCTAAATTAATTGTTTAACTAATCTAAAATGCTTTTCAATCTCTTGTTTTTCATTAAAGATTTCCTATATACATTTAAAGATACCTTGTTAACTCGTAAGTGACCTATTCTTTTTAAAACATATGCTACAATTTATTAAACAAGATTCTAAAGCAAATCTTTTATACTCATCTGTGACATAATAAATTAATTTTAACTTAATTGTTTATTTGATTTCAATTGTTTATTTCACAATGTAAGGTCTCGCTAATGAGATTTTGTAATATTTTGTTTTGTTAGGGATGAGAAATAAGATTTTTCTCCTTCCATTTATGTTTTTGTATTTTTCGTTATTAAGTTTTAAAGATATGGGATCGTGAGAAAGTCCTCGAAATATTGAAGTTATGTTGATGGAGTTTGTGTTTGATTTCGAGTTTTAGACGACTGTGAACCAGTTCTCCTACTTCATACAATGCATCAGCAGCAATTATGTGTTAGTATGAGTTTTTCCTGTTCATGGGGCTGACGATTATTATACAAAATCCACCAATATCAGTCTCGATCTTTCGCTGATTTTCTTTTTTCGCAAGAATAGTGACTCGATAAGAAGCCAACATCCAATGGAATCTGCACCAGGCCGGGGGATAGTCATTGGACTGTACCCGGAAGCTTCGGGATGTCAGCAACCTGGCGGGTCCACGGGTGGTGGATAGTGGAAATCTTCGTCTCCGCTGCGTCCGAGGACACTGTGTGAGGCGAAGCAGTGCTCTGCACCCCGAACCAGACTCCCCCCCAATCTAAGGTGTTAAGCGGACCGTGCCGATGGATGGATAGCACTGGGGTTATAGTGTCTTCAACGGTGCCTCTAGGAAACCAGGCCGAATCCTGGAGTAAATAAAAAAATGGCCTTCCCTGCGCATGGAAGCTCTCCGCAGGGTGACTGTTTGCTTCCCCCGTAACAATGGAGGGCTCTGAAGAAGAGACCTCCAAAGACATCCCTAACTTTCGGATTAAGTCTTTCACTTGGCAACACGCTTTAATATAATAAATTAAAGTCACTTACATATCTTTTCGATGTATTCCCAAAGCGAAGTCGGTAGACCTATATTCTTCAATAGTCTTTTCCGTTGTAATGTATCCTTTCGAGAAACTGCGATGAATTGGTCTGTATACTCTTGAATCCGAAACATCCTAAGTGTTCCCAGTTCGTGGACTAGTTGTTGTCATGGTGACAGCTTGCACTAGACTTATTAATGCTGCGGAAAAGAATAAGTATATTTTAAATGTTCCTTTTCTCAAACGAATATAACGAACTTATCTTAGGTGTATCTTTTAGATAAGATCTGTGTCCTTGTAGATATGCTACACTTAGCTTCATATCTAGACTAAATTTGCATAGGCTTCATTTTTGACGATTCATCTTTTTCTTGCCAAGCTTCTTGTCCTATCGCTCTGGACTCCAAATCCGTTCGTCTCGAGCTCAACAATGCTGCACGTCGTTTCTCGTAACATGTCTTGTTTTTATTGTTGCGTAAACATAACATTGTCTTCAAATGCAGGATAGCATTTTGCAATTATCAAAATTATTAATTTGAGGATAATAACAACATGTTATTTACTTACCTCATGATGAAAAATGACACTTATGTTTATGATTCACTATCGCTGCTTCCATCCTCTTCACTGCGTGTTGGGGTGTCTGTTATTTCAAGTCGTCCCTTGTCGGCATGACAACACAGCAGATTTATGACTTCAGCAGGTAGGCTCCTTGTCTTCTGTTTTGTCCTATATTTCTGGCAGAGAGATGTTATGTAAGGATCAGATGTTCAATAGACTACTTGCCACACGTCCCGATTAGTCCCTCTCTTGAAATTTTGGGTGCATAGTTTTCACGGAATTGTTTAAGATGCTTATTTCGTGCTTCCTGGCTTCTTCTGACATTTGGCCAATTGGAATTAATGAATTTGAAACAATAGCCGGGCCCTGAATGAGGATTTTATGAACTGATGTGGGCATCGTACACTAATGATAAAGTGAAACAAACAGTCTTGCTGTCTCGTTTGCATGTGTTTCAAATGCCTCCGTATTTATCTCGAATCTTTCTTTTTTCTTCTTCTTAAACTTCGGCAGTTTTACTAGATTTTCCCAGGACCATGATTATTCTTATTACTTCCATATGGTTGAGCTATGGGAATTACTAAGCTCTTAGTCTTTCCGGGATCTCCACATTCTTCTGTAACACATTCTCCTTGTTCTAGTATTTGTCGAGCCATTTTCGCGTTGAGTTGAGTTAACAACAATGAGGAATGAAAGCACGTCCAGTTAAGCCGTTTTCTATTCCAGGATTTACTGATTTTTTATTTTTAAAAGATTATTTCAAACGCTTTTTAGAATTCACACTTTAATATAATGGTAATAAAAATAAATTCATTATCAATAATATTTTATTACAGGAAAACCCACACATTTTGAAGGAAAACGAGACTCAAAATAAACTTCCTTAAAGTCCTCCCAGCGAAAGAACGACCGTGGACACCAGATGGCGCAATAGTAGAATTTGAATTGATTGTATATGTCAGCGTTTATGGCGGGAAAGTGTTTGGCTTCTGATAGGTTTGCCTCGCTTGAGAGTCGCCATTGTGAATAGTTTCTCTACAAAAACTTCAGTCCTGGAATGATTAAGAGATCATGGGTGTAGTTCAAGGTCAGAGTCATTCTTTCGCTGGGAATAGTTTAATTTGTTCCAATAAACATTCGTGTGAAGAAAAACGCCAGCAGTAACAGGACATGCTGCTTGACTCAGGTTGTGAGTCCTTTTTTTTTTTTTTAGAAAAAAAGCTGAAACTGTTATGAAGGAACATAAAAATTACTTTTTTTTTAACAGGTCTTTTTAGTAATTTGACGTAATGAAATCGTAGAAATGCTGTTGTTGTTAAATACGAAAACAAATATGAATTTCAGTAAAATATTTTATTTGAACAACAGATGTTATTGAACGTAGTTAAATTTTTTAAAATACATAAATTTTTAAAATTTACTAAGTCAGATCTTGACTGGGTTCACTTTGAATAGTCGACAGTAATACATTTGGGACAACAGTCGCATCCCGACAATAGGGTCCCATTTTCGCAGTTTGGTGTAGGTTCAGTACAAGGTGCAAAACACTGGACTGGTGGCTGACATTCAAGGGTTTTTGGAAGGTTTCCTGAAATAAAGAATTAGATTA
>JAFIDM010010028.1:9845156-9860942 GCA_023159025.1 Thereuonema tuberculata | reverse complement strand
TCTGTTGGTAAGAGAGGTACAAACCTAGTGTCTTTAATATACTCCCATACAAACAGTCGCAAGGAGTGAGATCCGGGAAATGGGGTGGCCATGTCGTCAACTGTTGATGGCAAGAACCCACACGGCCGATCCACCGCTGCGGCAATCGGTCGTTTGGCATTTTCGTTTGGCAAATGGGGTAGTGCCCCATCTTTAATTGCCAAGCAAAAATACTTATATTTACTAATAAACATATGTTTTTAAAAAAAATAGCATCACCTTCTCTTCGTTGTTATGCAAGCAACATCATCATACTAGAAAGAATGTATTAATGTATCATTCTTGAAAACTGCATTACTGTTATTTTGTTTAATTTAAAGTGAACTAAAACGTGAACGGATGTACATTTTTAATAATTATGTTGTAAAAGATAAGAACTTTGAACGCGTAAAACATTATTTTTTTTTTCTTAAAATGTAATATGAAATTAAGTTTTTGAAGAGACTGAGATCATTTATTTCGCGGGAATACCGCAAATTACAGCATTGTCTATTTTGAAAATTAAAAAAGAAATAATGGCTATCTAATTAAGAAATTTCGTAAAACTACTGATGTATTGTCATATGGAAGTTATAAATGTTTATCCTGATTCTGCTGAGCCCAAAAAGAATCAAAAGATAGATTCAAAGAGACAAGATAAAACATAGTCAAATTGATGAATAAAACAGATAACATGTAAAACTTGATTCAATAAACAAGTTTAATAAAATGGATCAACATAATGTGGAAATCACACACAAACAAGATAAATGAGAAAAAATTAGGGGTCGTCCATTAATTACGTGAGGTCAAAAGGGAGAGGGGAGGGTCCGGCAAAATCTCCCCAGGGGGGAGGGTCATTGAAAATCTCAAGTTAACTTTTTCATTCAGAGAATATACGTATTATAATAGATTACAATATTTTGTAATAATGACTTATTGAACTTTTTTGATTTTTTGACTTTTTTAAATCTTACGTGAGAAGGGGGGGGGGGGGAGTCCCACCACATCTCACCAAAAGAGAGGGGAGTCCAAATTATTTCCCTCGCGTAATTAATGGACGGCCCCTTATATTGCAATTATCGTAAGAGAAACGCACGACAAGATGATCGGCTTAGTCCTTGTTAATAATAATAATAATAAAACACGATTAAATACAAAAATAAATGTCAGGAAGAAATGCAGTTGACGGAAAGCACTCGAGAGTTCAGGTAAGACAGTTATCCAGTAGCAGCAGTCTCGCTGATCTGGTCAGCAGGAAAGTGAGAATAAATTTACTTACAGCATTGTTCTAGTCTTACAGTCACTAGTTATTTGCAGGTTGAACTCATCTGGCCAGATTAACTGATTTCTTGAAGCACAAACATGCCACAATGAATTTTCATAAATTCCAGTTGGCTGTACACATTCACTTGGCGATGAAACAAAGTACGGACAAAATGAGCTCGTCCCCTCATTCTCCGTCGAACTATCTACATTACTAACTATATTGAAATAATGAGTCTCCAACCTAGACGATACTCATATCGTCCTGTTAGGTAGGAGACTACATTTTTTGTGTTTACAAGAGTGACAACTGAAACAATCTCTGTCTGCATTTCAAAACGAATCTAAAGACGAAGGAAGTGGGGTGTCCACCGAAAATAAAAGCCTAAAATAATTGGTTAAGGATGATAGAAGACAGTATGAATTAGCCAAACATGAGAGGGGTCAAATAGTAACAAGAGCAAAAAGAAAGGTTGCCATGGTAACTGTGCAAAAACAAGTAGAAACGAGAGAGAAATCGGCTGAAACAATTAAACAAGAAAAAAAAAAATAATAAATAAGGAAGAGAATAAAATAAATACCTAAAGTCCACACGCTGAATAAAGATCCTCCCAGAATGCAAAGCAGGTTATAGATTGTCCTTTCCTGGGCGACCGCTAATATTGAAACAGAAGAGAAACGACTTCTTCTCTTTCAATGCTAGCGGTCGGCCAGGAAAGCTCAATCTATAAGCTGCGTTGCATTCTGGGAGGATCTTTATTCAGCGCGGGGACTTTAGTAAATGAATAAAAATAAATGAGTTAAAAAACTTTCATAAATAAAAAAATAAAAAAAAAAATGGCAGGACAAAAGTATCATTGACACTATTAATATTTTAAAACTGAATAGCGGAGACATTAGTAAATCTACATGGACAATTAACGAGATAAGAGAAAAAAATATAAATTACAGAATTACAGAACTTTGTTGAATTATTAGAAATATATGTATCTATGTTGTGAAGTGGGTGGCGTGGAAGCCAAGCACAGCGACCGAACATCTATTCTACTAACGATAATAATGAAGTAACGACAGATGGAGAGAAGACGGAGAAAGAGTGAAGGGAAACGGGAGAACCCCAGAAAAGAGGGATCAATGAATATATCAGCGCGGATCGTCTACCACCGCGAAACCCACATCAGAACAATTATTAGACATAACTACGATACATACGAAATCAGTGCGAATAAGACAATTGCAAACCAGATACTCGATACTGTGAAAACCTGCAGAACATCGCAAACGTATCACACAAAACAGAGAGAAAGTACAGTATGTACACTTATGTTTGTGAAAAATTTACACCATGAAAGAAACATGCAAATGAAGCGAAACTTACAGGAAATGTAAAGCAGGGTATGATCTGCAAATGATTGAAATTTGGGAATGATTGGGCATGTCTAGACTCAACAGCACCCTCTGAACTGCCCTGTAATAGCATCTAAGTAGAGGACTGTTAAATCCAGACAAGTAGTTTTTCATCCAGACAAGTCAGTGAGCTGTGTACGTGCGTACTGGAGTCAGTAAGCCTCGTCGACATCAAAGGGCGCCCTATAAGCAAGCTACGGAGTTCCAACGGGGCCAAATGATTGGCTTGTGTGAAGAATTTTCATACAGTGAAATTGCTGCTCGTACGGAGCATAATGCCACGACAGCGATGCGAGTGTGGAAGCAGTGACTGACGAGAACAGAACAAGTCGGAAATCCAGAAGAGGACCACAAACTGTGACGACACCAAGGGATGACAGACACCTTCATCCGCATGGCAGTGACGGACCGTTCAGCTTCTTTTCGAGTGTTAGCACAAAGTTGGTCTGACATTGTCTGGTTCCACGGTGTCTGCTGTGCAGAGAACTGCGTGCATGCATTTCTTTGCGGACAATTCTCTTGGGCCTGAACCATCGACGCGTCAGCTACACTGGGCTCACGAACACACCCACTGGCGTACAGATTGGCGGTGTCGTGTTTTCGGACGAGTTCCGCTTCAACTTGGAATACAATGATAGCCGCATATGCATTAGACGATATAAAGGTGAGCGCCATATTCCAGACTGCATTGCCGAGTGTCATACGCGCGATAGGAGTCATTGTTTGGGCAGCAATTGGGTATCATAGTAGATCTCGCCTGCTACGAATTGTGGGCATTGGAGGCTGAAATCGTACCCTTCCTTCAGCACACTCCTGGAGCCATATTCCAACAAGACAACACCCGACCACATGTTGCCAGAAATGTCTAGGTCGTCTTCGAAGCAAGGCAGATAACCCTTCTTCCCTGGCCCCTCCATGTACGCCCGATATGTCACCTATTGAACATGTTTGGGATATAATCAGTCGCCAAATAGCCAGTCACTATCATCTACCAGCCAATACCGATGAACTATAGACTCGTATAGAAGCAGACTGGCATGCGATACCCCGGAATACATACAAGATCTGTTTGATTCGATGCCACGACTTATAGCAGCTGTTATTGTAGCTCGTGGTGACTGTACACCATACTGATGTTTTTATGCAAGTACTGGCATTGAATTGCTCTGAAACTTGAATCGTTTGTTTGCATCACTGTTAGTAATTTGTGTAATAAATATCTCAAGGCATTACAGTGCAACCCCAAAGCAGAATATCAAGCGACGGCGCGACATTGTCGCAGAACGAAACTGAGTGCTGCAAAAGATATCGTATAGCGCAGGACTGGGCAAGACGTCGATCGCGATCGTGGTTTTGGAGATTCCGTTTTTTTTTTAGTCTTAGGGTGACCGCGCTATTTGGAGTATACTTGAGGTAGCCCTTACCTTACAAGTCTGCCCACCCCTGGTACAGAATAAACGTTTTTTTGCGGGACATAAACGAAATAAACGCCTGCACCCGCAGAAAGGTTTTCGTCTTAGCATCAATCGTTGCAGAAAGATAAAAAACTTTCTAGCTCCGGGCTATAGCCTGTAACATATAGAAGACAAATGGGGACCACTACCTACAGAGCAGATTTCGGGTCCCCAGCGGACACAACACACAGAAGACGACGAAAGAAACAACCATGCCACGACCGGGATTCGAACCCAGGGCTGTACAAGGTTGTTTTAAACATGATTCCAGTCTGTGTAGTACAACCTATATACATTTTTTCGCAATTCATACATGGAATTGTATAAACAACATTGCTCTGTTTCATAATATTATTTTCAGATGCTTTATATTTAATTTTATTCGCACATTTATTCACAACTTAAATGTTTTTATTTTTTTTTTTTTTTTTTTTTTTACTGTGGTTTTTTATTACTGAATTTTTTATCACACAGTTATTTTGATAATAAATAAATAGCTAAAATACGGGATAGTTGCATTAAAATAGGGGACAGTTATGTGTATCGAATTAAATTCATCGGGACAACGGATACCACCTCAAGAAGCGGAACAATCCCGTAAAATTGGGACATCTGGTCACCCTAATCTAATCATCTACTTTAGATTCCACTTTTATGGCCAATTTTACTAAACAAGCCGTCCCAAAGCGAAGTTCATTTTTCAAAGAAACCTAGTTATAAATTTGGGTTATTCTTGATAATATTTCCACATTGTAAGAACTGAAATTAAAAGATAAATGAAAACATGAACAAAAAAGCATTTACAACCATTTTTATGTTAAATAATATAAAAAAAATAATACGTCAGAATTATTTAAAAATTCTAAACATATAAAATGATAAAAAAAAAATAACGAATTTTTTGTCAAGATTAATCTTCAACAGTGCTGCCAGTCGAATCTTATAATTAGATTCGGTTAAATGTGATCATGTCTAATAGACATAACTAACATCTTATAAATAACTTCTTCAAAAAACACACAAACACCTATGACAATATTTCGACTTATATTTTCAAAGCCTTATTCATGCCTTTGGAAATATAAGTCGAAATATTGCCATAGGTGTTTGTTGTTTTTTGAAATAGTTATTTATAAGATGTTAGTTATGTTTAAATTTTTGGCATTTTAAGAAGATATATGTCTAATAGACGTTTGGAAGTAAGTATTTGGGACTGATCGGAAGCCCCAAAGTCATAATACTGTAAAGAGGGGATCCGTAAATCAGTGTTTATTTTATAAACTTAATATATCTTCAATTCTACATTCATATTTTGCATTAATAAATCAATCAATTCTCTAAATTGGATAATTTTCCATTTTTGAAATTAAAACAAAGAATATCTTTATCCGAGTTATTTTGGCTTGTGGTATTTTAAAAATACATGATTTTTTTTTTCTTCTTTATTACTGAATGGACAAGAACATCGTAAACTAGTAGTAAAATAATTTTATCTAGAAATAAACCTTCGATGTTTGCACGGATGTTTAGAGTTTAAGCCTTAATCTTGTGATTAGATCATAATCCATTAAATCTCGCATTATCAGTGAATTCGAAATTAATTTTGGTATAAAAGTGTGTTACTAAGCCGAGATCGGTCTCAGATACTTATCTACACCAGCAGAACATCAAGGTAAGAAAATGTCAAGTTGCTACAGTACATCTCAAATAACGGACTGTGTTACGATCTCTCCAAACATTCTAGGCAGCGTTTCTGTAATGAAGATAAATGACATGCACAAACTCCTGAGAGAACTTAAGGCCTACTTTCTTTAAAAGTTATTTCTTAAATCTCTTTTTCTTTTTATTTTAAAGTCTTTAAAACGTCATAAACGAAAAATCTACGTTCATTTTTAAATTATAATATCGTCTAATACAAACAGTGGAAAATTTCCATTTTCTAAAAAAATATCCGTATAATTTTTTTTCTTTTTTAACTAACTTCTTTTATTTTTAGAAATAAACGAGATTATATATATTATTTTTATTTGTAAATTATTAACAAAGATAGATTTAATATAAAAATTGATCAAGTTTTACTACTTTAGATAAATTTTATGTTACATTTTTTGAAACAAATAAGATATTTTTTCCCTGTCTATCATTTTTATTAAGTCAGCTATCTTAATAAATTGTCAAATAGATAATTTTGTTCATTTTAACAATAACTTCATTTTAAAAATAAGTTGCATATTTACAACTACGGTTATGCTTTTTTATTTATAAAGAAATTTATCTCTCTATTTAAATATATTTGTTAATAATTAAGATTTATACGATGATTCTTCTTTTTTATATTCTTAACTTTATAATTAATTATCCTTTATTTCCATGTTGTGCAGATGCGTTGTCTCCTTGCCGTAGCCGTTCTTTTAACTCTTGCCATTGCAGCTAGTGCTCAAAAGCCAGCACTTCCCTGTTCACTCGTTAACTGTGCAACTTTACCCTGTTCTATTGCAACTCCTACATGTGAAGGAGCAAATGTTGTTGTAGGCAAAGGAGGCATGTGTAACTGCTGTAACGTCTGCGTTAAACAATTACGTAAGTAATACAGCTTTTCATTGTTCTTTTATTCATATATCCAACAGTATTATTAGCCTGTAATTTTGATCTAATGTTTAACCCTTAAAATTTCCTCGTTTTAATCTCTCAAATTTTATAATGAAGTTTTTATAAGAAATAATGCGTATCCAGCCCCGTCTGTCGATGATCAAGATAACTTAACTATTTATTCTACGAAGCTGCAATTTTACTTGTGAGTTAAGGCTATTGAACATATCATACAATAGCATATATACTACGCTCTTAGATAAATAGCTAACTATCATTATAATTATGCTAAAGTGCTGTGATCACAATAACTCAGCAACTATTTATTCTACAATACTGATTAATTCTACAATTTTAATGTTAGGTTTCACATCGTTTACAACCAATTTATTTTGGAAGAAATTGAACCCATTGCTAACAAATCCTTTCGATAGAAAAGAAAGCCGCTATTTAACTCACAATTTCCATGCAGTTTTTCGAATGTTTACAGCCAACTAAATTTTTATTTTTATGTAATGCAGACTATAATTTCTCTTTTGTGTGAAAATTGTCCGCACAGTTCGCGAACACTGAGAAAAAAAGATTACGAGAAAAAAAAAAAAAACAAAAAAAAACCAAACCAACAGTGGATATACGGATTCGAACCGACAACCTTCAGCATATGAGTCTTAGAACTTACCAATCAAGCTAGAGCTGAAAATTGAAATGAGATAGTTGCATTTCTGACATTAAAGCTAATAGTGGAAATCCACTGAAAACAATGGCAAATATCTTGAACATGGGAGGACGTTGGCCCCTGAAAATACTCCATCTCTACGGTTTTTGGGGCCCTGAATACGATGGTGAAGTCCGTTTGCCGATCCGTTTGCCCTTCCGTTCGGGATTTGTTAGAGGAGGACAGACACAGACGGATGGACAGAACAAACTCAAAAACTCCCAAATGGGTCGCTAATAAAAGAAACTTGTAATCGTTAGTGTTTCAGCTTTAATGCATAGTTTATTAAAATGGTATAAAGCTTCCTGGTGGCGGGAATTTAAACTATTATTATGACAGTCTTCTTCCATTACTCAATGCCTTTCTATAGCAATGGATCTTGATTTTTGACTGGTAACGGCATTATTGACTGTTTGAATTATAATTATCCACAGCTGCTTTTTTTGTTTGTTTATTCAACAGTTTAACGAAAGTTAGATGATATTTTTCGGAATCCCCTGGTTATGGATTAATTATAAATTCTGAAGTAAAACAGTAAATATCTATTTTTTTTTTTAATTTTCCACCTGCGTCCCAAGTAAAAAGATATTTTCTGACCTAAGCCAAGCAAACGAAATATTTTTATTTTAACAGATGTTTGGGGGGTGCTTTTACAACTGCAACATGCGGAGGATATCTCAGATTAAATATTGTACAGATGCAATCGAAGGACTTTTTAGCTAAAACCATTCTGTTATTTCCAAAGCTCATTTAAATGATATAATTTAATAAAATACACGTGATAATAATACATAATAATACATATATCTATTAACAGAACCTTTTTATTATTTATTTTGATTCTTAACCTACAATGAAGCTAATCGACGTTATGGTCTCTCATTCCAAATTTATTTACAATGTCTTTCAAATGGCTAATCTAAATAACTAACTAAGAACCCACAATCAAAGCGCAGTCTATCAATGAGATAACCGTCGCGATTAGAGTTTGGATCCGCATGCGCAATATATACTTCCGCTTTCAAAGGACAGGTCTCGTCTAAAACTTTCGGTAAAAGCTTTTGGCGGGAATAATTGATTATCCTTATAGGGGAAACCTAGAAAGATAATAAATTCAGGATTGCCTTTTAAACCATTGCTACTATAATAAACAAAGGTTTCATTTTAAACTTAATTTGTAAAAGGAAATTCACGAATTGAACAAAACTTTACAGCTGCCCTATTGATCTCAAAATAGCCGATTAAGTACAACAAAATTGATTAAATAAAAACTTACATAAAAATTCACAATCGTTTAATTTTATTGTTTAATAAATCTAATTTGTAACAAGTATATTTACAAAAATATATGAAAGCCATTGGAGGTTTTTTTTTTTTTTTTTCCCCCACTTACTTGTATTGTTATGATATATTAAATTAATCAGGAAATATTCCCAACCTCCATCGGGATTCGAACCCGGCTCCTTCGGCCATTGAACATGTGTGAGCAACCGGATCTCATAAACTTTTCTAATCAATTATGTGTTGTGTGTTTTATCCATTCAGCCGCATCCGACCCTTGGCGATTCGATGGGTCATCTCTCGCCACTCTTTCCGATCTTGTGCCTTCCTTTTTAACAGCTCTAAACTTAGGCCTGTGATTGCTTTAATGGTGTCTATCCATGTGATCCTCGGTCGACCACGCCTTCTTTTTCCATTCGTCATTCCCAACATTATAGCATTCTCGAGTGAATCAGATCGTGACACATGTCCAAAATATTTTAGCTGCATTCTATTTATCTTCCCGCCAAGTGAAATTTCAGGTTTCATGCGTTTCAAAACCTCCCTGTTTGTAACCTTTTCTGTCCATGGAATTCGTAATAGGCGTCTCCAACACCACAGTTCGAACCCATCTATTCTCCTCCAATCAGCTTTCTTCATTGTCCAACTTTCGCATCCATACAATGCAATAGGAAACACTATGGCATTGACTAGTCTGCGTTTAGTCGAAAGACCGATGTCCTTACTTTTCCACCCTGTATTCATGCTCAACATTGCTCTGTGGCCCAATGCGATTCGACGCTTAATTTCAGGACAACAGCCTTGACTCTGGTCAATCTTGGATCCAAGGAAACAAAAATCTTTCACGCATTCAAATTGTTCTCCATCGATGGTTATTTTATTATCCTTTGTTTCAGCAGTCGTCATGATATTTGTCTTTTTGATGTTAAGAAGGAGACCCATCTTTTCACTTTCTCTCTTGATCTTTCCTACAAGTTGTCTCAATCCTTCCTCAGTTTCTGATAACAAAGTTGTGTCATCTGCGTATCTAAGGTTGTTGATAACTCTACCACCAATCCTCACACCTATCTCTGATTCTTCCAAGTCTGCTTTCCTCATTACCATTTCAGAGTACAGATTAAAGAGGAACGGGGATAGAATGCAACCCTCTCGCACACCTCTATCAATATCAAACCACTCAGTGTCTCCATATTGTGTTCTAACAGTAGCTTTTTGATAAGTATATAGAGATCTTATCATCTCTATTAGATGCACAGGAATGTTTAGTTGTTGCAATGCCTTCCATAATTGGTTATGTTCAACGCAGTCGAACGCCTTATAACTAATAATAATAAATTAATTATAATCAATTATAACTAATAATAATAAATTCTTATTTAATACGAAATAAGAATTTAATTAAAATATATTTCTTTTATCATTTTTTAGCTGCTGGAAGTGGATGCAATCCTTCGAACCCTAGCAGCTATGTTAGATGTGGACAAAATCTTAAATGTGATGCCACAACAAGGACCTGTGTTGCTGCCTAAAAAACCTGTTGGAAACCTACTCGGAACAGCTGAAATGTGCAACAAAATAAGTTAATTTCTGATCCCACCGTTCATTTGTCAAAAGCCAATGTAAACAATGTGTAAAAATACTTGATTTTCACTGCACAGCAAAAAGTAATTTGGAAATACAAAACACCAAATAGATTTTCTGAAGCTGCGAAAATAAAGTGTACAATTTAAAAAATACTTTTGTGTATTTTGCCTCAATTATTTACTGAAACCAATTTTACATCGTTAGATAAAAAAATTTTAAAAAAATCTGAATTTATCATTAACTGATTGAGGCACCACTGCGCTTCCGATATATGAAAATACAGTTTTTGATATAAATAAAAATTATTATAAAAAAAGTCAGTTTCTAAAATTTTTTTTAAGTACGATTTTATATTAAATTAATCACATATATATAACAAACTTTGATATTGCTATGATCTTCCTAGTAAATTGAACATTTTTAGCTTGTTTGAAATGAATAATTTCATAAAGAATGATTTACACAAATTGAAATATATTCACTTAATTAGTAGAAATTCAATCATGTTCTTAAATTTCATAATACATTAAGAATTACACAACACAAGCATTCAATTTCATTTTGTTAAATATCATTTTACCTACTACAGAAATAATACATATATAACGCAGTCTTTGGGAAAAAAAATTGTATTTGGAAAATCTGAGTCCGCTTCAGATTTCTATATAGACCATTATTTGGGGCTAACAATGGAATTGACGTATGCCTTCTTCCTATTAGGTCACCACAACAATCAATAATACTAATTAAAATTCATTGTTGCAGCTATTTAATATAAAGAAAAAATACATCATAATCATAAACAATGGTTCAGAGAAACATGAGACGGATTTTTTTTTTTTTTTTTTTTAGTACTTTTAAAGATTAAATCACGTGTTACGATACATTCTGTCATCCAATGAAAAAAAAAAGTAGTTCTCCATACTTAAAAATACAGTGTTACCTCCTTTAACGGACACCCTGAATAGCGGACACCTCTAATTAGTGGACATTATTGCGGGTCCCAGTCCCTTAAAATAGGACATTCCATGTTATCCACTCCGAATAGCGGACACTCTGAATAGCGGACAGTTATTTTAACTGTTAAAAAAATTTTATTTTCAATTTACATCTGTATTTACATCTGTGTCCCATACATTGATACATTGTTTCGGTGTGTGTCCCATACATTGATACATTGTATCGGTGTCCCATGATTTAATGCACGAATCTGAGTTAGTGCGAATTAAAATGGCGTCAAAAAGGAAGAGATTGGCACTGAAAGAAAAAAATTGATGTTCTTGAAGTTGCTGAAAAAGAAATCTGAGTGTGCGTCGTCTTGCTGGACGTTTTAAGTTGGAAAAACTCAGATAAGTAAACTTTTGAAGGACAAAGATGAGATTAGAAAAATGTGGATGGTGAATTTAAACGACAATTCGCAGAATTTGAAGTTTCGTAAAACTGAAACAAGAAAAATCGACGAAGTGGTCATCAAATAGTTCCGCTCTGCTCGTGCAAAGAACATTCCTATAAGCGGTATTTTGCTTCAAGAAAAAGCCAGAGAATTCGGTCAAACTTTAGGATTGGACACGTTTAAGGCATCAAATGGATGGCTAGAAATTAATTTTCTATATACTGTAATTAATTTTGTCATTATTTTAAGTAAGACAAACGGATTAGCACTCATTTAAAAAGGAATCTAGTAAATAATTTGCAATTATTCATATTCTCTCATATCGCAATGATAATTGTAGAAATTTAATTAAGATTGTACGTAATTTTTCATTAAATGACATGCTATAAGCTATATGCTATAATGAAAGAAAGATAGTCCTCCCCAATAGCGGACACCTCCCAATAACGGACGAAACTTCCGGTCCCGTGACTGTCCGTTATTCGGAGGTAACAGTGTATTAATTCAGTGAGATTATGTAGAAAAATTTTCTTTTCATTGATTTTACTTAAATATTAATATTACGTGGTGTAGTTTAAAGAAATGTCCAATAAAATGAATAGAAATAGCTCACATTTGCGCAATTTCTTCTTTTCCTGTAATTTAAAGAAGTATCTCCAAACTGGATATCGGTTTGGGAATGATATAAATAAATCCACTTTACGCTTGGTCTTAAAGAACGCAACCATCAAAAACACAATGTATCAATATATGAAAAAAATAAAACACCTTATTCCTCTTCGTCATTAACGGAAATGCAAGCAAGGCACATATCACCATAACATCAAACGAGTCTCCCCAAGATCCAATTAACAGACTGCAGCTCTATTTTGTCACGGAAATCTATAAAGCAAACTATCCAACCAAAAGAAAAGATGCAAACAATTACACTGTCAATAGTGCTGGACCCAAAGAGTAAATATCGAAGCGTAAAAGTATAAGATGATTGTAAGAGAAATCTATATCAAACGAAATAAATACAAATATCAAGAAAATGAACTTATTAATTAAAGTTATATATTATAGAAACGTTATTCTATCTGTCATTCTGTTATAAGACTTTCAATTTTTCCAATTTAACGACCAAACTATAAGAGATAGATTGGTCATGAAAATGGATAAAATGTAAATTTTTTAAGACAAACAAAATGCTACAAAAATCTTTCGAAAAAACTTTTTAGTTTCCAAGATGTCGCCTTTGAAAGGGTCAAATTTTGACTTTTTCTCAATTTAAACGATAAGTATAAAAGTTGGAAGAGAACATTATATTGAGAAAATGTGGGTATTTGAAGGTTCTATCGAACGGTATATCAGTCATTCACAAACGTTTCTGCGTTTGCAAGATTCATGCAAAAATGTGATTTTTCGCTTTAAATTTTCGGTGTGTGGCACCAACCCGCAATACGTATGAGTTATTCCGAGAAGCCACAACGGGCTGGGAAGTCGTATATTCTCCGACGATCTCAACATTAATTTGCTAAATAAATAAAGTTTGTTTTTTGAATGCTATATATGGAAGGGTTCCGGAGCGAAGCGACGGTATCCGGCTATTATTTATATAAATCGCTTAT
Source organism: Thereuonema tuberculata (assembly GCA_023159025.1). Taxonomy (NCBI): domain Eukaryota; kingdom Metazoa; phylum Arthropoda; class Chilopoda; order Scutigeromorpha; family Scutigeridae; genus Thereuonema; species Thereuonema tuberculata. The sequence goes on along the minus strand of JAFIDM010010028.1, from coordinate 9,847,625 downwards.
AATTAGTCATCAAGTGCATAAAATGTATCAAACACAGTTATAAAGAAAAATGTTTAAAATAATGTTATCGTGGTCAATGTTTAAAATGATGTTAGGACAGTTTTATAAGTCCCTTATTACCGATGAGTTCGTAAGAAGAATTTTTCTCAAACGTTCCATATTTCGTCTTAAAACCTTTTCTATTGTAAAGTATATTATTGAACATCTTCCACGGCACCAGAAATAAATGTTAAAACACTAAATTTATTTCAAAAAATCAGAAAATTTTCGAGGAGAAAATAAAGCGCCTCCTCTTTTTCAAGCCTTTTACAAATAATAATATTAATATTAAGTCACGAGATTTTGAACTTACAATATCCGTGAATATCAAGTAAAAAAAAAGAAACAAAAAGAACGATTAAGGAACGTTCATCGGAACATGGATACTATATAAGGAAAAAATTAGTAGAGAAGTCTGAAATTGTAGAGCAATGTAATGAGAAGAAACATGTTATTAATAAGGAAGTAAGAATTCTTTGCAATGAAAAGAATACTAAAATTAAAAAAGTAATCGAAAGCTTATGTATAAGAACCACAAAAGGGAACAATCTAAATAGAATTGAAGGGATTAATATGGATGAAGGTATGGTAAAATTAGCTAAAGATTTAATTGATAAAGAATATTTTAATTATAATAATAAAGTAATAATTGAAGCGCTGGATTGTAAAAAACAATTGAGTTTTGATACATCATTCGAGGATTATTGTGAAGTAGAAGCCGATATTCCATAATATTGTATTGTTTATATGATATTCACGGGATATTGAAGATCTAATCTCATAACTTAATAATATATTGCATTAATATTGTATTGTTTACATGATATTAACGGATATTGTAAGTTCAAAATCTCGTGACTTAATATTAATATTATTAGTTGTAAAAGGCTTGAAAAAGAGGAGGCGTTTTATTTTCTCCTCGAAAATGTGCTGTTTTATAGTGTTTTAACATTTATTTCTAGTGTCGTGGAAGATGTTTAAGAATTTTTTTCTTTGAACTGCAATTAATATTAGAGAAAAAGAATACTTACAGTAGAATCACCGTCGCACAGTTTGTCTTTTCTTTTGGGGTCCAAATTTGCGAAGAACACGAAGCACATTTTTCAGTTATCTCTAGTTCTTAATAGAACTGAAAATAAATATACACATTTGTGCCACTGTGCATCCAAACACATCAGCGGAATAGTGAAGCATACACCGCTGATCCGAACTTGCTGGCTTCGTACACAAGGCTGGATTCGGGAGAAGCATCCGAAATACTCAGTATACAGTAGTTATCACTCTGGAGATCACTGCCGTTCTCTGCCGTCTCCGAAAATCTTGATGTTCCTCTCGGTACTTTGCAGATACAACAAGTCTGTCATTCTTCTGTCTCCTACCCTTTTGCGAACTGTTCTCAATGACGGGAATTGGCTTTCTTTTCCCATTCTACTGAGAAAAACAGCCCACCGAATCCAATGGCTTTTTACAAAACACAAATTTTAGTTCGGGCTGATCCTTAGTCACAATGTGACCAACCCAATAAGTAAACAAGAAAGCACACGGAGATTTACAATACTAAAATAAAGATCAACAGCAATTGAGAGATGGTGATTAAGAAGTAAGAACTCTCAAAAGTTGCTGACCGTGTTGTCGTTCTCAAATCTATCTTTTTTTCTGACAAAATATGACCACGTCATCAATACACATAAAAATTTAACCAATAGTAATACAAGGGACAGAGACTGACATGTGACGTAGGAAGAGTTAATTGACAGATTAATGACCAGGGGGAAAATAAACTAAAAGAAAGTTCTCAAGTAAACAGAACGATAAAAAGAACATAAAAAAGAGGGTAATAAAGTAATTAAAGAAAACGAAAACAAGATGCGAGAAAGATTAAAAGAAAGATAAACATAATTGATGAAATAGCAATAAATCTAACAAATTTTCAAAACACTAATTTCACATTAATTAAAGAAAAAAAATAAAATGCGAACTGAGAATAAAAACGTGTGACGGGAATGAAAAAAAAAAAAAAATTATCAAAATAAAACGTGACAATTTGAAGAAATGAGTCATTGTATTGGGTTGGCCAAAAAGTTCGTTAGGATTTTATGTATAAATAAAAGACACATTTTTCATTTTCACCAATTTTATTGAAGAACATCTTCAACGGTTTGTTCCACTACCTTCTGCCATCTTTTAGGGAACTTCACAATTTCATCTTCCCAAACCTTTTTATCTTTTTGAGCGAAAAACTGTTCTAGATGCCTTTGGTGTCTTCCAGGGAATAGAATTTATTCCATTAAGAGAATTTCGTAAAGACCGAAATATATGGAAATTCGAAGGTGCGATGTCTGGTGAATACGGCGGATGAATCAGAACTTCCCAACCAACAGTTTTGTTTGTAACAGTTTTTACCTGGTAATCAAAGAAACATGTGGTCTT
>JAFIDM010010028.1:9833346-9845056 GCA_023159025.1 Thereuonema tuberculata | reverse complement strand
GTGGTAAGTTTATCTTTTGATTATTGTTAACTTCTCTTCTTGGTTGTGGTACTAGTCATTATAAAACCTTATATATTTGCTTTATTAAATTGTACAGCTACCTCATGCAAATACTGAAGAACAATGTATATAGTGATAGTCTCTTGCAGTTCATCATAAATAAACTACAGTAAATTTCATAATTTAAATTCAGTTTTGCTGATTTACACTTCAGTGCAGTTTCAGTAATACCATTTGTTATAACCTAAGGTAAGAAATCCCTTCATTTTCAAATTTGGAATGGACTGATGTTCTGACACTGCTGTCTGCATTCCATCTTAAGGATATTATAAAACACATGTTTATAAGACTCAGAAATAATACTGGACACTGCTCATGAGTGTTAGGAAATTAGTCTTTAAGAGGGATGGAAGTTTTCTGCAAGGAGACATTGGATAAGTCTAGAAATAGAAAAAAGCAGAAAAAAAAATCCCACATTTTGTTTTGCCTTTTGTTTTTGATATTTCTTTTCCTCAAAATCTGAAATTATCAGAACTTCATTCTGTTCCTATCTTAACCAAAGTGCTTAAAATATAGTTCATTTCATGGTAAATTAATATACCCTTATACAGGCTTTTTTTGTAGAAAAAAAGGTAAGGAACTCTGGTGATTTTAACATAGAACTCACAGTCACTTTTTAGAGTACTAAGAGCACAAGGCTATTAAATTATATAAACAATAGCTTTAGAAATACTAAAATACCTTTTTATAAAATTGTATCATATTATTTTACTGTCAAAAAAGGTATGCTGTTCCAGCTGAAAGAAAGCCCTGTCCTTAGCAGTTGTTTGTGTGGGGGGATGAAGCTATTAAATAAAAATAAATTTTTTTCCAGAATTCTATGGAATGTTATTTAATTGTATGTCAGTACATATAATATAAAGTTTTATATGTTTATTTAGATCATATCAGTATCAGTGGATGGTGAGATGTCATTCAAAGTTGAATCTGAAATGGTTGTTGTTGTCACAACTTTCCGGAATATAGAAATTTTGCAAGTCAGTAAGTAACAAAAAAGTATTTTCTATCAATTATTTGATGAAGAAATGATTAATGGTATATTTAGAAATAATTATAGATTCTCTCATGTTTTTTAGTTAATGAGAAAGTCATGGAAGTTATTATAATACATTTTAAATCACAAACATTCATATTTTGAAAGATCATGGTGATCTTTTTTTTATATTTAAACCATAGGGCAGTCAGCAATTTCTATAATTTTTTTCTAAATTTGATAAGTGAACATCTGATCATAAATAAACTTTTATCCATACTATAATTCTTCAGATTATTATGCAAATAATTTAGTGAATTAATGCATAATTTTGAATACTACAAGTTACAATTAGTATATTTTTTTCTCTATTGATGGGCATGCATAGTAGAAAGTTCTAAACTTAGACAAAAAGATGCACCAGCAGTAGAGCCTTAACTGTAAATTATATATTTATACATATCTCCTGGTAATATCTAAACCAATAATAGTCTGACAAATATTCCATAAGGTTTCAAATTTGATTTATTTATTCTTGTTAATTTCACTGAGCAAGACGGGGCTTTTATCATATAGATTTAAAGCTTTCACTTTCTGTGTATTGTGAAGTTGTATATAGTGCTCTGCAGAAAAAGAAAAAGTGTAGGTGGGGATTAGTTTCACTTTATGCTGAGGGATTTACACCCCCTTTAAACCTAAACATCAGATTTGTAATTTATGTAAATATCTGGATTTTTTTTCTTATTCATATAAATAAAGTATTGAATATGATAGGATATGGATAAGTTGAAATAATTGCCACATAATGTTACACTGTGTAACAGATTGATAAGAGTTTTATAATCACAACTTTTGTAGTTTCCAAATGTATGGTTGAAGAATATATAGAATTAACTGGAATTGGAGGTTTTATGCTTGCTAGTGTAAAATTGACTTCAAAACTCAACAATGTAGTTTGCAGAAAGGGCAAAGACTTCACCAAATCTTCTTTTCTTTTGAGAAAGTATGTTCAAGATTTAAAACTTAGTGTTACAAAAATCATTTTTAAATTCCTAGTTAGCCAGGCTTTCACCAACAAAGCTTCATATATATCTATCTTGGTTATTTAGCCTAATATCTCTCTCACTTACAACGCATCACCAGGTTACACTTTTATCTAGTTGTCATCTCAAGAAAATAATGAATTAATCAATTATTAATATTATTTTTGGTATAACAAAAATTCAGTTTATTAATACTACTAAAATAGAATCAGATGCAGTATTATATAAATATATGTATGTCATCTAAATTCAATAATTTCACTGGTTCAAGATCCAATTTACTTATCATTAGATACTCCTGCTTCTAATTACTACCCTATTTTCTTCATTATTGGTCATCGATATTATTTCATTACATAGATGTTTTGGCATTCGGCTGCATTAAGCCTTTAGTTAATGATCATGTCATGAATAATGATTTCTTGTTTTTCAGGAAATGATGATGAATCATCACAACAGGCAAGTGCTGAAGTACGCATTGATATTAGGAAGCTATCTAATTTTTTATCAGGCCAACAAATAAATCCAACAAATGTGATTTGCAGTAAGTAAAATTTTCTTTAGTAAAATTTTTGAGACCTGTTAATTAATTCTCAGATGAATCCTTCAAAGTCCTAAAAAAATATTTTGACTGGTAAGACATAAAGTATATTCATCAAAGAACATTCGAGTTCTAACAAACCTGTACAACTTGTCTGATGTGTGCTTTTGATTTTTAAAATTAATATATTCTGAAAATTCGCCAAGAGATTTAGATATTTAGTTTATATTTTGTCCATGTTTAAAATTTGTTCTTTTATATTTACAGATATACTTCATGAGCGACAGGTTCAATTTATTCTTCTTCACAATGATGTTAAGATTCAGTATCTACTTGCATGTGTTGAGCTCTGAAATCACCTTAGCAAATGATTTGATTGAAAAAGAGTTTGGTATCATTTTATGTAAATACTTTTTGTAAATTATTAAATATTTAAAAACAAAATTTTTCATTCCCATACTTTTGTTTATTACTATTATGAAAGATAGAAAAAGTTTATATCTAAAGAAAAAAAACATAAATGATCAGTAAATATGCTTTCGTACACTGAGCCAATGTCAACAGGAATCCTGAACATCTGTTTCATCTTTTTAAGAATATTAGTTCAAGACCACTTTTGTACAACCTTTTATAAAAAAAAAAGAGGGGGGGGGGAGGGATTACCAAACAATTATAAGAAATATAAAAACTGAGCTGTTGATTTAAAGCTTGTCCTATCTGTGCTGTCAACTTTCACAGATTGTTTCTATAACATACTATGTAAATAATATTACCCCAATGCACAGTGATCGAAATCTCATCTCTAGATGGCCAAGTCATTTCGGTTGCTACCAAAAAAGTGGATGCTTTCCCTTTAATTATCTTCTAAATACAGTTGACTCGCGATAATCCAACAGTTACGGGACCAAGAGAGTGTTGGATTATCAAAAATGTCGGATTACCAAAGGTTGATTTTTTAAAACTGAATTTTGACTTCAAGGCAAGAAAATTTAAGTTATGTATATTTATTACTGTACATACTACAGTACGGATATTGTTACAATACATATTGAGTACATATTTTACGGTCATTGAGGATAAAAATAAAAAAAAAGACTCAAGAATTGCGATTTATTCTATTTGGGCGAGAGTAAAAGAACAGTGAAGGAACGAATGACGGAACATGGTTCCAGCATTAGGAACAAGTACATTGAAAAATCAGAAGTGGCAGAACATTGTGTGAACAGAAATCATTGCATTAACAACGAGATACAAATTTTATATATTGAAAGAGACACCAAACTAAGAAAGATAATAGAAAGTATGTTTATCCGGAACACAAAAAGAAAAAATAGGAATAGGAATGATGGTATTGAAATAGAGAAATATTTCATAAGATTAGCTAAAAGTTTTGTAGATAAAATGTCCACAAAATGTAATAATAAGGTTACAATCAAGGAACTAAATTGTTAAGCTATATCATGTCAAAGATTGTAAGTAAATGATATTGTTAATATTTTCTCGAGGAATTTAATTGTTCTTCAACTTATTGTTATTATTTTTTAGGCTTGAAAAAGAAAAGACGTAATCTTTTTGAAAATTTGCTTTTTAGTATTAAATGTAGTTTTTTTTTACATTTAAATTTGTGATGTTGGAAATGCGCAATAGTATTTTCTAAGCCTTTCTCTGATATTAATTTAATCATAAGATGATATCAAAAATCACAATATCACAACAATAATCACAACATAAAGTTATTCTTAAGCAATTACATTGACTCGCGATAATCCGACAGTTACGGGACCGAGGGGGTGTCCGATTATCAAAAATGTCGGATTACCAAAGGTGGATTTTTTAAAACTGAATTTTGACTTCTAAGACAAGAAAATTTAAGTTATGTATATACAGTACTGTACGTACTACAGTACGTATACTGTTACAATACGTATTGAGTACATATTTTACGGCCATTGAGGATATAAACAAAAAAAAACTCATTAGGCATAGTTTTACACAAATGAATACGTATGTACGTAATACTAATTTATTACTGTATTTATGTCTTAAAAAAATAAAATTACAGTATATAATGTAAAATATAATTTTATGTCTTAAAATAAAAAATAAAAATACGTACATATGTATTCAAGGCTTAAAAAAATCTGTAATCAGAGTCTGTCATGGCTTTTTCTTGAATATCTTTTAACATTCAACTGTTCTCGTAGTCGAGTTCCCTCTCCTCACACCAACGTATCAAAGTCTTTGCAGCTGACATAACTTCAATGCAAGTGATTGTGCATTTCACCTCCGTGACCGCCTCAATCGGGTTGGTTTTCGAACCAACCTGCGTCGGACTACCAAGCGTGTCGGACTGTCAAATGTCGGATTATCGCGAGTCAACTGTATTGTCTTATCATGTTTCAACTCTTAAATAACTGTTCTTTAAGATGGGACAACACCGCAAACCTCTGAAAGTTGATATCGAGATCATTTGCAATTCATCCACCAATGGATGCTGTGACATTATAAGTTCACAGATTTTTTTTTATAGGACAGCATTAATGAATAAAACCTGTGATTCCAATTGAACATTTTTTTAAGGCGCCGACAGCTTTTGAAATAATATTTGGAGAGAAAACCATTATTAAAATGATAACTAATTTTCAGTTTCTTAAATTTCTATGCAACTTCATTGGATTTTAAAAATAATATTTCATTGGGATCCGAAGATTATGTAGACATTATTAATGATGATAATTCTTACAAGGGATCTGAAAAATTATCTGAAAACTGATTTTGATCAATGTTACATGATGATAGGTGAAATTTTAAAAGTTAGAGGGGATTAAAGGTCAAGCGAGGCCACAAATTCATATGATTCATCATCATCAGTGTTCTGTCGTAGACAGGTCCGATGGCAAGCAGCAAATAAGGTCAGCAATGTCTCTTTCTCCAAGTCGTTCTATCTCTTTCCTCCTCCTTCAGGCCTTGATATCCACTTGAAGTTAATAGGTCATCCAGGATCATTTTTCTCTTTCTTCCTCTTGGTCTCTTCCCCTCCAATACTTCCTTCAGGAGATTTTCACCTCTCAGCACATGACCAATCCAGTTCTTTTTTCTTCTACTAATATTCTTTAATAAACTTCTCCCTTCCCCTATTTTTTCCAGAACTTCATCATTAGTCACCCTGTCTGTCCATTTAATTTTCTCCATCCTCCTCCATAGCCACATTTCAAATGCTTCCAGCATCTCTCTTTCTGAGAGTCCAAGTTTCTGAACCGTACAAGGATATACTCCAAATGTAACATTTTATAAGTCTTTTTCTTAAATCAATATTCATATGATTCGTGAACAAGTTTTTTTCTGTTATAAAAAGCAAATTTACCCTTACGAATTCGATCTCTAATATCAATGTTACATTTACCGTCATCCTGAATTATACTTCCCAAATATTTGTATTGCTTAACCTGTTCCACCTTTTCTCCATTTAATTTAATACATGCATTTCTGGCAACTCGCAGCACTTTTGTTTTCTTGGTTTAATTTCCATTCCAAATTTATGACAAGCTTCTCCAAATCTTTTCAGCAAGTGTTCTAAATCTTCCTCATTCTCGGCTAATATAGCCAAATCGTCCGCGAATCTTACGCTTTTTATTCTTCTTCCTCCAATACTGATACCCGTATCCTCTTCGCAATCAAAAGCTTCCTTTATCATTTCTTCCGAAAAGATATTGAATAGCACAGGGGATAAGCAGCAACCCTGTCGCACTCCTCTTCCAATTATACATTCCTTTTTGCTTCCTTCTTTTGTCTCAATTATTGCTGTTTGATTCAAATATAGTTCCGAATTAGTCTGCGATCTCGCCAATCCACACCTATCTTTTTCAGTACTTCCATCAGTTTATCCCATTTCACCATATCAAAGGCTTTTTTTAGATCAATAAAACAAATATAAACTTCTCTATTAACTTCAATATGTCTTTCACAGATTGTTCTCATCACTCCAATTGCATCTCTTGTTCCTCTGTTCTTTCTAAAACCAAATTGGTCCTCTCCTAGATAGTATTCCACCTTGTTGTAAAGACGTTGTTTGATAATATTTAACATCACCTTAGAGGTATGCGAGATTATACTAATTGTTCTATAGTCACTACATTTAGTAGGGTGACTAGTTTTTCCAATAGGTATTAGAATGCTTTTAGTGAAATCACTAGGCCATTCGCCTGTTTTATAAATGAGGTTGCAAAGCCCCAAAATCTCATTAATTCCACATTCATCCAGCTGTTTCAACATTTCTCCAGGAATCTCATCTATACCCTCCATTTTCCCACTTTTTAGCTCCTTAATAACCATTTCCACCTCACATTTCAGTATGTCAGGACCTCTTTCTTCCAATAAAATTTCACCGTTTTTCTAGTGCTAATTTATCAGGCTTTTCATTCTTTGCGTAAAGCTCCTCAATATATTCCTTCCACCTATCACCCTGCTCTTCCTTGTCATATAACAGTTTTCCTCGTTTATTCTCAATGGGCAGGTTCCTTACATCTTTTTTCTTAAAATGGGTAAGTTCCTTAGCTTTCATAAACATCCTATCATAGAGTCCTTTTCTGTGCATCTCTTCAATAGATTTACATTCATTACTCAGCCAGATTTCTGTTGCCTTATCCATTTCTCTTCTTAGTTCATTATTTAGCAATCTATATTTTTTTCTTCCTTCTTCGCATTTTATATTCTTCCATTTTCTTCTCTCTTCCATCTTGTTTATCATATCATTTGTTATCCATGGCTTTTTAAACTTGCTGCTTTCAATAAATCCAATTTCCTCTTTAGCCGTTTCATATATCATCTTTTTTAGTCAATTCCACTTTGAATCGGTGTCAAGCATTTCTTCAGTAGTTTCCTCTAAGTCTCTAATTTTAATATCCATCTTCTCTCTATATTTAGCTCCGGCTGTTCCTTTAAGCATCTCTACATTCCATCTTTTCTTTTTTTTTTTCTGCTAAATAATTTCTTTAATCTGATTCTTGCCTCTAAAACAAGTAGGTTATGGTCCGAATCTATGTCTGCTCCTGGATAAGTTAACACTTTTTTCACACCGTTCCTGAATCTTTTTTGTATTAAGACATAATCCAACTGATATCTTGCGATGTCTCCAGGCATTTTCCAAGTATATAATTTTTATTGTAGGTAATTTGAACCATGTGTTGCTCACAATCAATTTATGCCTCTTACAGAATTCCAGTAGTCTTTCACCTCTCTCATTACTTTTGCCAAGACCATATTTCCCTACTACGTCATTTTACTTCTTCATCTCCTATTACCGCGTTCCAATCACCCATTATTATAGTACATTTCTTGGCTTTATCTTCTTCCATGACTTCCTCTATTTGGTTATATATCTCTTCCACATCTTCATCATTGTACTGACTTGTGGGCATATAAGCCTGAATTATCATCAAATCTATATTATTACCTTTGAGTTTGATCATTATCACTCTATCACTTTTGTAAACAATTTTTTTGACCGAACTTTTCACTTTTTGATTCAGCACAAAAGCCACTCCATTAGAGCCCCGAGTTTCACAAGAGTATATGACTCTGTAACCATCACTCTCAAAATCTCCTATATCTTCCCATCTAACTTCACTTAAGCCGACCAAATCCAATTTATTCATTTCCATTTCCTTCTTCAAATTTTCCAGCTTTCCGGACCGCAACATAGTTCTTATATTCCATGTTCCCATTCTAATGGTTTCTTCTTTGATATTGTCTGGCCTTTTTTGTATCCCCGTTGCTTTATCTTTTTCATTTAACTGGATGGTCTCTTCGTTGACGTTACATCGGGGGTTTCGCAGGTTAACGACCTGAGAGGCCCCGTTTCCTCTCCTGCTGGGCACAATATCCACTTTATGCTGGTAGACCCTGTTACTGCCAGTTGCGTGAGCTTTATTCGTCGTGTTTGCCATTTTTCTTGGAAAAAGACTTACTGAGGTGGTTTTCCATTGCCTTCCTCAGGAAACCCATATGGTAAGGCTTCAGACCTGGAAGAGTAGCAGGCTTCCACTGCAAGGCAAGGTCGCTTCTAACATGAAGTACAGACGCCTGTTGCTGCCGCTCCTCTGGAGTACAGACGCAGCTAAAAGAGTATCGCCGTTGGTCTTAAATAGGACTCTTCCGTCGACCTCTTCACCAGTTCAAATTTAGCTGTTTACAGAGTTCTCGGGGAAACCCACAAGCTATCTCTTTATCGCATTGCCCATCTCCCACCACGCGGAGGTAAAATGATTAAGTAAAAATATTTCCAGCACAATGAAAGTAAATGAATAAAATGGTTTATTATTTTAAATGAAACAACGATTTATTGTTATAAGCAATCACTGACTGAAAATGTTACTGATATGAGAGGTGAAGATATTAGAGGGACTGGAAAAAAGCTCAAATCATATGTTAATTTAACAGCAGATATTGATAAAGTCTTAAAAGCAAAGTGATAATGCACTTGAGACTGCAGGCTGGAGAAGTCAGGTTAAACACGCGGTAGGGGAGAAGAATTTTACCTTGGTTCTTTCTCCTTGTCTTGCTGCATCAACTATTCTAATTGTTTTGTTCCTTGACTGTCGTTCTGCTTAGCATTCTTGTTCTATCTCCTTATTCTGTTGATCTCCAGATGCTCATCCATATATAATGAGGACCGGCTTTATTTTCCGGAAGTTAAAAAGGTGGACTGGCTGATCATTTGAACTCGACTTATGTCCCATTGATCTAGGAATGCTGGGAGTCTTGCCTCCTATGATCCTATGAGTTACATAGGCCTGTTGTCAGATCTTTTACATTTTTTTTCTTTGAAAGCAAAATGTTCAGTTGACCCAAACCATATGACATTGTTCTAACGATTATTTCTGCAATTATTTTTAGATTTTTGAAGAACCTTTTACCTGTATTGGCATCATTGCGTGTGCCACTTTCCCCTTGTCTTGCTGGATCAACTATTCTAATTGTTTTGTTCTTTGACTGTCTTTCTGCTTAGCATTCTTGTCCTATCTCCTTATTCTGTTGATCTCTCTTGTCACTAACAGATATGGTGTGGCAGACATGAAATGAAAAAATCGAATGCAAATATCTATAGATAGATGACAGCTGACAAGTTTTCTTTACAAAATCAATCTTATTTGTGAACGAAACGATAAGAGTGGACAATTTTGCCAGTTAACCACTACTTCTGATTTTTCATCCTATGTAGCATTAACAAAAGTAAAAAAAAAAAAATGGATATTCTTGCTGCTAGGCTTTTTGTTTATTCTAGGACTGCTTATCCCATTACAGGAATGGTAAGTGTGTATTCTACTGCTGCTTAGTAGTTTAATAGATTCTTTCATTTAATTTCATCCAATCTGTGTTTGGCTACAGCATATTAAAAGAATATCACTTATTCAAGAATACCTAAATTTAAAAAAAAAAAAAAAAAAAAAAAAAATATATCAGTGAAGTAGATGTTAAAATTAAAGAAATTAAAAAGTTCATTTTAGTATGAATACATGATTCAAACTGAACTGATTTCAGCAAGAATAGGCAGCTTTCTTCACGTTCAAAAAGCATTCTTGATGCTAGTTCCACATACGAATTAGAATACCAACATGTACAAAACTTTTTGTATTTCACTAAGATAATTAAGTTTTTAAAAATACCTTTTTTTTATTTTTATTTTTATTGAACTGTCCAGCAAACCAAGAATTGTAAAATGACACAACATAAATGATAATTTAACATGCAGCAAATTAATCAAAGGATGGAAAAATAAAGCCTGCACATAGCCAAACTATCACACTTTGGGCCCATCATCGATGGAAATCTGGAACAGCTGCTTCGTCCTTATTAAAGACTCTTCATCCGGACTTATCCTCAATGATAAGCTTAGAAAGGCATGAAAGATTATGGATCCCATTCCCACTCTCGGAAGTGGGATTTAACAAAAATAAACAATAATACCTGTAATGAAAAAACCAGATTTGAAAATCCGACTCTCAAACTTTCTGGTACAAAGGCTTAATACAAAGTAAGAAACCAACATTTATTAATCCTGTATTTATTATGGGTGTTTTTTTTATATGTTGTTTGTTTTTGTTGGGTCCCACTTCAGGAGTGGGATCCATAACCTTTCTTGTCTTTAGGTGTGATTCCATTGGGGGGCGGTTGGCGAAGTTGCAGTTTCCCTTTAGGCTACAAGAATGAGGTTAGCACCAGCAACTTCGAGGTTGTAGCTTTTGAAGCTTTTCAACAGCGTCGCTTTAGCCCAAGGTAAGGAGGGTGACATGATTTTCCCGTGTTTTTCAGTCGCAATGGATTCTTTTGATCTGGCGACAATATTTTTCTTAATTATTTCACACCAATGTATTAATGGCTTTGCCAGGAACATCAAAATGGACAAAAGAAGATTTTTCTAGGAAATTCACATCTGTAAAATTAAAAAAATTGGAAAAAAATTCTCAAAAGAGCATGAATGAAACATTAAAAAATGATATTTTTATTCTTGCATTACCTCCAAAAATAAAAAAAATGCAGATGCAAAAGAAATTAGGCCTTTTTTTCAAATTTTCAAATTCAAAACACGATTTATTTCGATATTTTGGCTATGTTCAGCTACAGAAACTAGACTCAGCAGTTGCCAGCAGCCGGCCAATACTGGTCTCCCTTGGAGTTGTCGGCGTCTGTACTTTCGCGGTAGGGAGATGCACGGCTTTAGTACCCTCATTTACAACAAAAGCCCTATTGTAAATTCAAGGCCGGTGGCTGTAAGGGGTGGAGAGGGCTGTAATTGAGGGCAGAGCAGTCGAGCACCAACGGCTCCAATGGAATCGTACCTTTTCTCAGCTTATCATTGAGGGTAATTCCAATGATAAGCTGTTCCAGATTCCCATCGATGATAGCCAAACTTTCACGCCTTGAGCTTATGTGCAGGCTTTATTTTCCATTCTTTGATATAACATACACATTTAAATAATCAGTAACTTTCATAATGCTAAAATAAAATATAATGCTAAAATAAGGACTTTTAAGAACTTGTAAGGACGCGTGCGAACCTTGTGTCAGTCAAGCTTCCCAGGTGATAGTCCAGCA
>JAFIDM010010028.1:9810509-9825672 GCA_023159025.1 Thereuonema tuberculata | reverse complement strand
GTTACAGCTAATTTTCATTAGAAATTAACTTAAAATTTCTGTTTTTATAATTATTGCATATGAAATTTTTATGGAAAAAGACCATAAACCATATAAAATAAGTCTTATTACTGCTTACTAAAATTTTTAAATCAGTTCAAACCCTAACCAATAATATTATCCAACAGTAACTTAATACGGATTTGCTCCACTTCCGAAATCAACGGCTCATTTACGCAACTTGTCTGCAAAATGAAAGCGAAACAAAATGTAGTTGTTGGCTCCCTCTGTCGTAAACAGATAGAAACTACTACACATTCAGAAAACAAATGAGCATCGTAGGATGATGAAGCAACAAGGATTTCAGAGATTGAGCACGAGCTCGGGGGAAAAAAAATCTAAGACAAACTGACCAGCGAAGCTTTCAACAAAGCAAGAGTGTAGGAGGCGTAGAATAGGTCAATGCAGTTAGGAAAATAAGTCACCAAATAATGCTTTCTTTTTCATGTTTTCAATGGAAAAAAGTTAAAGCCATTGCAAACAAAATTCCAGAAGATAATGTCATCGCGATAGACCTATTTACAGAATTTGGAGTTCTTAATGAAGTCAAGACAAAAACTGATAGAAAAAGTTACGAAGATTATTGATGAAATTTATGATTCTAACTTATGGTTAACTTAGCTGTTTCAATTATTGGAAAGCTTAACATTATAAATACTGAACAATCATTAAGAAAAAAATCCCTATAAAAATAAAATAAGATAAAATATTTTAACGTGCGCTAAAAATTACTTAATAAATTGCGACGCCGACGCACTTGTCAAAAAGTTTAAAAACAAACAAAGTTTAAAAAGGATAAAAAACTACTAGTTTCGGCCCATAGGTTATGGGGGGGCCTTCTTCCGGTAAAATAAATTTAAATGATAAACATGAGCTTATATAGCCAATGTTAGGATTAATGCATTTCGGGTAATGAGCTGTGATTGGATAGGGGAGTAGAATTTTTTAATTTTTTTTTAATAAATCGCAATTTATTAAACAATTTATTAAAAATAAAATAAAATCATCGATTTTTATTTTAAATGAACCAATCATTTATTTTAATGATCAATTTTCATAGGTGTGAAAAAAAAAAAAGTTTATTTTGTAACTGTTATTAAGAAGAATGGAGGTTAGCATTACGACTGTTTGTGCAACCATCTTACGTAAGAACAGGAAGCAGTAGTCTTGTCACGGATTTTTAGCAAAGCGAAATAATAACGATAAAGAAAACCTAACGGCGAATAAACAACAATGTGGAAGCGACTAATACTCCGTCGGGCGCAATATGGTGTGGCACAAGATCGGGCGCAACGAGCCTGAGAGGCACTACGTTATTAATTTTTTTTTTTCGACAGATAAAAATGTTTTTTCTTACTAAAAACAATTGTTAACTATTCTTTGGAAACATCTAAACATTATAAAAATACAGAAGGAGCAATAAAATAGTTTTATATAGTCTTTAAAGGAAACGGAAATTTAGCTACCAAAAATTACCGAAATTTATACACCCCTTGATTTAATAATCTTTTCTACAGATATAAACGTTTTTTTCTTACAAAAAACAATTGTTAATACTTCGTAGTAAACACCCACACTGTATAAAAATACCGCAGGAGCAGTAAAACAGGATTAATTAGTCTTTAAAGAAAACGTATATTTCTTGAACAAAAATTAGCGAAGTGTGAACAAATAATTATTCAAAGTTGTATTTGATTATAAAACATGACATTGAAGTAAAAGAAGAACATATTATGTTTAAACAATCGCTTATTCATTTGATTCATGAGCATATATATGTCCTTCTAGCGCTCTGTGGTAGCATGGAGGACACATGAAAACAGCATGTGAGACGCAGGTATCAGTATGGTAGTTTTTTTATTCATATGGACTCAATCGTCTGTGACGAGTCTGTAAATGGCATGTTTCACATTTGCTTCGTTTTGGAAGTATCTGGGGCTGATCATCAGTTTGATTTGGTTGTTCATGGGGAGCGTATCTCTTCAATTTGTGTTGGAGGTGTGCTGGCGTCCCAATAGACTTCTGACTGGGTTGAGCAAGTTGACCAAACACAAGGGTTGTGAGAGAGTTGTTTTATAGATATTTACGAAATATTATATAATATGACATTATTAACGACACAACGTGATACAGTATAAAAAATAACTGGGAAATTTTGAAAAATTCTTATTTGTCAAACTGCAACGTAATCGGGCGCAATGAGCCAATGCGATCATTTCGTCTGTCAACCGGAAATGAAGAACGAAAATCACTAACTGACCTTGCCATTGTTTTTAGCACTGGAAAAGCGGAAGCTACTAGGATGGAGACCTCGCGAAAAAATTTAGCGGGGGAGGGGCAAACAAAAGAGTTCGAGGTGTGCCTAGGAGATCGGTTGCGCCCGACGGAATGTTAAACCACCTGCGGACAGGTGCGAGGGAGAAGGAGCGCCGGACCCTTAATCTCTCGACGTTGATTAAGGGTGTGATTAATCAAGGTAAAAAAAAACAAACCACTTTAATATCAAGAAAACAAGAAAATATAATTCTCAGATAAGATTAAAATACAAGTAGCAAAGGAATCATGCCTCTTGGATAGTGATAAGCCTTTCAAAACGCTTACCTTTCGAGGTAAACTTCACACGGTTATGGTAAAGCAATACATAATCAAACATATCAAATGTCTAGAATCAAAGTAATAAGACAAATGGAGCATCGCCTCGCTTCCTAGCTTTCGAGAGAGCAGGTGCTAACACATGGTGAGTGGCGGATAAAAATAACAAGAAATACACCGTCACAACAGTGTGATAGACAAAATGAACCGCTCAGAAATTAAAGGAAGGGAAAAAAAAAATAAAAAAAAATATTAGCAAAGTGCGACGCGAACTGGGAAAGGGCGGGAAAACGGACTAGCTAGGAAAGGCAGTTCTACTCATGCCGGCCGACTGAAAGAGGTAAAACATGTATAAAAGGCATGGTCATGACAAATATCAAGTGTACAGCATTATCAATGGCAACATGAAAGTTAAACTTAAATGTAATGTGGCTAGATCAGATCTAATTAAGGTTCTCGAGTCGACGATGACTTCTCACCTAAAGTGTTCTACTCTCCGCCTTTGTCTAGCGGTAATATTACCAATAACATGAAAGATTAAATACATATTACAAAAAAAATGATTAAATAAGATTTAATTGTGATTATTGAGTCGATGATGACTTCTCACCCAAGGTGCTCTATTCTCCGCCTTTATTTGGCGGTAAAATTAGCAATAACATGAAGGATTAAATGCATATCTAAAAAAGGATTAAATAAGGTTTAATTATGACTCTTGAGTCAATGATGTCTCACACCTAAAGTACTCTACTTTTCACCTCCGTTTATCTGTCTAGTTCATTTAGCTACGTTTTTCTCACTCGAATAATTTTTAAGTCAGTTCGACTTAGGATCAAGTCGGGAACGTTTTTCGGCAGTCTCAGAATTTGCGGCAATAGTTCACTTCGCCACAAGCTAGCTTATATAGATTCTCCAGGAGGAGAACGCGAGGTAACACATAAAATGAGCTACTTACAGTCTGTTGCGAGGTTCGGTGATCGTCTGGAGCATTTCCATGATTCCATCGGGAAAGGCAACCTGTTGGGCGGTGATTGTTCCTTAGTCGGTGACTTGCATGGTCCTCGTTGTTAAAAGATGTCTAAACCACATAGCCCTGGATTACCGAGTTTCGCGGGTTATACTTCATAGCGATGAATTGCACACACTGATATATCAATGGGAATACGTAGGCTGAGGTAAATGATAATAGGTTCCCGTCCGAACCTTGCGTAGCAACAAGTTCACAAAAAAAACAAAAACCAAGAGTCCCAAGAGGAAAAAAAAAGTTTTGCTGCCTCCCCTCATCACATTCTCAGAGACTCTGCCTTTTTTTTACACGAATCTTTCCACTTGGAAACAAAACGCGCCAATCAGGTTTTAGCGCGCGAAATCCGCAACATAATTACGTTCATTGTAATCAGTTTACAATCGACGGAAAGTCTAAATGAATTGTCTCGAAAGCAAAACAGCGGAAATGTAAATTAACTAAAATTGTAAAAAAAAAATAGAATCACACTAAGGAGGCGAAAATAAAGAAAAGAAATGAACATTAAAAAAAATAATAAATTCTTACATTTTAGGCAAATCACTTTTCCCTAGAGGGTGAAAGAACAGAAAGAAAAGAAAATGATGGAAGAAGGGAAAAAAAAAATGAAAAGTGTCACGGTTTGGAAGGAGGGAGAAAAAAAAAATACAGGGGGTGTGACAGTCTGTAGACTCGGAAATAACAACTCTGTCTCAATTTGATACTGTACCATTATTAGTACAGTTCATGCCAACCTTAAACTCTGGATAAACCATCGGTCAGATTTAGCAACGGAAATAAGCAAGTCATTACATTTCTTCCATTTTAGATCCCGATATAACTGAATGGGACCTTTTGAGACCAGCTGTCAACTTAAATGTCTTACGATAACAGCTTCAAATGAATTCTTTGAAGCCTAATATATTTATGTTACAAAAATATTATATCAGCATAAGAAGCATAGCGGCTAAAGGATTTTAAGAGATTAATTTCAATTTTGTAAAAATCGTTAATATAGAGATAATAGGAGAAAAAAAAAGGTTAGAATAAAAAATGTTTTAGAGTGTAACGTTAAGTTGAAGTTTGTTTGATCATCCACTAGTTAGATCGAAGCAACTCAAGATTTTCTTTCTTCTAATTTCTTATTTGTTAAAGGAAGCTGATAGATTTCAAATAGATTCAACTTATTATAAGAAAAAAAAATCCTATAAATTTTAGTGTACTATATATTGTGATCAGTGTCGTCAAGAGCTAAAGCTGTGTTTGGGACAAAGAATTAACTGGGCTCTCTGAAGCATAACCCTACAAAACAAAATCTTAAGCCTGGGTCCTTAAGAATCGTGGGCCCGTGTAACGTTACACTTCTCGACTGTACCTGCAAGTATCTACCAAAAAGATAGAGCTTGCAACCAAAATTCATCAAATATACCTTGAATGAAAGCTCCATAAACGTCATACAGCAAATAAAAAAAAATCCATTTCTTAGAAATGTCGAACTTGTATGATTCATGATATGTTTTATCTATCTATTTGAAGGGCCGCGGGTACATGCTACCGGTACGGCAGTAAAATTAGACACTTTGTTCAAATTCTAGACATAACAATGGCGGTCACGAAGGAGAAAGGAGCTCCACAGTAAGACAAAGTCTGTCAAACAGTCCTTCTTAACAGTTTGAAGAACTATTTTTGGGTCAGACAGAAATTTGAAAGTTGGCACACCAACCACATTTCCATATTTGCACTTATACGACTTTTCTGTCAGAACACTTTCGTAGAAGCCTTACAAAAAGCAACACACGTGAAATTCTCCGTTGTGTGTAGGTCTTATATGAAATTAAGATATTATAATATTTTTAACTTATTTGTTCTATATATTCAATCTTTTAATAAAATATTTTTAACTTGTGATAAAAAAAAAAAAAAAATAAAAAAAATCAACAGGAAAAAAAAGATGGAATTTACAAAAAACTTCAAAAAAATAAAATATTTCGTAAAAAAAGTAAATAAAATAAAAATATTCAAATTTGCATTTCACTACAAGCATAAGTATTAAACGTTTTAATCCAGTGGGCTTTCAGTTTACACCCGATAAATAACTGTAAAGCTTGAAATTTTATTGACTTCCTTTTATATTACGTGCGATACAAAAAAGAGCTCAGTCAATATATTTCCGCGAGCCACTCATTACATGTCAAAGAGCTGCATAGGGCTCGTGAGCCGAGGTTTGGGCACCCATGACGTAGCCCCAACAGCATCGATCAAATATTTGACTGGAAGATAGCACTTCAAGGTATTTTCGGGATTTATATACATTTAAGAGAAATAAGAATTTAAAATTATAAGATAGATTACAGGAATAATCAATAAAAAAAAAAAAAAAGAAATATCAATTGTCTTCTGACTTCAGTTGATCTTATGATTGTCGGGTACGGATAATAAACGAAACAAAAGTATCAGTAGATACTCAATGGCTAGGCTTTGGATAAATAAATAGCATTTTACTTTAATTAATTATCATGATATTACTTTCAGACGAAACATAGCAGATAGTTTCTAATCTGACCGCTAGATGCCACCCGCTTTCTATTCGTACAAAAAATATAAAACATCAGCAATTATTGTAAATCAGCTAAGGTGATAACATATTACATAATCAATTGACATGTAATGGCGATCACCGATTTCGAAGAAAATTCATTATAAGCTTTACATGAAATAACCATTTCAGTATAAAATAATCATTTATACGCAGAGAAAAAGAAATGTATTTCTAATATAGTTAAAATCTATATTAGAAATCATTTAAATTAATATGATAAAAAGAACACTGGATTTTGGAGGAACATAACTAGGATTAAAAAAAGTGGTTTGTGAAAATAATGTTGATGTTTTAATCTTTATGTCCTTCTATATAATGTTTGTTGAAAGTGATTAAGTAATATTCTTTATTAACATTATTTCTTGTTGTATGAATAATAAGTAAAATACTGAATAAATATTTTTGTAATTTTTATTTTTAATATTTTTTTACCTTCAAGCCCTCACTGGAGTCTGAAATAAGTAAAAGTTATTTATCTATTAAAAACGGATCGCTTTGTAAACTTTCTTAGAGTATTCTATTATTAATGATTATATTACAGGAACTCTATATGATGGTTATTTGGTCACGAAAGGTCAATCTAGATAAACCAAGACTCAGGAAGTATTAATGAGATGAACTGAAACGCACAAGCAATAGTACATAAAGGTGCTGATAGAGGGCGTTAGCAGCCTTCACTGTTTAACCTTAAGTTAGGTGTGAGTCATTGCAGCCCCAAGAAACAGGAAGAAATTCAGAATGACCCGATTGCCGAGGAGTTTAAAGCTTGGCTAGACATTGCGTGGACGAAGCTGTTCAGGTAAGAATAATTTCTTCGTAGATCGTAGTTTTAATTGATCTTTCATGAGGCGACAATCCTGTCGCTCGGAGATGGCTACGTAGTTCTTGCACTCTATCGATAGATGTCACTATGTGTAACGTCATCGACAAACAGAGAAATCTGAAAAAAAATTTAAACAGGGCGGTAACACAGCGACTATCTTTTATCGCCAATTTAGTGATAATAATTTCTTATTATTCTGCGAAATAAATAAATATTTTTCCGATTTGTAGCCAGCATATTTTAAAATTAATTGTCTTAATTTAAATGTCTTATCTTTTTCAAAGTTCTTCAGAAATTGAAACCATGAACTAGTAAAGTACCAAAATTACTTATTTGCGCGTCTTTTTGTTTTAAGTAATGTAATTCATGAATAAAACTTATCAACATATATACTAGTCATAAATGTTACACATAAATGTAGTCATTTAGGTAAATACTTATTCTGTATATGTTCAGATTTCAAATAAACATACAAAGTACAATTGAGCAGCGTTTCTAATAGAGCTGGATTATTCATTCCTAACTTGACAAACTTTTTTCAAGATTGATGAATCTAGATGTTTCTGGAGAATAAGAACCTATACCAAAATAGTTGTAATTGAGAGTTATCATCATATAAAATTTCATGAAAATTGACCTAACTATAAAAACTTCTTCGTTAAATTGTAAACATATTTTCTTTAAGAGTGTTATTTTGTTTAGGAGTTTGCTTTTGACCAATTTTATTATTTTTAAGAAAATTTTAACAAAAGTTATTAGGATGACACAGAATGTTTTGATGAATCTTCTTTCTTAGGGAAATTGGCTAAAAATAAATAAATTCATGGATGTCTTGGAAAACAAAACTGCGAAAAAATTGCCAAAGAAATTTGTGTCGTGACTAAAAAAAATATAATGTTCTTTAAGTATAATATTAGTCTACAGATTGATTCATATTTTTGTCCTTGAAATTCTTGCATGAAGATCAGAAAATCTCGCAAGGAAGTTTTGCCGACGTTTCTGGAGTGAACTAAATCTACTGACCTCTATTTAGGAAGGTCAAACACTCTTCGAAATGCACACATCAAAATTGTAGTTGACATACCAACTTCTGAATCTTCACAAAAAGATTTCAGTATTGTCATTGAAATAGACAATAAATAGTTAAACTTACATGTAACTACATATGATCTAATGTATATAAGGAAAAAAAAAAAATACATATATTAAATGCAAAACGGATCTTGCTTTACAGCCTAAACATAGGTTTTCAAATTTTCACCATCACAAGAAAAAAAAGCAGTTTTTGTAATAAGCTAGCAGAAGGTTGAAATTTTGAAAATAGGGAAAAGTACAGGTAATAAAAAAAAATTACCATATCTCAGTGCAAAAAATTACGTTTTTCCCAAATTTCTTGTCAGCGCTTAACTTTAAAAGGTAAAAAACACTTAAAGATTCACATCTACTTTACAAAAACATTTACTACCTATTTTTCTTTTCTTTTTTAGCGGCCCCTAGGTTACACCTTGCCTGTAAAATACAGAGGACCGCTCTAGCTTTTATGCTTGATGGATGTCACACTCTGTAGTGGCCAAACGGTTAGAATGAAACCTTCACCATTGTGTTCAGCCTCAAAAAGTAGGTGACCACGTCCAAAAAATCAGACCTATAGGACCACTCCCTGACCGGATGTTGGGGGGTTAAAAATGGTCGCTTCCGATAAAGAGGAAAACGGCATTAGACGTCCCCCCAATATCGACCCTTCTGAACACATTTTTTTAAAAAATTGCGCATATTATGGGGCCGCTTTGCTTTTGACACTGTCTAAAAGCATTAATTTATCTTTTTTTTTTATTACGAAACGGTTTCGCCTTAAAATGATGACATACAAGTTCGTATAAATTAAGTGACCTCTTAAAAATTAAGACTAAGAAAATAAAAACAATATCAAAATATGCAAGTCAAATCCTTGAGCAGCTCCACGCTCAGGACATTTCAACACAATAAAAAAAGCAAGGACAAAAAAATTAAAGCCTACAATAGAGTTTGACTCAAAGGCTCCCTTTATAACGACATTTACGTGCCGATTTATAGACGAACTTTTCAGACCTTTCAGGAATACAGAGTTAAAAGTAAGTTAATAATAATGAAAAACATTCCGAAAGAAAGATACGATTATTGATTGTTAAGTCTGGTGCACTGTCCTACCCATTCCTTAATAACTTTTGAACCTTTGAAACGTCAAAAGATTTTTATGAAATTTGGTATGACTGTAGATGTTTCACAAAAATCTTTACACTTTCATCTGAAACGCTTTGTTTAAAAATTAAACTTAACAAAATGGCTGCGAGACGAAATCGTGAGCTCACTGTGTGTATTTTAACAGTGGCGGCAGTATCATATGTTTAGTATCGTCTTACCACTGCACATTAAGAAAATAGGTTCTAAGTTCTTTGAGAAAGTTTTTGTTGTTGTTATGATTGTTTTTAACTAAAAGAAACGGAATTGAACTGCTGATAAGAAAGAAGGAAGAAAGAAAACAAGAAACAAGACTTTACTTCATGCATTACCTTTAGCTATTTCTAATTCGAAAACTTCCTGTTTTCATATTGGATTTAGTTCCTCGTTAGGTTTTTAGTTTTGTAGATCAAATTGATTTCTCTCTGAGCATGACAAGTCACACTATTCCATTTGAATATATTTTTCCTTATCCGTTTGTCTATTTGTACGCATATCACGTTGACGGATTTTCATAAAAGTTAGTATGAAACTTATTTACGGTCTAATTTAAAATACAAGCATGATTATTCTAATTCCCGTCCCTAATTCCTCAAAATGGACCCCTCCTTCAGTGCTGCATTCTCTGAGCCCAAAATGTGTGTGTGTAAGTATGTAAATATAAATATCCTGTTCAAAAACTTGACGATTAGTTTGATATTTTCAATTTACAATTTCAAAAATTATATTTAAATGTTTTTATAGTAAAATAAAACAAAGAACGCATTTGGTATTTGTGCTGGGAATCGGAGATAGTACTGTTTCGAGGTCAATTGGCCTCTCATCAGTCCAATCCGCCCAGAATACCAAGCTCAGTGAAATGGGACAATATACAAAACGGAATAAACGCACAAATCAATGACCCCTTAATTAAAAAACATCAAAACAAAATCAAGAATAAAAAGGGGTGAATAATTAATCCCAGCTAGCATTTACCTTAACATTAAGGGATTAATTTATTACAAGATTATTAATTAGACATAAGATTTAACGTGCGTTAGAATATTTTTACAGGAAAATAAAACAAAGAACGCACATTACTAAACAAAACAAAAATTCACTGAGCTATTTTTTGGTATTTGTGCTGTTATTATTGTATTTGTATGTTTGTCCGTTTTGTATAGTGTCCTATTTCACTGAGCTAGGTATGCTGGACGGATTGGACTGATGAGAGGTCAGTTAACCGCCAAACAGTACTGTTTCCAATTTCCCAGCACAAATACCAAAAAATAGCTCAGTGAATTTTTGTTTTGTTATGTGCATTCTTTGTTTTATTTTACTGTAAAAATGTACTAACGCACGTTAAATCTTATGTATTAAATGTTTTTACAAATATTATGATTTATGCTATATTATTCTGTGTTATAGTTCTCTATTTGAAAAAGTAATATATCTACTTTTTGTATTTTATTTAGATGTATCGATTACTGATTTTGTTCGTCCTCTTGAGCTCTACTTTGGCAACAGATAATGATGTCTGTTCTATTGTCGACTGCTCCTACATTGATTGCCCAGAGATAGAGTCATGTGACAATGGTTATGTGAAGGAACACGCCGACCCTTGTGGATGTTGCAGTGTCTGTATTGCATACATTGGTAAAGAATTCTTTTGAATACAATAACAGAACAAAAAATCAAACTTTAAGCTGTGAAAAAAAAATGAATAAAAATGTACATAAAATAAACAGGGATTGAGGCCGAGCGGTGAACGGTCTTTTTTCATTGTAATGTTGATGTTGTTGGGGGCAACTTCGGGGAGCTGAAGTGCTAACCTCAACTTTCGTCACTGACACTGAGCTATCATCAAGGGTAAATACGGCTGATGAAGCCTAATAAGGCTGAAACAGCTGTCTAGATTTCAGACATGATAGCTCAGGGTGCATGATTAAAATGAGTAATCTTACTCATTTTAATCGAAAGTTTCTTGCTTGTTGACGCAGTGTTGACAAATTATTATATATATTTTTAATTTTACTGTTAATTTATAAACCCTTTTATTCTTATTTTACAGATGAAGGAGAGTCATGTGACACACAAGAATTTCTTCAACACACAGCCGAATGTAAACCAGGAACAAAATGTAACACTGATACGAATCAATGTGAAACCCAAAGTAAGACCAATGCATTTATTTAATCTTTTTCCATTATCATTAATCAAAAGACAATTTGATGGGCCCGGAAGCTCAAATGGCCTTTCTTTAAAGGCCGGGTAGATTCTCCGGCAGAGGTCTGTTAATTTCTCATCTAGACGGCCCAGGGATCACCTCAGCCTGAACCGGATTTCTTTCCAGAGCCCAAAGGAGGCCGAGCATCCGACTGGCCAATACATCTGCACCTACTCTCGATTGACCTGTAAAAGTCGAAGCCTATCCGTCCGTTTTCCCATGAACTATGCGGGCTTTGTACCTATTTATCTAAAGTCAATTTAATTGGCTTCTCTAATGTTTTTCTATCTCGATATAAAACGTTTCTAAAGGATGCTATAGGTTTAGTCTAATGTTTCTAATATTCCTTCATATCAACGGAAAGAACGGTCTAGAATATGAAAAAAAAAAAAAAAAAATAGAATGAAATTTAAAATCAACTAAGCCTGTGCGCTTACCATAGAAAACTATTGAGACTGAAACTTAGTCTATTCACTGTTTGTTGTATTGTTCATTCTATAGTGTGAACTCCATGGGTAGCAACATATTTGATGAACATTTTTCATTTGAGTATTTGAAAGTTGTTATTGCATTTATAATTTCCTTGTTATGAGTATTGTATTTATGAAAAACAAATATAAGATTTTTCTTCCTTAAAATATTCTCGCTTTGAGAATGTAACGTGAAATCTCGTTTGAACTGGAACTCACAGATCTTCATTCTCCAAAACATGCATTCTTTAAAAATAATGGTCAAAGCGTATATACCGTAGACAGTAAAAACCTTCAAAAATTATTAATATATTTTTGACGAAATTTTTTCTAACCTCATATCTTATTCTTTTACTTTATTTTTAGCTTCAGAAGAAGCAGAACCAGACAATGAAGAACGAACTTGTGCCATGGAACGAGATGAGATATTAGATCGTCTTCAGAAAAGCCCCCACCTTCTTGGTCTACATCCTCCAGTTTGTGATGAAGATGGAACGTACACAGCGAAACAGTGCATTGAATCAATGTGAGTAAAACAAATAGTCATTATTTTCTAAGTGTAATGAGGGTTTATGGAAGCGCCGGTAAATGGAGATAAGTCATCAACCTAAACGCTAAGAAAACATCGAAAGAACATTGCTTAGAACAGTGATTGCTATTTGCTACTTCAAGCCACACACCTTTATTACGCTGTTGTATAACTTTCTCCTTTTTTTTTTTTCTTTCAATGAATTCTTGGATATTAAAGCGTTCGTTTTGGTTTCTTGTAAAAAAAAAAAAATATTAATTAAAAATTATAATTTCAGACGGACTGCATTTTTTGATCTTTCTAAAAACATTTCATTGTCATTCTTTTATTTTTGTTTGCTTTTAACTTTCTTTGCAGAGATAACTCAATTTGAATCAAGCTGAGTGTTCTGTTAGTTTTTCTAAGATTCGACGCCAGTATAATTATTACATTAAGGAATCCCACTATAGGCCAACCTAAGGCCCTTAGGATCGCTGGAAGTCATGTGATTACGGGACTGAGGTGAGATTGGGTGGCGAGTTAGACGCCTGCCCGCTTTAACCCCCGGAAAAGAACCCCTAGATAGCCACGTAGTACTGATAGAAACCTAGGACACCTCTGGAAAAGAAAGAGCTAACTGATTCCTGAAGATTTTTTTCTAACTCCATCTCCTCTAGCCCGCAGTCAAGTGGTCCCACTATTTATTATGAGTGTATTTAATTTGTAGATTCTATGAAATCCGTTAGTATCAGATTCTTCCCTATGAATTGGCCGTTTCTGTTCTGGCTGGAAGAAAAGGAAGTCAAATCACAGGAAAGTAAAATCTTTAATCAAAGTACTCTCCATTACTTGCAATACATCTGTCCCAACGACTACAGAACATTTTAATGCCATTCTCATGAAAGGTTGGTGGTCTGGTTCTCCAAAACGTCCTAGATTTCATGAAATCATGAAAGTCATGAAATACAAGATGGCCATAAAATAACTTTCACTGTTTGGAGGCATCTGCAGCGAAAACTAATGAACGGAACGAAACCAAATTCAGGTATAGTCTATTGAGGGCAAAGAGAGAAGAATTCTGCAAAAAAAAAAAAAAAAAAAAAAATAGTACCAAAAGTCCCTGATAGGAGAAAATTCGGCGCTGTCGGAACCAGTAAATTCGTGAATAATTATAACGAACGCATGCAAAAAGGATTATGAAAGTTTATGAACATACAGTACAGTAATGAATGGAGTTTGAGACTCACAGAAAACGTTCTGAACCAACACAATCTTTAATCATCAACTGTTTTTTAACAATCTGTTATCAACATTACCGATATTAATCAAGCATTAGGGTCCTCTGGACCATGTGCAACATTTTCAATGTGCTGACCTTTCTTGTGTACAACATATTGCATCCGGTGTATGAAGTTCTCTACTGCTGCGCGTGAAGTGTTAGTTTGGATCTTTGTAACCGCCCGTCGTATGTTATCTTTTAACGAATGCAGGTTTTTAACGCCACCAGTATACACAATGGTTTTCAGGTACCCCCACAACCAAAAGTCACATGGGTCATGTCCGGGGAACGGGGCGGCCATTCCATCGGAAAATATTGACTGACAACCCTCTCATTCCCGACATGCTGGCGTAACAGGTTCTGTACTATATATGGTCGTGCTCCATCTTGCATATAACATGTCGAGTGTGAGCATTGTCTTTGTTGCAATTCAGGAATGACAAACGTTTGCAGCATTTGCAGATATCTCTCCATTAATGATATAGATAACAGGACTTTTAGGAGTCAGTCTCAAAAAAGTATGGTCCTAATATGAACTCTGCCGTGAATCCACACCACACAGTTACTTTTGGAGAATGCAGTCGCACTTGATGAATCACTGTGGGACGTTCACATGCCCAGATTCAGCAGTTTTGAGTGTTGACTGACCCATTCAGATAAAAATGAGCCTCATCTCCCCACAATATGTTCCAAGGCTAATCATTGTTGATATCCATTTGGGCAAGAAATGTTAGCGCGAAAGTCAGGCGCTTATCATAATCTGTAGGTTTTAGTTCTTGCACCCGACTGATCTTACATGGATAGAAATGCAGCATTTTCCGTAAGTATATACAGAAAAGAAAATTGCTTAATTGAAGAACAGAAAATGTAATAAATTTAGTCCTTAAAAATTAGCGCAAATAAAGAGTGTAAGAGTGATTTTATTTCATGGTACAATAGATACCACTAAAAGTAAACAAACAAAATGGGAGAATAATCATAAAGGCCCTACTTAGAAACCGGGAGCATCTGCAGCAGCTCACATGCCTACACTATTTCTACCTTATTTGACTTTCAATAATTAATTTGGAGAAATGGTTTAAGAATCTCACTACTTATAATGAAGCGAGTTCCTCAAAATTATTTGTGTATTTCCATTCATTTGATTTTTTTCCTTTTTAATATTTATCATTTTAGGTGTCGCTGTGTTGACAGCAAAGGGAATTATTTGAAAGATTACAAAGCCAGAAGATCACAAGCACAAGAAATGCAATGCAGTAAGTTTTCATTATTAAAAAGAAAAATTGTTAGTTTTAGTAAAAGGATCTTAAAAGCTTTAAGAAAAAAAGATTTAATATAAAATTTTCAGCTAATGAAGTAAAAAAATAAATAGTAAAAACAAAAGAAAAAATGATTGGTTGATGTACTCGTCTATGAGATGTTCCCAC
>JAFIDM010010028.1:9750479-9800959 GCA_023159025.1 Thereuonema tuberculata | reverse complement strand
AATGTGCGAAGGAATATTTGTTGTCCGTTGGTGAATTTCTCTCTCTATTTATAAATAATTACGGACGTTAAACTTGCTTTCAATAGATTATAATGTTATCATTTTTTGAAAGATGTCCGATAAGAATATATTAAACGTAAATTTATTATTATATCGAGTAATTTTTCGATAGAAGTCTCGATTTCCGCGACAGATTCGTAACAGGAAATCCACAGTTTTCTAAAACAAAATTACAAATCATGTTTTGTCCGTAAATATACATGCCAAGTTTCAAGACTAACTGTATTCATTGATTCAAAAGTCTTTTAGGAGGGAAAACACACCCACACACCCACACCACACATTACAAACGGTTTTTGTGTTGGCTTTGTATTTTAGAAAATAAAAAAGACGAATTGGATTTTATCAATATTTATTAATTTAATTGACCAATTGTTGGAACTCTTTCTTCTGAGACCATCCTTTGGCAAATACAGTCTTGGTTACATTCCAAATGTGGTAAACACCTTCCAGAATCTAAATTATGGTAACATGGCTCATCTTCCGCTAATAAAAGAAAAAAAAATAATAATAAAACCACATTTAATTTTTAAATGTGATATTTTATTAGAAGAAATAATGTACAGGTGATTCAGTCCTAACTTAAATATAGCTTTCCAGATGTTAGCACAAGTCATGTCAAAATCAAAGATATAAGTATCAAGACGGTCAACTCCTATCGACTCAATGTAAAATGGTTGACGGTGGTGCTCCCGAAGTAAGGGGAAAAGTAGTGCAGTCAAGCTTACATGGGAAGTGCGTGACTTCGAACCTTTAGAACCGCTCGAAAATGTGCTTAGAATATAAATCGCTCATCCCATGAATCATTCCCATGCAAAACTCAGCTGTTCTCTACTAGCGCCATCCGACGGTGGCATGTTGTACCTGCACTAACAAGTACTTAATCTAGTTGTGTGAATAGTATACATGCAATAGGAGGCCGTCTTGTAACTAATATAGCAATATAGTCACGACATTGAAATGTGTGTTTTTTTGGTGCTATTATATCGATATTTTGTTTCTTCGCGTTATCAAAGTTCCTCTCTTGGACCTTCAATAGGTGATCATTCAAATGTCTCTCATGGTAAGACGTGCAGTTTTGCATGAGAACGACTAATACCACTGTTTTTGGGATGAGCGATTTATATTCTAAGCACATTTTCGTGCGGTTCTCAGCGTTCGAGGTCACGCACTTCCCCCGTGTTAGTACTTTTTTTATGTACTGTATTTCTTTGGTCAAAATCGTGAAAGGACGGGGGCTGCGGGTGTTTGGAAAAAACAAAAACGTTCTATTTGACAAGAAAATACAGAATAATAAAAGTGATTCTATAATATTCTATAGTATGGAGTTTTTTATTTGGTTCCACGATTTAATGAATTCGTTAACAACCTCCATTTGACTGGCAATGGGTTCCTGATTCACCTAACTGCATATTTATTTATTTTTATTCTTTTCTTATGTATTTTCTGTCATTAAGTGTTTTCATGTAATTTCCTGTCTAACTCACATCAAGGTTTATGAAGAGCGCACACAAACCCTTTTTTCGTCTTTATAATCTAAATTCGACTGAGGTAAGTATTCGGCCGATTGGGCTAATTTTTTAGCAAATGAGGAAAAGGGACATTGATGGTTTTAGTTCAATAGCATCAAAAATCGGTTCGCATCTTTAAGACTAAGTAACAATCGAAAACATACCAAAATCGGCAGCCCATAAGCGTTCTAACAATTTGGAAGAATGTGATACGAGTTTCCTGACTTGTAAAGACCCCTAGAATGCTATGTGGAAGTTATGACATCTCCAGAATCACCCTGTTTTCATTACTAAAATAAATTCGAAATTTGTTTTATTTTCTTAACTTTTTGGCCTTCAAATATTTCATCGAAATATGAATTTTAAGTTTAAATGCATTGTGTTACACTTTATTCTCACAATAAGAATATTACAGCACAGAATCTACCAAATTTACATTGCAGTTTAATATTATTAGAACAGGGGAAAAAATCTTTCAGATTGGAAACTTTCTCAGGTATCAACGTATAAAGGTACGGCTTCAAATTGTGCAATTTCCCCTTTAATACAAAGCAAGTAGTTATCCACACAATATTTGAAAAGTACAAGACCCTAACCAAAGTTTATATTACAATGCCTAAAACAGTCACTTCATCCATATTAAATAATTCATTCTAAAAAAAGCTTCTTCATTGTTCTTCCATTCGATAAAACATTAATTGAACTGATTCGAAAAAAGGAGAGACGATCTTAATAGGTTACAGGAGAGAGACGAGAACATTAGACTGAATAATACAACCAGTGATAATTTCAGCCTTAAGAGACTATACATTAGAGCCTCCAGTTCCGATAACTGGTTTACCTTCCACAATAAAGGAAATTATAATTTGCAGCAACCGATGGCTTCTATACAAATGGAAAGAATATATGGTTGTGATTTTGTAGCCATATAGTTGAATTCTTGGCAAAATCAGTTGGCATATTGTAACTCAGGTTTTTGATGTTCAACCAATCATCGCCTTTGCCATTGCTCAGCCCAACGTTCCTTCTTTATTTTGTTATACAGTGTAGCCGGGAAGTTCCCGTCCCCCCAATTATGTAGTAGTAGATTATTATTTATTTGGACCATATTTTTTCGAGGGTCATGGTAATGGCGAAACTTATTTACACCTGTTACAAACAAGGTTAATCTCACAGCTTGAAGACGCGGGTATCATGAAACGTACATAGCTACAGCAGGACGGGGCACCTGCACACTTCACTCTTAAGGCCGTTTTACATGTACTATTTCACAGGCCATAAGCTCGCCATCTCCTGATGGCGAGCACATTGCCCGACTTGGAGCGTGTTCTAAATTCAATGAGATTGCTAACCATCGCATCGGACAGCTCGTCATCTGACACTAGCGCTCCTGGTGACGAATTGTAGAACTTGAAGTCCAATCGCACTGGTTTCTTCATGAACATTTTCCAGGACGCTGGATTGGTCGCGATACTCTAGTATTGCCAGCTCCATTGAAATGGTAGTCCTGACCTCACGACGCGACGCCTGACAACTCATTGTGGGAATCATCAAGGCCTAAGTGTCTGAACGTCATGCTTCAAATGAAGAATTGCGCAATGCAGTTGAGGACGCATTTCGAACACCGGATATGCTCCAAAAAATGTAAAGTAGGACACGGCGGCGTATGAACTTGTGTGTACAGCATGGAGGCGAACACACATACACATTGGACACTTAATGTTTTCTTAAAATATAACTAAGCGGTATGGGAACGTCCCGTCCACACTGTACTTTATATATGTTCGATTGTTTTTATTGGTTGGTATATTGTAAGATATTTCATAACTACTTATGAAACAATCTTTATTAAATTTATGGAAGCCATTTTACATTTAACCCTTTGTATGACTTAAAATAGAGCGATCTAGGCGGTTACCTCAACTGATTTGCGTGAATCTCGATTCGAATTCCGGACCAGACATTGATATTTCCGTTTTTCCTGTATTTATCTCCTTCCGACTGTTTATTTCCATTTGCTGAATCTTGGACCTGTACAATAGGTCCTTGAGATCTCTGTGCTAGAGGAGTCTTACTTATGTCCATCATAAAGACTATAAAATCGAAAGACTTAAATCGAGCTTTCTTTAACAATTGTCTAAAAGAATTCAGTTTTTGATTTCTTTTAGACATGATTAGCTACATTGAATAAACCGCATGGTTTATCCAAAAACCTGTCAACATAAGTGACTGAACCACTATTTAATTTCATAAACTTTTTCTGCGTTTATTATAAAGATATTCTACTTAGAACATCAAATATATCTTGTTTAATTTTTGTAATTAAACCGTAAATTGTTCCACTTACTTTTTAGGCGAATACATCGAGCACAGCATTCGTTGACGTGTTTTCCTACAAAATATCCTGAAGGGCAAACTATGGTGGCTGGATGACGACAGTTTTCAAAGAGTCGACACATAGGATTCATTTTCATAGGAATAATCATGTTCTCTAAAGAGCACGAGAGATCTTCTGGCCCCAATGCAAACACAAGATACACGTGAAGGAGGAATAACGGAATAATTCCACTACAAACATTCAGACACATTTTAAACCTAAGTATCAAAATAAATAACATTAGAAAAGAATAAAAAAACAAACAATAAATAAATAATTGATAAAGAAACAATAAACTTACTTTAATAAATACACAGCACATTTGAGATTTCGTGATCTCTTCTCATCGGTATGATATTTAGTTTTACGCATAGAAGATGATATAAGATCTCGAAAGTGTTTTGTTTTTTTATTTAATTATAATTTACCCTTATATAGTTATGCTTATATGACTACAGATACTATTCAATCCATTGAACAATGTCTTTTACATATATTGCAATACTCAATCATCTTAATTTCTTATCTTAAATCTATACACTATTGTCCCTTTTTAGTATATCTACGACGTTCAATGGTCGTCTTTAACCCATATGTGATATAGGACCAGAGAATTATGCTTTCTTAGATGTCGTTCTGCTAATCACTATTTTAATAACATTAACTAATAATGTTATTAAAATTGTTAACTACCAGTTACATCAGTCGTTAGTCTTAATATTTTGTAATCGTGAATATGCATTTTAAACTCTTAGGGAATCGAAGCAGAATCAAATTAGAAGTAATGTGGAATTAAGAGCAGTTCATTAAACCAGAGGTTCGCAATCTCTTCAGTTCGGCGAATCCTGTTAACGTAATAATGTTTTTCATCGAGAATCCTTTATGTAATTCAATCAAGGGAAAAGCTATTATGGAGAATTCGATACGGTTGACAGCTTGTAGTTTATGCTGTTACAGAATTTTACTAGGAGACCCAGGGTACTTTTTGAGAAAACCCAGCAGATTTATGGAATCACCCGATGGGAAACACTATAATGAAAATTAATTATAGTGCTATAGCAAGCATTGAATAGATATTATACGTTTGGTCTAAAATTTGTAACCAACCAGCGTATAAAGTTAATATCCATAAATGAGCAAAACAACAAAATTTTAGAACGTCGACTTCACGAGAATAAAGGGGTCCGTCCGTGATCGACTTTCAAAGGACATATTTCAGGAAGGCGAAACTTTTTTAGCTCCAAAATGCAAGTTCTACTGACTTAGAGGTACCTTCGAATCAAGGGAGTGTGCGAAGCGTAATTACATTAACTGGACAACTAGTTATTATTAAGCTATTAAAGAAATCGTTCCGACGTTTAGCCAGGGACTTTGTAGGGGATCATTTTTGAGAGATAGGAGGAATTAAGACCAAAATAAATATTCCTATGTTTTACGTTCGACCATAAGGAAGCACTATACCAAGTTTTATGAAAATTCGCTTAGCCTTTTTGGCGTGATGCGTTTACAAAAAAAGAGCAAGATAGACACAGAAGAAAACGATCAAATGGAATTGTAAGGCTTTGTAGCTTAATGATTTTATTTTTTATTTTTTATCTAAGGGTTTTCATTCACTCCCTCTTTCAATTCGTTTCATTACAAATTGAAGAAAAGTCAGCTAGGGTTAAAAACAAACAGAAATACCTACATTATTTATATGCTTTTAGTAAGAGCATCCGTACGTTAATACATTTATATAATTATTGTTTTAATTAACAAAATAATAAAGTATACAATTTTTTTTTGTCGTTACTAAATAGGCCTAACTAACCTTCCCAAAGCAATTTTAGTGATCTATAAATATTTTTAATAGCGGAATCCGATGTATTACGATATGTAATAAAATCTAATATCATTAACTCACCTTTAAAAAAAAATCTTATGATACAAAGTAAAAATTGAATATTTGTAGATTTTCTCAAAGTAGGTTGCCACTACAATAACTTTTATAACTAAAATTCTTTTAGGACTCAAAGCAAATATCGTCTGTTTTATTTCGTTAAGAATCGAATTACAAAACAATAAAGTGGGAATGTTAGTGTCAGTTTATTCTAGTCAAAGCAATAAAATGAAGAATAAAAGTTGATAGTTACTGATGCGAAATATACAGTTAATATAGATTTACGATGATTCGTAGAGGAATAACGACCATGAAGTGGTTTTCCTTATGTTTGCAGCTTAATGAACTAAATAAAGTAAGGAAACGGAGAAATGTTAATGGAATGGCCGAATATAATTTAATTTAGATTTGCTTACTGATCGCCGGAGCCTTTACGTCCTTATGTTAACAATGACTGTTCTAGGATGTCTACATTATGATGTAGGCAATAAACGTAGTTTGAGGAACAAAAGAGTTAAAACAAAACGGAAAAACAAAAAAAAAAAAAAAACCCAGGCTGTAACTGCAACTGTAAGTCTCATATGAACTCCAACTGTGTCTGTCTGTCTGTCTAAGATAACTCAAAACCTAAAGTAGTTCTTTGACTTCAAAAGAAAAGAAAATATCTTTTGTGAATGTTTTGCTTCTGAAAATTTTAAATAAAATGAAAATGTTTTACTTACATTATACGACTAATCTGAAATCCGATGCTCGATTACTAAAGGTGGCAAAAAGAAGAGAATTGCTTTCCGCAGGTGGGGATAGAAAAGAGAACTAATCAACATAATAAAGATTCAAATGTATTGAAAGTTCTTCATAGTTCATTTTTACTAAGAACTTCCTCCTGAGCTAAAACATAGTTATAAATAAAACAAATCCATAGTTGATGAAGAGAAAAAAAAAAAACTATTTAATAATAAGCCTTTAGTTTAAGATAGTATGATTGCGATAGTTCTCAATATGAAATGTCTTACCTACAGCTGAGTTTAGTATAAATGGTCCCTAGTTAAACCTTATAAGCATCCTACTAAATTTTAAACACATCGTCTGGACATCTTAAGAGAGAACATTCGAAGGTCATTTTTGATGGATGGGAGAGGCGGAGATTAAAATAAACGTGCAAATGTTTTAAGTTGGATCATAACTAAGGTACACAGTCAACCCCCGCTATAGTGAACTTCAA
The DNA here is from genome assembly GCA_023159025.1 of Thereuonema tuberculata. Lineage (NCBI taxonomy): Eukaryota > Metazoa > Arthropoda > Chilopoda > Scutigeromorpha > Scutigeridae > Thereuonema > Thereuonema tuberculata. The sequence continues at coordinate 9,793,910 of JAFIDM010010028.1, read as the reverse complement.
GGGACCGAAATTTCGGTTCACTATAACCGGGAGTTCACTATATCCGTTCCGTTATACGTGCATTGCACGGCAAGGGACCAAACATTTCGTTCATTATATCCGGGAGTTCATTATAAGCAGTGTTCACTATAGCGGGGTTTGACTGTATACCAAATTTTAGGGAAATCAGTCCAGCCGTTTTAGCGTGATGCGCGTATAAACAGACAGACAAAGGAAGGTGAAAAGTGTTCAAGTGGATTAGTAAATCTTCGAATTCCAATCAAAATAATAGCGCTCTATGTAGCTCTTACCGTGCTGTGACTTATGCACGTGCACAACAAACCGATTGGAGACACAGAGTCAATGTTTTGAATGATCCATTACTCTTCCCATATGGTTCATTTTTCATCTGAAATGCTTAAAAATTTTAAACAATGGACGCCAACAAAAATTTTCCTAGGAAAAAATTCAGTCATTGTATGTATCCTCTTGCAGGAAAGGTAAATAATATGAAATATTTTTAAACTCAACTTACCAAGAGGGAGTGGCAAGTGCCCTCTCTCTTGCCCTTACTTCAGATTACATGATAATAACATGCTACGTGATAACGTGATTTTATTCTTGAAATATAATGTCAAGTTTCAAGAAGATCCTACAGCTAGAAAGAGGTTGATTTGATTACTTTATTTCCTTATAAAGTGGGCAATACTGTTCGGTTTTGTTTACGAGAGCCTTCAACGCTTTTGCGCATGCGTCAGGTCTCCTTCGATTTCATCAAAATAGGAGAAACAAAGAGGGGATGTTTACTTTTTATAGTGTTACTTTACCGGTAGCTGCTTTCTATTTGCGCTTTTCGGGAAAGAATTATGGAAAGAATAAATACTATTGCAAAAATAACAGGTACTAAAACAAAACCAGGTCTTAGGAAAGTGCCCATCTCAGCGTATCACCCCTTTGCGGAGTAGAATCGTCTGCGAGTAGTGGTTCTCGCTTTCTTAAACGAACAGTGTATGTGTACACTTAAAAAAATGTAAATAAATAAAGTTTGCGTGCTAACTTTTAAATACCATAAAGTAAGATCTCATAGAAGTCGATGTAAACAACGGATGCGTCTTAAAGAGCTATAACATTTAATCGAGCATTGGCTTTAAAATCAGAAAATAAGTCTCGTGCCATAATATTAGGTGTTTCGCTTCGTATTAGGCCGAAATTCTGTTAACATTTAAGAAATAAAGCGTTTTCTATAATTATCCGAGAAAACATTGTGAAAAGATATTGTCTGTTCGTAAATGTCAACTTTATGAGCAGTAATTTCGATTAACCAACTTAAGCTACACGAACACCATACAACTACAATAAACTCACGATTATCCGCGGACCTCTCCTGTTTTCATTTTTTTTACTGTACAATAAATTACAGAATTAAAAAAAAAAATTAAATTTAGAATAAGGTAAACAATAAAAGAAGCTAACAAAGTAAGTGAAGACAATTATAGACAAACAATTTAAACAACGACCTTGTGGGCGGAGCTTAGGCCGGCAAGTTCCACTAAATTACGGGAGAGCCTTCCCGTAAAAATAAAATTTAAAAATAAATGAATAATTTAAAATAAAATAATTGTTTATAATGTATAAATTGTAACTGTATGTAATGTCATTTTAATGTAAATAAAACACCTTAAAAGCATTTTTGTGTTGATTTTAATCCTATTTCGGATTTTCCGCGGAATTCGATTATCCGTGGTTGCCGCGCCACCCAATTCCGCGGATAATCGAGAGTTTACTGTAGTTGGCCGACAGCAAGTTGGCTGTGGCTGTCTGGGGCGAACAACAGCCAACTGCCATCTCAAGTCGGGTGAACAACCAACCCAGGACAACGCAGATTTCAAATACGTCACGTGTGACGTAAAGTAGAATGCGGTTAAGTCGTTTCAAACCTAATATATTATTGATTGATTTTCAACATATGATAAATATTTTTTTCAAAATTATTAGCCGGCATGGAATCGAAGTTGATGGTATTATTTCGATGCAAGAGTAACGAACCTATTACGTCGTCACTTCTTTCACTATCGACCGAATGGCTATTCCAGAATTTCATGCGAACGTTGCCGCCGCTTTGCAAAATCCGAAAAAATTGAGGTTTTAAAAACTCTGATAAATTCGGACGCATAAACTTAATGCATTTCACTGTAAACTTTATTTCTGTGTGACAGACAATCGCAATACTCTGATATTCATTGTGTAATCGCTCGCCGTCGAGCTGAAACGCGGAGAAAAACAGAGACGCCATGTCTTCAAATGGGCGTGACGTCACGATTGACGTGTTCAAACGCTGTCCTGCGATTGGGTAAATTCCGCCCTACTCGACTATAAAATAAAACAGCAACAACTTAAGTTGGCCAACTTTAATCGGCTAGAATGCCACACCAACTGTGCTCAAAAAGCGCTCTAACATCAAGTTGGCCACACAACTAGTTGTATGGTGTTCGCCCTGCTTTACAGTACAAACAAGTTCTATTTTTTGACACTTGGTGCGCTGCTATCAGATTGCCAGTAAAGCCTTAATTGCTAGTACACAGGAGAAGACAAGTGAATATAATTTTGTGCTAAAGCAAAAAATTTAAGGGCGACCTAAAATAATTAAAAAAATAAAAAGTAATAATAAAAAAATAAAGTACAATAACATAAGGAAAAATCAAAAAAAAAAAAATTAGGAAAATAAGAAAAAAAAAATAATAAAACCCCCGAACGTAGAGAAAAAAAGATGAAAGAGAAAACAAAAGTAGATATACGGATTCGAGCCGACAACCTTCAGTATATGAGTCCGAAACCTTAACCATCAATCTATAGCTGACAACTGAAATGTGATGTTACATTTCTAACATTTAAGCTAATAGCGGAAATCCAATGAAAATAATGTCCAATATCTCGAACATGGGGGTGAGGGGAGGTTGTTGGCCCCTAAAAATACCCCATTCCTACGGTGTTTGGGCCTCTGATCACGATGGCGATATCCAATTTATCGATCCGACCTTCCGTTCGGCAGTTGTTAGGGGTGGACAGACACGGACGGACAGACAGGGCAAACGCATTAGCTACCGATTTTGGTTGCTATCAGAAGAGCTTCCAAATGGGTCGTTAAAAAATATATTCTTCTTTGCACTGTGGCGCGGCAGTTAGCATTGCCTCGTTAATGGCAAGTTTAAAGCAATCTTCAGGGATTCTAAACTGTTTAAATCAATATTAGCTGAAATGGTAAAAGCTAAAAAATTTTTTTTTTTGAAAGTAAAAACTGTTAATAATTATTTCACCTCTAGTTACGACTGCTTGTCTGAACAAAAGCAGCAGAATGAAAGGGGGAAAAAATCCGATACTGGATCGAAGTTAATTCACTTAGCTTAGAATATAAAAAAAATAAATAAATAAAAATAAAAGCTAACCTTATGGATTAACAGCTACAAATACTCGGACGTGCAAAGGAAACTACTGTGAAACAGATGGTGGCCACGAATGAAATACTCCAAACGAACAGTAAAAGTTTATTACAGGAAGACAAATGTGTTTTAAAAATCATAAATTACTCAGAAATGTAGAGAGAGAAAGCTTTCTATAGATAAAACTGTTTTTATTTGTTGTTAAAAAATTTTGCCCATGTTTTTCTATCTTTGATTTCCCTTAAGTCCGTATTCATTAATAGTTCCCCGATTTGTTATTGATGAAATTTTAAGAAAACAATATTTAAGTTCAGTACCAACTTTCAAAACCAAGCATAACAAGATGATATAAAAGATGTTAAAAAAAATCGTCCATTTGCCTAAAATGAAAGAGAAGATAGGAAATAAGAAGCTGTCTGAAGTCATTGGAAATTTAGAAGAATAAGGAAACAGCACAAAGATTAACTAAGAAGAATGTATTTGCATATAAACAAACTCTTTAAAATTATTTTTCTTTTCAAGATATTGTGATACTGGTTTTTTTTTTATTTTTTTATTTCATAGCTCTATACGAATTCGTCCTACAATATATATACATATATTCTTTGAAGAGCTTTGAAACCAAAAAAATTCCACTATTACAACATCTGTAATTTTTATTTTTTATGAGAATCTAAAATTTCTACTAAGTTCGAGTATTTTTATTTTACCATCAGAGATGGAAGGGTGGACAGATACTTTATTTCAATTTAACATTGCATTCTGAATTTTTGTATTAATCTTTTCTTCAATGCATATTAGAGAATGCAAATGTTAGATCAAACGTTTAATATTCTGGGACTGAGTGGATAGGCTGAGTTTTAAAAAGCTCAGCTTTCAGGTTAGTTTGTTTGTTTTATTATAATCTCCAGAACAACTTTGAGTTGTTGACCCTCCAGCTCTTGCCATAGGCTAAATTATTACTAAAACTGATAGGAAGCTCCCATTCAATCATCATTCTATCATTATTTATATGTAAAAAACTGTATAAATACATACTATTAAATATAATAAAATTATTATTATACGAGGGTCGATTCATAAGTCATTGCAACTATTTTTTCTCTCTTAAAAACATGCTATCATTGGAAATCGGATTTATATGTTTGAAAGTGTGCGACATGTAGTGCTTAATGTTGCAACCAGATGGGGCAGCGTGCATGCTCCCAATGTCAGTGATGCGTAATAATCGTAATCAAAGTTGAACGGTGCTTGTACATGAAGACAAACGTTCTCCACGGCCACAACACATGTGGGTGAAAGGCAGAGCTTCGTAAGGCATTGGGCGATCGTGCGTTAGTCAATCGTACTGTAGCAAGCAGGACAGAGGTTTTCAAACGGATAAGAGACTCAACTGTCGATCTTCTTAGCTGTGGACATTGTGTGTCAGCTCACAAAGATGTATCAGTGGCTGTGAACGAACAGCACCTCATGGAAGAAACGAACGGGACTGTTATGGAATTAGCTCAGCATACAAGTATTCCTACATCATCAGTGCGCAATATTCTATGGTAGGACTTATATGTGCGGAAGATTGCTGCCAAGTGGATGCCACATCAGCTAACTGAGGTAGAGCAGGGGACTCGCTATGAAACATGTCTGGAAGGGTTCCACTGTAACTGCCCAGTATTACACCTCATTTTTGCAGTACAACCTTTGTCGTGCACTATGGGAGAAACGTCCCAAACTCTCGGGCAACGCAATAATCTTGCATGACAAAGCTAGACCTCACAAAGTAAGACACTGTTAAACGTTGTTTACTGTGTTGGGGTTGGGAGGTCCTGCCACACCCACCCTTTTCCCTGATCTTAGTTTGTGTGACTTCGATCTCATTCCTTATATGAAAAAGCCCTTGCATGGGAAATGCTTTGCCAACACAGGACATCATCACTGCAGTTCGGCGTGAGATGGCAAACATAAACGAATCGCATGTGGCTGATGGTATTCTCCGTCTTCTCCATAGATGGCAAGAACTGTGCACAACCTGGGAGACTACTTTGAAGGATGTTAAAACAGATTGTACATTATGTGAATAACAAAATGATTTCCCAGTGATGTTTCATTGTGTAATAAGTTGTACATCAATAAACTGATGATTTCAAATGTCATGTTTGTTCCTTCTATCCTCCCAGCGATTCCTGCATGTATGCCCCATCTGGTTCCAACATTTCGTACTACATTTCACACTCTTTCAAACGTATATATATCTGATTTCAAGTGGTAGCACGTTTTCGAGAGATAAAAAATAGTTGCTATGACTTATGAATCGGCACTTGTATGTAGTAGAGGTATGCAAAACTGAAGGTCCAGGTTATATTCCATCTAATAGAAAATTAAGCAAATATTAATATATACAAGATGTTCATAATTAAAGTTCACATTTCGAAAGGCTGTAACTGGAGAACCAATCAGCGGAAAGACTTCAAATTTCACATAACAATGGAATTTTGTTGGTACAAAAAAAAAAAAATCTGAAGCTAGGGTGATAGAAGTTTTTTTTTTTTTTATATGGAAAAACAGCCGACTTTTTTGAAAAATTTTCTAGGAAATTAAGTGAATTCAAAAATTCACTTAATTTAATGTTAATTTAATATTAATCGATAGTGTTGTGAAAGTGGCTTTTTTTTTGTTTTTCTAATACTGTACTAAAAATTGGTTTAGGTTTTTTTAAATAAAAAATGTTAAAATAAATTTATCTAATATTTTTCTATATACATACTGTCTTTTTTTTACACAATATTCTTTGGAATTTATATATCGTATAAAAACAGGATTGGATGTACCATACAGTAACACTAACACAACAAACAAAACGATGCAGTAGTTAATGGTTAGGAGAATCTGGTAGTAGTGCAACTTCCCCACTAGTAAAACTTTTGCTGGGGAAAATATCCACCCTCCACAGTAAAATTAAACAAAGTTTTTATAAAATCTGCATTTTATTAAATGCATTCACATCAGCATTTGCAGACTTTCTACTCGATCTTCATATTGTGTAAAGAAAAACGGTTGTTTGAAACGTTTGAACCATCCAGCCCTATCACCAAATTCCACATCCTAATTGGGTCCTCTATTTTTCTTTGATCATCTCAAATAAGCTCTGTGCCTTAGCTGTTAACATTCATGGTGCTAAGGAAATACGCTTCTTGATCTGGTCCTAAATCCAGGCCATTATCAATTTCTCTATGTCTAATGTCTGTCTGACATTTTCATCAACCTTGCAGCTTTCATCGGAGCTGATCCTTTAACAGCTTGGGTCACTTTTTTCTTTTTCTTAAAAATAGTCATGATCATTAAGTGGGACATGTCTAAGTTGTGAGAGAATGATTCACTCCTTTTCCAACTTATCTTGTTTAATCACTTTTAGTTTTGTTTCTAAGTCAATAATTTTTCTTTGTCTCACTACGATTGGTTTGGGGTGTTTAGAAGCCATGATGTACTTTTTTTCACAAAATAAAATTTTTGCATAGAAATATGATAATGCAGTCAAGAGAGAAGTGGATAAGAAACTTGAGACTGAGATGCTGCAAGAATAAAAATAGTGTGTTCACCAGTAAGCTTTTTCTTGTTTGTAATTAAAGTACACTTTAAAATATAATAACAAGAAGTTCAGTAAATATATAACACAGATGTTTATTATAACTTTCATGTACCTATATGTACTATGTTATAAATTAGATACATACTATACCATTAACAGATGCCAGCGTGATTGGTTTCTTTTTATCAGTTTTGTGTGGTGCAAGAAAATACGACCACTCCAGCTCAACTGAAGTCTCATTGGAAATTCCGCCAGGAGCCTTATTTCCCACAGCTCCAAGGCAGACATAGGCCTAAAGTGGGAGATGTTAACTTTAAGATCTACTTTCAGAAACAATCCAAAACAATATGATGCGGGTAATTTATAAAATGGTTTCCTCATAATATCCATTTAAAATCGAACTGAGAAATGAGCTTCATGCTCTTGATTCAAAAAATTTGAACAAGTTTGGATTGATTTTATAGATGTCTGTACCAAGACTAGTGAAAATGTACTTTTAAGTAAGCAGAGGAAATAGAAAGAATGAATGTCACAGAAATCTGGAATCTAAGAGGAAAGATCAAGGATGGAAAAACTACTTTTAAAAGTAACAGATTTACAGTTATCATTACTCTCCCAAAACAGTAGCTACATTAGAATTAATTAGAGAGACTTCTAAAAGTAATGCAGTTACTTCTTTTTATCAAGAAAAAGCTGCCAATGAAGACAAAACAATTGATATGCAGATTATTCGGAAACAAAGCAGACCTGACTGCCCAGAACAATGCAACATGATAGACTAGATTACTATTATTACAAACCTTCTGGAATATTAGTTGACCATTGAAAGATGTAAAAATAAAAAAAAAGTAATGCATTTCCATTACTGAAAAAAGCAACTCAAAAGTATCTGTTACTAGTAATGGCATTATGCATCGCTCGTAAGAATTAAACAGGATTTAAGAAAAGCAATAAAAAGCAAGGAAGACCAAAGATGAGGAGAAGAGTTGAAAATGAGATTAAAACGCCTAGGAAGTTATGGACAGAGCTCAAACCACTTTAAGGTGAAAGCTCATTTCTCTCGGGAAAGGTTATCAGAATATGACAATGATGATGATTGAAAAGTTAATTTAATAATTTAAGTAAAAATAACATAATAACTTAAATAAAATTTACCTTTATTCTTCTGTATCTCCTATGAAAAAAAACGGCATAAATTACATTAAAATTGAAAATTCTAAGAGGTGCGAGGGCAAATGCTTCCCACTCCCTGCCCACATGTTGACATCATTGGCCAGCTGAAAATCATTTATGATAAATCATCATCTCTCTAATCTTTCTCAAATAACAAGTAAATCTTAAGAGTAATTATTAAATTGAATATTATAAGATTAATATAACATAACTTCTTCATAATAAGTTCAGTCTCTCTCTCGTTATTTAATCAATTATCTTTTGCTGAATAAAGCTCCCAGTTTCTCATAAAGATTAAAAGTTCATCCTGGAGGGATTAACTGAAGCAAATTCTTGTGAACACATCTTAATATAAAATCTTTTCTTTTGAGCTAACAATAGTTTATGCTGAGACATGTAAATAACTACAAGGGTTCTACTTATGAGGCTTAGAGTTCGTTTTATGAGGTACACACTCACATCTACCGCCTTCGAATCACTGTCTTCGGCGATCTTGAAGTCAAGGCCTTTAATGCAGCCTACAACGTACATATGCCGTTTTCTACAAACTTGTATCTCTATGCGGTGTTGTGTCGTCGCTGCGGTTATCTTCCTTAGAAGTACTTCGGCAGGTGCTTCGTTTCCTAGTACAGGGAGTAGACTAAATGATCACACACCACATCGGACTTTGATCTTCAAGCTTCTTTTTCTTCTATCTTCTCGGTATGCTCAGTATCCGGAGTGTCTTCCGATGAACTAAGCAAAAACAGAGGCTTACACCTTCAACAGTCAGTCACAACGAGAAATCGGCGGTCGAGTAAGAAAAATAAAAATAACTTCCCTCCATAGTCCGATCAGATTAATGTCCTATACAATCTATCAGGACATGGGATGGGATTAAAAACAAAATAAAAAAACTCAACCCTCCAACACCTACACACAGTTTTCAGACTTCCATCACAATCACTAACTATGTCGTATCCCTCTCTTGTACAGAAGAGCTTCCAAGAGTCACTGGGAAGCCGACGCTAGAAAATGCACGAAGCACAAGCCGATTGCATAATTGCATTAAGTAACATCCTGGCAAGTAATGCAATCAAAAGTGGCAGAGGTGCGGTTATCATGAGCTAAAAGTAGAATAAAATGTTAATCTTGGGCTACACATGGACTTTGTTCAATTAGACTTCCATCCAGATTAACAATCGATTAACCTACCTCATGAATCTTTAACTCTACACGACTTAAAGGCAAGAAAGCCTTTTCACGATCGGCAACAGAACCAATTGAGAGAAACAAACAATACAAAAGAAAATAGAACAAATAAAAAAAATTTCTCAAATATTAATTATTAACATAAAGAATAAAATATACATGTAAAAAGGAATATATATATAGTAATATAGTAACTACGCGAATAGGGAAAACTCCCGAAATAGGGAAACGTGGCACGGTTCAAAACAAAATGAACAGGTGAAAAAAAAAAAAAAATCTTGACAATGTGTAGGTGCAACATACAGCAACGGTGTATCAGGAATTTGGAAGGCAACTGTTGGTCTTCTGCATTCAACCAAAAAACAAAAAAACATTGGGTCTTTTTTTTTTACTAAATGGGTGATAACGGTGATTCTCCAGCCAAAAAACAAAAGATAAAAATGCTGGACTTCTTCCTGTTTCAGATGCAATGGGTCGGGGTGGATGTACAACCCCTGACCATCCTATCACAGCATGCTAATGATAATAAATAAAAAAATACAACTAAATTAAAAAAAATAAATAAATAAATAAAAAATTATAAATCTTGTAGAGGATTCCTATATTGAATAGTATATGGCCTTTACCATTCCCAAATCTAAAATGTGTGTGGTTCCAAGGGCTTCGAATAATGGATTGCTGACATGTAATCCAACTGTAGTAACACTTTAGAAAAAAAAAAAAAGATATGTGAAAATCTAAAATATCAATAACTTTCCAAAATAGCATCTTTAGTTCGCACGCAAACTGCCAATTAAAGTTCACTTTATTTTCAAGTAAATGCAAGCATTACATTATCATTTGACCGTAAATACAGCATTCACAATAAAACTAAATAAAAGAAGATCAAAATGATGTTAATTTTACAATACTGAATATGAAATATACAGAAATATAGTGAATAAGAAATTAATGTACCCTAAGATTTACAGACCTTGTAAATAAAACTACAAGTCTAGTTAATTTTGTATAATAAATACAAACAGATCTTTAAAATAAATATTTTCCTACAAAAAAAAAGGATAAGTCGGCACTTGAACTCTTATGAAATGATAATTAAAAAAAGTATGACAATGAGTTTTTTTTTTAATTATAATTACAATGTCTACGACTTCTGCTATTGTTTATCTGAGTAGTCTTGCAATATATCACCCATGTGTTCATTATGCCTTTTGAAATTCCTGTTCTTCTTCTGAATTGGTTTCTTACGTTTTGGTATTGTAGCCTAAAAAAATAATAAAAAAACAATAATAAAATAAGTTAAATTAATATTTATGATGTTATAAAAAGCAATAACAAAGTTATTTAGGATACATATATGAAATCGATAGTTATCGATAGTTAGTTCTATAACAATGAACTAATTAAGAGCGGTTAAAAGTAATTACAATATCATATGATTATGCTTCTTAAGGCACCATGTTATCAATTATTATTTCTAGGAGTGTCAAAATAAATGAAACTGCAGTAGTTAAGCATCTGGGTCTTTTATTTATTAGTTATATTTTTTTACAAAGGACGCTGAACTTGAAAGATTAATTTTCCGTAATAATAAAAACAAATATCCTCCTCCCCCTCAAATTACAAAACATTTTAAAAACAAAAAGTCTTTGCTAATTACTGGTCGACTCAGAAAGAATTGAAAGGCTTAGTAGAAAAATGAAGTATCCATTGTAAATAAGATATTTAGTGATATTTGTGAGGTATTTAGTGTTTTGTTAGTGTTCCTATACTTCAACATACACAATATTAAACATTAAAACAATTAAGATAATTAAATTGGTTAGATACTGAAGTCATGTTCTGAAATGTTGGGCATATTTTGTTTATTTTTATTGTTAGATAATTTCACTAATCTTATCGTATGTAACATTTTACAACAGAAGAAAAACAGTAACTTATAAACATTTGAATCATAAGGTACTCTAAACAATATCATGGAAGGACAGCTGTCCTTTGTTACTTCCTGCTGTTATCCTTCTATTTCTCAGGATTTCTTTTCTTCTTTTTGCCTTTATTTATCTGCATTTCTTCATTTTCTTCTATTACAGGCACAACAGTTACTTCAAAGTCAGGCATATTGCTTAAAAAAGGGGAAATGAAAGAATACACATTAAATTTGCTTTCACGCCTTGGGTTATCATCGACGGGAATCTGGGAAAGCTGTTTCGTCCTTGTTACGACTCATCAGCCAGGTTTTTCCCTCGATGATAGCGCAAGGTGTGAAAACACACTTATTGCGTATTCTTTCATTTCTACTTTTTCAAGCTATATTCCTAACTGTCCTATTTAAAAGAAAGCTGTTCTTCTATTGATCAGATGGAAAATATTTAAAGAAATGTGGGACAGCCCTTTTATTCCACTAGACCAGGGTTTCTCAACCTTTTTTTACCCATGGAACCCTTTTCCCTTCTTTTTTTTTTTTGTGGACCCCCTCATAGCTAAAAAGTAAAGGGATTACATTAATAATATAATCAACAAAATAGTAAATGATTATGCTTTATTTTGAATGAAAACTAATTTAATGCAAATAAATTATTATACAGTGGTAAATAATACATATTCTACACACTGGTAAATAATTCATAATAAACCATTTTAAAATAAGTGTGATTCAATGAGATCCCTGTGGACCCCGAAGAATATTACATGGACCCCCAGGGTCCATGTGGACCCCAGTTGAGAACTCCTGCACTAGACATTTATACCTTTTAAAAGACCTTTTATATTTTCATCTTATTTAAAAATGAGACTATCCCACAAGTTGATACTTCAAAAAACTGATAGTAGATGGTGTGAGCTTATATAATAAACAGCTAACTAATTTTTGGGCAAGATGAAGGATATCCCATCAAGCCCTTCAATTCAGTAACACAAGTCAGGGGAAAAGAACTTAAGATAATAATTATAATCAATGAAATTAAATAAGAATTAATTTTATCTTTTTCACATAAAAGATAAGGATCATAAGATTGTAAGCACTGAGCTTACAGCACGTTGGCTGCTGAATCTTTAGTGTTCATCAGAAAGAGCATCCATTTGTCTATTCAGGATTGTTTCTATGTGCACCATCACCACTCGGTCATTTCCAGCATTTGTCCAGCTTTCTGATTTTACTACGACAGTCCATCAATCTTTCATTTTTAGAGAAACAATCTTTCAATCATTTCTACAGTTGACGAACCATCATCAAAGCATTCATCTGATGGTATTCATTTAAAAGATTCAATTTCAAATCCAATGAATTCCGGTTATTTGGGATACACTGGGGCTAGTGCGCTTTGGCTCGATTAAGTGCCTGCCCAATTATGGTGAAGTGTCACATTGGTAAATACCATTCATCCATAGTAATTCTGTCCGGAGACAGGTCAACATTCCTACGGAATTCAAGAATTCCCATAGAAGCATCTGGGGAAAGAGACTGAGGTGGGTTCCTGTGGCCTTCCTCAGGCAGCCATTATGGAATGGCTTCAGACCGAAGAGAAAGTGAAGAAGAGGTTGACAAACACAGGAAAGAAAATTGAAACAACCCGGGATTTGAACCCAGATTCCAACACAACGTCAGCACGACAGACCGCCGCCCAGACTGTTCGGCCATGCCGGAACGGTTAGGTAAATACATATGTAGTTAAAATGATTTAAAAATATCAAACTACAGTTTAAATGAGCAACGAAGTGCTTATTTAAATATTTTCTTCTTTTTCAATATGGACCACTGACTGATACTCCTTTTCCACTTACAATGGTTAAGCATTGATTCAGGGCATCCTCAGCATCAAGATCTTGATGTATACGTTTTTGGGATGCTCCACGTTTTCCATTGCATCTCCATTCTACTCATAGTTTATCCTGTTGGTGTATCAGACATGCAATTGTAGATTTCAACACTCCAGTTATCTCTGACAAATGACGATGACTGATATGGGGAGCATGGTCTTTTATTTTGTCCAATACAGCCATTTTTTCAGCTAGTGACAGGTCTTTATGTGGCAATTTGTTGGGCTACAAAATTTAAAAAACTTGAAGAAAAATAATTTTTAAAACTTCCAACACTTTAACAGTACAGTACTTAACACTTGCCAATTCAACATTGGCTTAGTATTAAAGATAATACAGGTGCACATAACTGATGCTACCTAGTCACCAAATAAACAGCTGTTGTCCCAATTAAGCAAAGAAATAGGGCAATTTTTCGGTTAGGTTCTGTTCTTTGAGCTTTGTCCCAAATAAACAGCTGGCCAGATTAACCGGTGGCCCTAATAACCGAAATCCACTGTACTTAAAAGTGAAACAAAATGAAACTGATAGAGGAACAAGAAAATGCGATAGAAACAAAATAATTTGTGGACAGTGATTCTATTTTATAACATTTCATTATTCTGTCAAATCCCTTATTTTATACAGTAAATATGCCAACTTCTCTGTCACTAGAGGCTGACAACTAGTGAGGTTTTTACAATTCCTTTTAGAATTCTTGAGGAAAAATGTTCCTACCTGAGTTTATCTTTTACACAGCCTGGAGAAGGAAGATTTTTTTGTTTTCATGGCTACATATCATTGTAAGATTTAATCACTCTTAGAGTTATAAGTTGGATTAGATAGAACAAGGACTCTTACCACTTTTTTAATGCCGTGATCTTGCATACTTGTTATTCCCTGCTTTTCTAGATATTCTTCAATTTTGTTCTCTTCAATTCCGTCCACTGCTATACTTCTCCACAATTTCTGAAATTCTATTCAAAGTTTGAAAAGAAAAAAAAAAGTAATAATATCACAGAAACTCATTAGCTATATCGTAAGGTTAGTAATTATTAGAACAGTAACTTTAAAGCTATAGCAGAATGCCAACTGTACAGAATAACTGAAATATATCTTTGCTATTCCCATTATAATAAACGTTATTATATATATAAAAGTCAAGAATCTGACATTTCAATACCTGTAACTAGTACCTCTAGTGGAAACTAAATAACTACTTATAACAATTGACAGACAGTAAAATATTGCTATGAAATGTGCTAACATTTATTTAGCTATTAAACGGAACTGACAAATATTCATTTTAAAAGTGAAATAAGTCATGTATATTTTATTTATGGATTAAACCTAAATACTCAAGCTTATCTTACAATGAATTGTAATAAGGTTGCAAATGATTTAATACACAATACTCTGAAGAGTATCTCCTTCCTGAACATTAATACTTTAGATAAAATACAGTAGAAGCTATTATTTTGTAACATTTTAGATGTATTACACTTGGCTTTTTACATATTGTTGTGTATTCTGTGTAAACCAAAATTCCATAATAATATTTAATACTTAACTATAATAATGAGGTAGACTTTCCCATTGTTTTTCCTATTGTATGTTAAAAATATTGTAACATTTTGGATGTATTACACTTGGCTTTATGCATATATTATACCTTTGTAAACCATATTATTGTTATGTATTCTGTATATTAGAGAAGGAGTTTTTTAAACGTCCGAAGAAGCAAATTTGAATAAAATTTGCGAAATATCACGAGTAAAGGATTTTTGAAAGTTAATGTGTAGTCATGGAGATTTTTATATAATACTAGGTGAAATTCCAGTTCTTTAAACAGTAAAACCTCGTTAAGTCGTCACTCAAGGGACCGAATATTTTTGACGACTTAAGCGGAGTGACGACTTAAGCGGAGTGGGCATTTTTGAAAGAAAAAAAAAAACAAAACACTGAAATACAATATTATTATGAATTGCTATAGGATTCGGTGAGAAACACAAGATTTTCAGAAATCAATACATGCAAATGAATGAGTGGAAAATAAATTTTATACTTACCACATTTTATTTACTTTTACTGGCATTAAAATAATCCAGTGTTGATTGATGAATGTGCTGATTACTGGTAACAATTCGAAACACTTTGTAATGAAATGGAACTCCAACTTTTGTGCACCATAGTTAATCGTATCTAAAACCGAAACTTCTAGCTTTTCGTTCCTATCCAAGGCTTTTATCATGTCCTTTACAAGCATTTTTTTGTACTTTCTTTTTAAGTCAAGAATTATCCCTTGATCTAAAGGCTGAAGAAGTGCAGTTACATTTGGAGGAAGAAAAACAATTTTGATTGCTTTTAAATTTTCGGGGCTTACTCGCTATGAAATAAAGTCACACTCAGTAGCGGTCAAGAAAAATGTCGGCTACTCTTTGACAAGAGTCACAGCGAGGTGTATGATTTCCCAAGTGAATTTCCCACGTGAAAATTCCCCGTAAAGGCTCGTTCCTATCCAAGGCTTTTATCATGTCCTTTACAAGCATTTTTTTGTACTTTCGTTTAAAGTCAAGAATTATCCCTTGATCTAAAGGCTGAAGAAGTGCAGTTACATTTGGAGGAAGAAAAACAATTTCGATTGCTTTTAAATTTTCGGGGCTTACTCGCTATGAAATAAAGTCACACTCAGCAGCGGTCAAGAAAAACGTCGGCTACTCTTTGACAAGAGTCGCAGCGAGGTGTATGATTTCCTAAGTGAATTTCCCACGTGAAAATTCACCGTAAAGGCTAGGCTTTCCTAGAGTGAAGGGGCGGGGCTGAAAAGATAGCAGGCAAAATTGAGAATAAAGATGCTTTTCGCCATTTTTGAGGGTGACGAGTTATCCGGAGTAGAATTAAATTTGGTGACGAGTAAAAGAGGGTTATTTTACATTATTGTCTATGAGACCTTGTCGGGACCAAAGGAAAACGACGACTTATCCGGATGACGACTTAACGAGGTTTTACTGTATTATAGAAATGGGGTTATTAGAATATAACTAATTAAAATTTGTAAGTTTGGCTTACTCTTAATTCCATTCTTTCAACGTATATCAAAGAACTTATACAAGTTTATAAGCTTTGCTTAATTTATATATTAACATATATTTCCTCAATTATATTAAAATTCATCTTGAGATAGGTTAAAAGATAGGAAAATAGATTGAAATCCTAATAAGAATGCTTATTATTCCAATGTATTTAAGAACAGCCTAGTTCCATTTTTAGAAATATTTTTGTTAGGATGTAAAGACGTTTTTAAATGAGTGGAAGGGCAGGAATCAAAAGTTATAAAATTCAGGTACTTGATTACTCAAGTACTATCAAGTACATGAATTTTATAACTTTTGATAGTACTTGTAAATTTCATTTTAAAACTAAATAAATGAAGTAATTTTAGCAACTAATGGTACAGTTAAAAATATTAAAATTAACAATGTAAGCATTTTTGGTCCAATGTCTTATTGTCGCAGCTTTTGGCCTAATGGAATATGAACATGTTCTTGAAATCACAAGAAACCTATCTTCTTTTATTCCTATCAATTTTCTTGTTATATTTTAC
Organism: Thereuonema tuberculata; assembly: GCA_023159025.1. Taxonomy (NCBI): domain Eukaryota; kingdom Metazoa; phylum Arthropoda; class Chilopoda; order Scutigeromorpha; family Scutigeridae; genus Thereuonema; species Thereuonema tuberculata. Next base: position 9,777,151 of record JAFIDM010010028.1, on the reverse strand, counting down.
TGGTATTTGAATTTTAACACCCATTAACGTATTCATTGGTTAACATTCCCCTCCCCTTCATTTTTATTCTGTAAATATTATATATATATCAAGTAATATTTCTTCATTAAGAAAAACATTGTAAAGAAGTTTAATATATAATATTAATATATAATATATGTGGAAAAAAACTGGTTCACAATTAAGACTGAAGGCACTCATAAATGAATGCAATCAAACTCTTAACATTAAATTTGTTTATAGTGATCATTATTTTTTTTCTTTTTCTAAATAAACAATTATATTTTTTAAATAAAGAAATGAAAAACATTTAAAACTTTTGAAATAATTACCTTCATCAACACTAAACTGTAAACTTTTATCGTTGTAGAAGAGCACTTTCTTTTTATCAATTGGCCGAGTGATAAAAATGATTTTATCACCAAGAACTTTAATTGCTTTTTCTGCATTTGGAAGTGATTCCTGAATATCTTCTAAAAGAATTCCACCATGACCCTTTTGATCGTGTTTATCAAGAAGCCTCAAAAGCCCTTTCTTATCTTTTAAATTAAAAGCTGGTTTAAATAGATACTTATTGTCTGGAGTAACTTGAATCTTCGGATTATTCACCAAAGCCTAGGATACAAAAGAAAACAAAAATGTTTTAGCTAATGATCATGGATAATAGTTGTGGATTGCAATGCAAATTGTACCTCAAATGCAGTTTAACACTTATATTTAATTGTATATAATGTACAGGGTTGGCATAAAAGAATGGTGGGGTTTCAAAAGTGTGTATTTGCATGCATAGCAGCAACACGCAGATGTTCAAGTTTCTGTTTGAATACATATCATGGTGTTGACTCTGAAAATACTGAAAACGGTAGAAGGAAAAGGCTTTCTGTGTGCTCTGATCAGAAGCATCGAAATCAGCAGTGACAGTAGGACATGAATTCCGTTTACATTCTCAGAAGCACCACCACAAAAGAATAACATTCACATGGTACAGACAGTTTGTAAGAACAGGACAACTACCTCCTGGCCATAACAATCGCTGAAGCTAACACCATGTGACTTCTTCCTAATGTACGTACCACTATGGGGGTATGTGAAAGACAATGTGTATGTACCACCAAAGTCCAGATCCCTCAATGATATCAAAGAATGGATTACCCATGCTATGGAGGCAATACACTGGACATAATTCATCGAGGAAATAGACAACCACTTGGATGTGTGCTGGGTAATGAAAGGTGATCGCATTAAGGGACCTTGAGTGACACATCAAACTTGGACAGCTACACTTTCACTTGTCATAATTGTACACATTAAGCAATACAGAAAATACATGTCACTTTTTTTTTTATGCCTACCCTGTATTTCAGTAACATTAATACATAATATATGTATTTATACATATATATACATAATATATATATGTATAGAAGAATTGTTCAAGGTAACAGAGCCTTTTGGACACTTAAGGAACACCTTACAGGTGATCTCCCAATATGTCTGAAAAGAAAAATATTTGACATATGTATTACCCCTGTATTCACATATGGCAGTGAAAATTTGAACATCACAGAAAGACAATGTGAGAAATTAAGAGTGTCAGAAAGGAAACTTGAAAGGAGAATGCTAAATACAGTAGAACCTCATTATAACGGACTAATTGGGGCTTAAGGTTGTCCGTTTTAATGAAAGTCCGGTTTATAACAAATAATTCTATATCGGTGTAATGCATCAGGGTGTACATCAATGAAAGGACAATAGTTAGCTATAAAAAGTACTTAACGACATGACTCAAAGGTTACTGAAAAAAAACTGATGAGTGTGTGCGGCAATTTGTGGAATTTCAGACAATAACGAAATTAAATGATCGATAGAATTGAGAAAGCAAACGAAGGAACAACACTACAAAGTTGCGAATCCTTCCTTGTAGCGTTGTGCCTTCGTTTGCTTACTCATTTCTTTGAATCATCGGGCATGTTAAATTTTTTTTTTCATTAAATGATCGATGTTTAATCGCTTGCTTGGAAATGTAAAACTCGTCAGATAAACATATGCATCCTTTATTATTATTATTATTGTGAGAAATTCAATTTTTAATCCCTGATAAAATTAAATTAAAACTAACATCAAGGCTTTGAAATATTTATATTTTTTATTTTCATTAAAACCGAAAGTTAAGAGTATGTTCTTTTGTTGTGTGTAAGCACGTGAGAACAATGGATGTGTTGAACACAGCATGAACGCGGACGTTCAATTGTTAATGGTGAATCCTAGAGGATCAAAAAAATGGCGTTACGATGAAAACCGAAATAGCAAGGATGCTAAGGTTTTAAAATGGGAATCGGATGAGTTCCTTCCGATTGTGCTATAAATTAGTTTTGATTTTAAACTCATATTGTGTTCAGTAAAAGGCGGACGGCCTTGAGAATTAAATAAGTAAGGATTAATGGTAAAGTTAAATTAATTCTTAATAAACGGTTAGGCCCAAAGATGAATCTCGCAAATGAGGACTGGCAGACCCAAAGTGGAATTATGCCAAGGTATTATCTTCAACGTTTGACTGGGATTGACGAAATATTGATGGATTGTTGCTGAACTTTTGTAAGTAGGATTTCTATTTTACTTCACCCATCGAGAATTTGTAAAGGAGCCATCGTTAGAATTTCGAACACAAGAAAATGGAGTTTAGGACAAAGCGGAACATATACTAATGAACATTAAAGATTAAACATTACCAACACATAAACATTTGTTCGTTGATTAAAGAAATAGTAAAGTTATTTATTTCAAGCAAAACCATTAATGCTAGGATTTATTAAAGTCAAGGGAAATCGACTTATTACAAATGTTGGACTGAATCAACTAAAGTTAAAGAACTGTAAAGTTGAAAGGATTTAAGTATTTATACAGGAACATTTGTGTTTATTAGAAAGAAGTTTATATTAAAGATTATTTCAACGAGGTCAAAGATTATTTGATTGAAATATTCAAGTTATGATTATAAACTGTTTAGAGTGTTTTGGTAAAGACTATAATACTAGAATGTTTAGTCAGGAAAGGATTGGAGAAATCAAGTTTACTTAAACATTCATATAATTAAGTAATATTATAGCACATACAGTGAACTTTATTTAAAGCCATCTCATACAAGTTAAAAGACAAATGAGATATAAGAAAGTTCTACGTGTTAATGAGTTTATACATTAAGATAAACTTCAGTAATTATCACACTAGATGAAAATAGCCATTTATCAACGTTGTTAATTGAACAGTTGATGTTAAGAAAGATTCAAAGGAACTTTAAACTTTAAAGTAAAGAACTTTCAGTGAACTTTCAGTGATTCATAGACTATTTGAAACAACTGTTTCACATCTTGTAAATATTTAATGAGTATAAAACAAGTTAAATTTTATCAGTTTTGCTTTTCATTTTCTCCTTACTCTTAAAGACATATTATACTCTGCTAAACCAGTACAGGCAAGTAAATAAATTAAAATGCCGTTTAGAAAAAATTATTGTGTGGAACCTCAATGACAATTATATTCATATATATATTATCCTATAATCCCACAATTATTATATTTTTTTAAAAAACTGTCCGTTATAAGCGATGTCTATTATAATGAGGTTCTACTGTATAACCATAAAGGACAAAATAAGAAATGAAACTATAAGGAAACAAACAGGAATCAGAGACTTTATAGAAGTAATAAAAAATTCTAAATGGAGATGGGCAGGACATTTGGGAAGAATGAATGATGAAAGATGGACTCGATTAACGGAATGGCAGCCAAGAAATGGAAAAAGAAAAAGAGGACACCAAAAAAAGAGATGGAGAGATGACCTACAGATATTCAGGGGTGCAAGATGGTGGACAGATACAAAAGATAGAAGAAGGTGGCGGAAATTGGGGGAGGCCTATGTCCTGCAGTGGACTGAACCAGGCTAAGAAGAAGAAGATATGAAAAGTAATTAAAAGAGATAAAAGAGATAAGTAAGATTCTAAATGTATTAGAACAAAATGGATTTTTTTTTTTTTTTTTTTAACTTTTTTGGATTCCAAAAAGAAACTTTACAACATGATCCAAAAAAAAAAAAAACATTGAGCAACCACCAAATTAGATATCAAAAACCACTCTAAAATAACAAAAATCTAAAATAGTATAATTCTGCTTCTTCAAAGAAAATTCAAATCACTGTTTAGTTCTGACGAGATACATTTTAAAAGATCTCTCTAGTGTTTTGAGATCAGTCTTTAAACAGATGTTACAACAAATAATTACATATGTAGTAAAAACCTCATGATAGATTAGCTTTATTCTGTGAATTAAATACAATACTTGAAAATAAGATTTTAAATTTTCATTTACGGTGATCTGGTCACAGTAAATATCACTTCATTCTTTTTTTTTTTTTTAATATCAAGTTATACTGTTAGTGTTTTCATAGTAAAAATGATACTGTATTTACCTTATAAATTACAAATTTTAGTCAAATTATTGCATTAATTTTATGTTGATTTTTTTTCCCCAATCAATTTGCTTCACAATGCTAAATAGGAAATCAGCAAAAAATGTACAAATGCAAATTTCAAATTCAAAACGACAAGTTATTGATTTATTATTTAAAAATAATTCTCATCTCCATTAACTGTTTTAGCGATTTCATTTCAAAAAAACCTCAAGAACACATTATAACTTCATCTTTTAAAACAAAAATAAATAAATAAATAAATATTAGTGCCTGATGAAATACTAGCATCATTTGAAACAAAATATAAAACATATAATCATAATTACATTAAAATTTATATAAAATATCTTTACCTCTGTAATCAGCCAATGTTTTTGCTTTGAGCCAACATCCAGTTGATTGGTTTCATCTAATATTTCATCTATTGTTAGAGGGTGGGTATCTCCTTGCTGATGCCTTTGCTGTAAATAAATTATTTATCAGAAAACAATTAAAATCGATTTTAGAATTAGTTCAAATTTTTTTTTTGTAATTTCTTCAACTACATTAATTTATGTAATTAGTATAATTTCAATTAAATTCATAGAACTTATAAATAATCTATAAATGAGAGAAGAAAAAAAAATATTTATCACAGTGGCTCTTAAACTCTTTTAGGTGTTTTTTTTTTTTTTATTGATGGCCTTATGTTTCAATCCAACGAAGGCGTCTCCAATAACTGAAGGGACTCTGGTCGTAATCACCCCTATTGACCAGGTTACTGGGGTGATAGGAAGTGAAGAGAAAAGGGACAGAGAAGAAGCAGACAAATACAGGAAAGAAAGGAAACATTCAAGTCGATGCCAGGATTCGAACTCAGGTGTCGACACATTAGCCTCTTGGAAGACTGCCGTCTAATCCACTAGACCATGCCGACATGGCTTTTATGTCCCTATAAATGCCTCTCCACAATATGGGGCAATTTTATTTTATTGATGCCTTTTACTGCATTAAATCATATTGATTTAATAAGGATAATGGGTTACTTGTTATGTTTAAAAGTTAAGAGAGACCTATTGAACTGCAGATAGATAATGAGACAAGGGAGATGGAGGCTCCTCAGAGACTTTGCCCTTTTACAATAAAACTGAAGTAATTACAAATTCTTTTTATTTTCTTGTTAACTCAAAAAAAAAAATGCCATTCCATGAAGGCAGTGAAAATTCATTAAGCCAAGATTTGTCCACTTTTCATGTGTTCCAGATTTAAAAGTTAAATTAGAATATTTATAAGCCAAGAACAGAAAAAGAAAACAAGCAAACTTATGATTTGTTCAGCAAGTTTTACTAGATGGCAGAATAATTCATTAAGAAGTGACAGAAATATTGTGAATACATCTGTGTCTCCTCACTGGATGGATATTTAAGTATTGCTGAATGTCACTCTTTACTTCTGCCTACAGTTCATGTTTGAATCTGCCTACAGATTCTCAAGCTACATTCTCACACTGTATAACAAAAATGCTCAAGTAGATCAGTCTTGAACCTGGGACATATAATAACTGCAGAATATTTAAGATTTACAAGAAAATTACCTTTTTTTTTTTTTTTTTAAAAAAAAAAAAAAAGATTACATAATTATTGAACAAACCTTAAAATATATAAGGTACAAGGTTAATAAATTTATACAACTGATGAGACAAAACAGCTGTCCTATTTTTCTTATTTTATCCACCCACCTCTAAATAAATCTCTCAACCCAAAAAGTTAAAAGTTAAAAACCATGGTTTATAATTCCGTTCCAAATTGCTAATTAAAAATATTATCTTAAATAGCTTAACGTGCATAAAATGTTCATAGCAAGAAATCAAGACCACCACACCAATATACAGTGTTACCTCCGAATAACGGACAGTCACGGGACTGCAAGTTTTGTCCGTTATTGGGAGGTGTCCGCTATTGGGGAGGACTGTCTTTTTTTTATTTTGTAGCTTATAGCATGTCATTTAATGAAAAATTACGTACAATCTTAATTAAATTTCTACAATTATCATTGCGATATGAGAGAATATGAACAATTGCAAATTATTTACTATATTCCTTTTTAAATGAGTGCTAATCCGTTTGTCTTACTTAAAATAATGATAAAATTAATTACAGTATATAGAAAATTAATTTCTAGCCATCCATTTGATGCCTTAAACGTGTCCAATCCTAAAGTTTGACCGACTTCTCTGGCTTTTTCTTGAAGGAAATGTTCATGACCGCTTATAGGAATGTTCTTTGCACGAGCAAAGCGGAACCATTTTATCACCATTTCGTCGATTTTGCTTTTAGTTTCAATTTTACGAAACTTCAAATTCTCCGAATTTTCGCTTGAATTCACCATCCACATCTTTCTAATCTCATCTTTGTCCTTTAAAAGTTCACTTATCTGAGTTTTTCCAACTTTAATACGTTCAGCAAGACAACGCACACTCAGCTTTTCTTTTTCAGCAACTTCAAGAACATCAATTTTTTCTTTCAGTGCCAATCTCTTCCTTTTTGACGCCATTTTAATTCACACTAAATTTAATCAACACGTTTATAGGATAGCTTTACGATGGATTGATATTTACAAAGGAACTGCAGTGAAAAAAAGGGCCTCGGATTCGTGCATTGAATCATGGGACACTGATACAATGTATCAATGTATGGGACACCGATGTAAATACAACCATAATGTGTTTGTCGAAATGTTAATTAAAAAAAAAAAAATTTCACAGTTAAAATAACTGTCTGCTATTGAGAGTGTCTGCTATTGGGAGTGGATAACATGGAATGTCCTATTTTAAGGGACTGGGACCTGCAATAATGTCCGCTAATTAGAGGTGTCCGCTATTCGGAGTGTCCGTTAAAGGAGGTTACACTGTATTTATAAACTTATTTTAAATATATTTGTGTGGTGGCCTTGATTTCTTGCTATAAAAATATTATCCTTTTGAATAGATGATCCTATTCAAATGTGTTAGTAAATAAAATATCATTGCATTTTTAACTTACTGTAAATTTCAATTTATAACGACATTAATTAAAAAAAAAAAAGAAAATAAATCTTTCTCACTTTCATATATTTAACAATTTTGGCGAGAACTCCAAATCTGTACTGGGAACTTCCTTGCATAGATTTGTAATTGAAAGATTCTGAAATAGAAAGATTATTCATTTTTAGTTCAAGTACAAAAATATTTGACATAATTGAAATAAAGGGCCTGTTATTCAAAAAAAAAACAAAATAAAAAAACAATAAAAAATTGTAAACTTAATATAATTGTTGATTATATTATTTAATTCAAAAATACTTTTGGGAGTTCTGCCTAATTTCAATCCTAATAGGTTTTTAATAACATAAGAACTAAAACTACAGTAGAGTCCCGATTATCCGCGGAATTGGGTGGCAAGGGTACCGCGGATAGTAAAAATCGTGGATAACCCGAATAAAAGACTAAAAATGAGGTGTAAACACGAAAAAAAATATTTCAGCAAAAAAACTATTATACAAAAAACATAATATGAAAAACTTTTAAAATATTTACAGTACAGCAGAAACCTTTCTGCAGAGCAAGAGCCTGCCACTCATCCACAAATTCCGAGAAGGCCTATAGGATTACAATGCACAATAAACCTGTCAGTAATTTTACCATCGCATTGTAGGGCCTATTGCACTTTCCCTGTTGTTGGCTTAGATTAAAATTGGTTTTTTTTTTTTGAGGTTCGTAATTAAAAAATTTTTTCGTGGCACTCGCGGATAAACTGCACCGTGGATCATCCGCTCGCGGATAAGCGGGACTCTACTGTAGTTGTTTACTTGCTCCATTAACATAAAGATAAACCAATGCAAATCTTGATCATCTTTATAAAATATAGTATCCATAAATACCATTTGAAGGTCTTGTATAAAATTAATTTATTTATTAGAGAGCTACTTCATAGTTCTGACAGAAAATGATTTTACTGAGTTGGCCTCTATTACCCATTGTCCTAAACTTCTTCACAAAGGTATGTGTGTGTTTTCTTTTCCTGTTGTCTTGACATAATGTTATAAATACACTCTTTGACAAAAAAAATCAACGTACCAAGAAGAAATTATCCAATTGAGACAAAATTTGGTGTGTGTAATGTATATGAACAGAAAACAAAATGATTAGAATTTCAGAACAATTGGATGATTTAATGAACGGAAAGTGTCACAAAGTCAGCAGGTCAGTATGGCATTGTACCTCTGGCCTGGATACAAGGCTGTTATCTGACTGGCATTGATTGATACAGTTGGCAGACGGTGTTCTGCAGGATTTCTTGCACAAACGGCCTCCAATTGGTAGTTTAATTCATCGACATTCGCAGGCGACACCCTATCACATCCCAAATGTGCTCAAAATAGGAGAGAGATCAGGTGATCTGGCTGTCCACTGCAATCACTAGCCAAGGAAACGTGGAGCAACCACGAAGACAATCAATGGAGAGGCGTGCCTTATGTGGCCGGGTGTTATCTTGCTAAAATGTAATCTCTGGGTGCTGTGAAAGGAACGGCAACACAACAGGTCGTAGAATTTCATCAATGTACTGCGAGGGTACCATGGAGGACTACAAGGAGGTCCGGCTATCAAACAAAAAGGTACCCTAGACCATAATTCCCTATTGTCAGGCGGCGTGGCGTGCAAAGAAAGAGCGGGATCCTGATGATGTCCTGGCTGTCTCCAGACACTTCTGCACTGGTCATCTGCACGGGGCTCAGTTCAAAATAGGACTAATCACTGAAGACAATTCGTCCCAATCAACACAATTCCATGTTGATCGTGCCTGGCACCAATGCAATAGCTCTTGCAAAGGTGGTGTGTACTGGTCAGTGGTAGGTGACGTAATGGGCGCCGCAAGAACAGATTCTGCTCCCATAGTCTTCTGCTAATGGTCCGGGTGGCCACTTCAGTATTGGTCAAATGTTGAATGATTGATAGCGATGAATCTGGTGCTGTAACAGATGCTCTGACAATTGCTCCATCTTATCGTTCTGTCATCGTCCTAGGCCGTGTGCTGCCCTCTTTGTTGCTGAAATCTGCTGTTCATTCCTGCCAGTATCATCTAATTGCTGCATTGTTCCGACTCAAATGCTGAGCAATTCATCGGTTCGTCCGTCCAGCTTCATGCAGTCCAATGGTGCATCTCTTTCAAACTGCGTCATATGGTCGTAGTGACCTGGAATTGGCAGACAAGGCATTGTTACAGTCAAGTTAGGAAACCTCAATCAGAATCCACTGGAAGTTTTGTTCCTGAAAGCGAGATTCATTCTTTATATAAACCAAAAATGCTCAGTTCCAATGTGCTGTAGCTCTGACTACAGAGCTACATCATTCATTGGATATGGATTTTTGATCATTTGCATATTTGGTCAAAAGGTTTTTGCATGTGAAGTTTCATTACTATCAGATTATTTTTTGGGGGGTATGTCAATTTTTTTTTTTTGTCAAAGAGGGTATTATTATATGATTTATCCACTAGCACATCCAGGAATTTAGATTGTGTACGAATATTATTCAGGGAGATAATTCTCACCATTCAACCAAAACAAACAAAAAAAAATTGAGTACTGGATGTAATGGAGAAAAGGTACAACCCATCAAGCTCCTCCTGTATTTACTGATAATGCAATTATAAATCTTGTATTAGGCATTCATTTGTAAGCTTCGTGTATTATATTACGTTGCCTTTCTTCAGATTTAATCTCAAACTATACTTTCTGTGCAACAAGTGAAGGTTTTTTGCTGTGATAAATGAATCTTAAGCTTTACATCAAAGGCTGCATCTTCTTAATCAATCTGATTCAATTTAATGCAATTCAACGATATATGAGGAAAGGTTAAACTGTTCAACTAAATATCAAGTGGAAAACAAACTAAAAGCCTCCAGCTTAAATTTGGATTTAACTGCAGGTGTTTTAAGTATTCCCAGGCTTAATTCAAAATATCAAGAAATTACTGACTAAGAGTGTGAAGTTTTATAATATAAATTTTTAATTTCCGTCCGTCTGCACCCACACCATGCTAAAAGGGCTTGACAGAATTTTTTTTTTTTGTAATATTTGACATAAAATCAGATAACTTAAACCAAATATAATGTATATATCCATTTAGAATCTGAACAGATTTTGAAATGTTAGTAGTAGATTATTGCATTCCATTGTCTACACAATTTTACAAGTCACAAGAAAAAGAAATTCCCTTTTCTGATATTTAAGATTAATTATTTCTGTCGGCATCTACCTTTTGATTGTGAAGATCCAGAGTTAGCCGATGAATTGGAAGACTTGCTTTTCTTCCTTGGAGGTTCTTCATGTTCTTTTTTCTTCTTCTTACTTTCAACAACTGGATTGGCCAATGCCCTCTTTTGGAAGGCATTTCGCTCTCTCAACAATGCGGGATCCATTTCTCTTGATGTTAGAATAACACTACTGTAAGGAAAATACAAATAAAGGAATTAAAATCACAAAGAGCACTAGGAAATTCAGAGATCATAAGTTGTTTTTGAGACAGATCAATGATTTAGAATTAATAGCAACAGGCCGATTCAATTATTAACAAAGAGAAAAATGAAAATAAAACACACTTACTAGTAAAAAAGAATAAACAAGATTGAAATGATGGTAATAACTGACAGTTTCGGAATACTGAGCATATTCCATCTTCTGGGATGGCACAAACATACAGAACATCACAAAACACTTAGGACAACACGAGGTGGAAATACATACACCTATTATGTATTCCCACTTCGTGCTGTCCTAAGTGTTTTGGAATGTTTTATATGTTTGTGTCATCCCTGAAGATGGAATACGTCCAGTATTCCCAAATTGTTGGTTTATTATCATCATTTTAATCCTGTTGTATTCTTTTATAAGTGCATTTTATTTTCATTTTACTTTACTATAATTATTAATTTGTAAAAATTGGAAGCACTTTTTTCAGTGATATACAGTGAAAATTGGGTATTTTAACAAAACTGAATATCGCATCAGATTCATGGAAAATCTTTAAACTGTATGAAACTACTGATTTAATACTTTAAAATAACACCTTAAAAAAGTAAACTTCATTAAGAGTTAAGTATTAAGTGTTATAAATATCCACACTTTGCAATTATGTTGTTATACTGCAACTTACTTACATTCACTATATGTATATGTTAACATGTTTCCCCAATGTATATTCTACATATGATATACAGCCATATCTCTTACATGTCTAATAAGCTTCGGCTAAATAATGTCCATAAGGTCTATATTAAATTCCTAAAGTTTGTAATCCATCGACCGTGTTTATAACTTATCTACAAATTTATCTGCATAATACACATTCAAATACCTATTAGAGACAAAGTTCTCACTTATAAATCAACAAAAAAAAAAAAAAATCAAATAAACCATATATTTGTATGAATAAATATCAATGAATATTAATGTCTGAATGTTTTACTACCAAACATATTCACTGCAACAAGCACAAGTAATTCTTACTTTTAGAAGTAAGACAATTTGAGACTGGATTATAAACATCTTTTGAAATCACAATTTTCTAGAAAAACTTGAGAGATTATAATGAAATGAGAATTCAATATGAATTCAGCCTCTTGAAACTAATGAAAGTGAGAATTATTTGCAATCTTCCACAGAATTAGAAATAGATCTCAATAACTTTATCATCTGTTTGACAGATTCTAGAATACAATAGCAGCCAAGTTTCAATTTTATACCACTGTAGAATAAAATCCATTTGCTTACATTACAATTTCACTCTATCAAGAGGTATTAATCCAAAATAACACTTTTCCTGCATTTCAAATCCTGCAGATGATAGACTTTGCCAAATTTTCGTTACATCATCAGTGTCGTATTTACAGGGACCAAGAGGTTAACAGATTTCACAGGACCTTCCAAACTTATATAACTTCACTGTTTTATTTTCATTATTGGCATGTTAATATAAATAAAAGAAGGCCGGTACTAAGAACTGTGATTATTTTTGTGCTAAAATAACGAAGAAAAGCTCAGGGAAAAAGAAAAACATGATTCTTAATAATTCTTTTCAAAATAAAATTATAAATACGCAACCACTTTACAATCTGGAGAGGTTGTAAACATTTGACAGTCAATGAATATTTACTTCCTGAGATTGGAATTTTAAAACACCGATCAGATTATAAGAAATCAACAAATAACCTGAATTTATATTTTAAAATTTCGTATTTTTCTCTATAGAGCCTACATTTGAAACATATAATATAGTACCTTTAATAACCAAACATTCTATCAATGCCGTTTTGAAGCACCGAATTAAAATGCGTTTACCTTTAGCATAATCTTGTTTTGCCACCGAATAACCCTTCTCGTTTATCTTATTTAAACCCTCAAAACAATAATGGATGTATAAAAAAAATTAAATCAAAATTCAAAAAGCATGAAACAAGTTGGTTAAATCAAAGTGAACGACGTCAATCCCTGCTGTGACATACATTCGAAAATGGTAGTTTCCTGAATGCTCACCAGAGGGCTTTTAATCCTTCCGGATTTTATCAGTTTATTTTATTTACGCGTATTACACTTTTATCAAAACTAGTCCCAGTTGAATTTGTTTTCTTTATTAGTTATTTTAACTTAACTGCTAAATTCAAATTCCTTTTTTTGACACTCTGATTACCACGGTTACTGCAACCGCAAATCAGGTTGGTATTTGTAGATGCGGTTGCTGGTTGGCTGGAATAACCGGTTGAATTTATAGATGGTCTGGTTACTCGGAGATTTTATAAATGCACCCATATCACTTTCGTAGCAGTAGTTCTTCCAGTTCCCACCAGAGGACCCTTTCCCTTAAAGCGCTTCCTATAACCATTTTTTTAATGCTTTATTATTATGCCTTATGTTTAATTTAATAATTTGATCATTAATGACTGAATATTTTTATTTATATAGTTCTAATTATTAATTTGTAGTTTCAACTCTGCTGCTTAATTCATTTCTTTGAAATAATAATGAGTAATCGTGTCACCTGATGCTTTGAAAATGATGATGCTGTTTTAAAAACATAGCTTTCATTTATAATATAATTATACATTTATTTAGTTGCGTAGATTTTAATTGTTCCTCAGCTAATTAAGTAAATATTAATCAATATAACTGTAGGAATTTTCTTTTTGCTTATTAAATAAATGTAAAAGAAAATCCCATTAATTTTCTGTTCGTAACTGTAACTTTCCCGCGCAAATTTTAAACAAATTTTCTTCTAAAAAATCTATTTAAAAATGAAATTTCGTTGTAAAATGACGGATATTATATGCATCCAGTATTTTACAAGTATGTCTATAAAATTACAGTAATTTTTATATCATAAGTGTTAAAGTTAATTTTGTATTACGTTATTTCATATATTGTTGTATTCACTCACAGTTATGTTTTTAATCTTTAAAACTTTACAGAGATAATAAGTACATTATCAAGATTAGCTAAATCCTGTGTCCTTCGCATTGCTCCTGAAAACATGTATTTTGCGGTTTCTAATAAGGCAGTGACTGGAGGAGTATCAATTTGGTGTGAAGTCGTACTGGTAAAAATGTTATAATAATATTAATCATATAGGTCATGTGATAAAAATAGTACAAATATCATCTGCACACTCACATATATATTAAATTTTATTAATGATTTCTAGTTTTATTTATAGTATGATATTTTCAATGATATCAGATGTAAGGTTGTTAAATGGTAAACTTGGTGTTGTTTTTTTTTTTTTGTAATAAACATTTGTATTTTTAATAAGGTTGCATTAAATAAAAACAACCTTATTAAAAAATATAGCAATTAAACCAACAAAAAAAAATGTATTTCTATTTTGATGATAGATGTTTGACTTTCATTAAAACATGGAACAACAAAGATGGAAATTTTTACAGCAGGGTAAATAACATTTACTTAAATTAACTGTTCTGACTTACGATGAAAATAATTCTTCTATATTCTAAATAAATGACACTATATTTGAAAGCTCTGTCAAAAGAGATAAGCATTGTATAAACTAAGAGACAACAGCACTGCAAATGTAAATACAGTAATCAAATATAGTCCTAATGTGACTGTGGATGAAGTTACTGCAAACGAGACTCTGGGGTATTTCCAGCATCATAAAAGAGAGCTAGACGAGGCCTTTCGCGTCCTATTGTTCAGGAATTGTCTTCAGGTCTGACAGTAATCAAAGTTTCACGTACATACATACATAGCTGTGTGGCAGGCCAGTGCCATAGTCATGTGACATTGTCTTAACAGCATTTACTGCTCAATTAAGCGTCAACATTTTATGTAAAAAGCTGCAGAACTAAGATACCTAGCAAAATATGCTGTTGTCATCTTGGTAACATGATTACAGGATTTTAGACATTCTACTATTTTAGCTTCATTTGGATGAGGAAATCTTTTGTATATGGCCGAAGCTGTTGATAAGTTTAAACATCCTATCTTGGCCCTGGAAATAAATTGAGGCATTTATTGCCTATTATTTTTCTTAAAACTGAAATTACCTTTTCTGTGCTTAACTAGAACACATGTTAACTCATTACTTGTGCTACGGTTTTTAGAAGGCAATTACATATTGTAAATTCATTAATTGTAATTAATATTAAGAATGACCTAAAAATAAAACAGCAAACCAAAGTTTATGTATAGGAGAAAAGAGTAGGTTTTAAAGCTTATATTTACATTACTGAATTGAAAATGATTGCATGCCACATTTCTTTTTCTAATGATGCAGCAGAAGCTAAGCTATCTCTGAAACTAAGTTTCAAATTGAGAATAAGTCATGGAAAGGAAGAGAAATATTCACCAAAAAGAAAGAAATATCCAAATCAAATCTAGGATTCAGTCCCAGCTTTAGGCCAAATTGCAAAGCAGTATCTTGACCATTAGGCCATGCCCGAACAGAGAGATCTTTAAATGATTTTAAACTTACTTTTAAGCCATCTATTAAGAAAGAAGAAGAAACCGTTTGCTTAAAATTGTCCATTTTTCAGTAAACTCGTTTTGGTTTAGTATTCATTAGTTCAAATAAAATTATAGGTTTTCGGGCAATGAGAGAAACTGAATTAGAAATTTTTAATCCCTATGTGTTAATAAAATAATAATTGTACCCATAAGAAATGTTATAGAAACCAATTACAATTTAATCTTGATGTGTGTTGATAAGACAAATAAAAACACTAAAAATAAAAAGCATATACTGCAATTTTTTTAAGGTGAATAAAAAGTGTTGATGACAATTTTCTGAGACTGTATCTACGTTCCTATTGTATTGTCTATACTTATGATTTTCCTGATGATAATACTAAAAACAAACTGCTGGATTTTATTAATCCAGCTGTTAATTTTTACTAATTGTGATTAAACAATCCAGTCAGCTTATTTTATCTATATCCCCTTTATTTATAGAAATCAATTTGAGTCCATAAGGAAAATTTAATCATCAAAAATATCACTTCATTTAAGTGTTTTGAGATCAATGTTTGATTTATTTCATTCAACTTTTTCTGCTTGGTGTTGCAGTTTCCAAATTATGATCTCTGTATAAAAGTAAACTTATCCCTTCTTTCTAATAGTCAGTGCTTCATGACTTACCATCTAAAACTTGTAATTCTGTTGGAGTGAGAGTCCTGATGTGTTGGATTACATGATATAAAATGGCGTAGATGTCATGCACACTCTTTCACTAAAGAAAAGGTTCTTTAAGGAGCCCCAAACAATTCATATTGTCCTTTTAATATCTCGAACAGCTTCTTCTCTGCAATTCTTTCTCAAAACTGAATATATTGTAGTGAGTTTTAAAGTTATTCTTATAGTTGTATCATAGTGTTATCGTTATTTTATCATTTGTATTCCTAGTTATTCCGTTTCTCTGTATTCTAATCTTTATTATTCAATTTCTCTGTAATTATCTGTTGATCTGTTTATTTTTGAATTTCAACGGTTGTGGCATCTTTTAATTCACTTTTATTTAAATCACAACGGTTTAAAAACCCGTTGTGATCACATGTCATTTAAAGCACCCAATCATTTTGTAAATGCCACAACCAATCAAATCCTTTTGTACATAGTCTTTAAATACCGATGTTAGCTGTAAATAAACGAACAGAGTCGAACAGAGTCGAACAGATGCAGATCCAACAAGTCTAAGCCTCCTTTATTTTACTACGAACCAGACACCACGAAACACACCACATATTTTGGTGCCGAAACCACGAAACACACCACAATATCTACAATAAAAACAGTTATATGCTTATACATGAAAAAAAATGAAAAAGAAAACAATAAGACAATTTGCTAAAACCAGATTAAAAAAATTGGCCTGGCAAGTGCTTGTCACTAAAGATACTTAATTAAGCTTAAAAAGAGCTGTTTTATGCAGAAGTAATGAGATTAATTGAATTAATGAATTTGAAAAAATAGTTTTGTTGCTTTTTATTTTTCATATTTTCATGTTTTATCACTACACATTAATTCCTGTCTTTACATACTTCTCTGTATTCATTACTACGTACATTATTATTTTATTATTAACAGATACCGTGCAATTTTTCATAAGTCTTTACTGTGATTAAAGCTATATTATTAATTTTAAAAATTAAATAACTGGCGATGCGGAATCTTACTAATCAATTTGAGTATTTTTCTTTGTTTGTGCATACACTAAAACAATTCTTTACATTATGGTTATCATTTTGGTATCTTACCTTCCATTATTGCTCAGTCTCTACACAATGGATAGTGGAGCATATATCTAGTCTTCTGTATTTTCACTGTTGTACATCTATAAAAAGAAACATATACACACAAATGTTTTACAAGTAAATGAGTTAACAGGATTAAAATGACAGTAATAAACTGACAGTTTCAGAATACTGTGCGTGTTCCATTTTCAGGGAAAGCACAAACATACAGAATAAAACAAACACTTCCACTGTGTATCATCACCTCGTGTTGTCCTAAGTGTTTGTGCCGTCCTTGAGAATGCACAGTGTTCCAAAACTGTCAGTTTATTACTATCATTTTAATCCTACTAACTCATGTATTTTACAAGTAAGTGCGTTTCATTTTCATTTTTCTTTTTATTTACAGACACACAGTACTGTGTGAAAAAATATTTATTCCTTATTCCTGTCTATTAAATACTGGTTAAATTTTCAACATACTTTTTTTTTTTGTGCTGAATGCCAGGAACCTTCTTCACTTATTATTTGAACTTTTAACCTTAATATACATATCTTAAAAAGGTTGTTTATATCTACCAATATTTTACAGCATGTCATTGTATGATAGTATAGCGTTACTGCACATTAATATTATATATAATAAAATATTATGATTTTGAAAGATTTGTTTTATTGTTTTGTATTGTAAAATATTTAAGATTAAATTAATTTTATTATTGTAGTTAAAAGGAAATATTTACGATAATTTTTTTTTTTTTTTTCCCAGGAACATTTATTTACTGATTATAACATGGAAGGATTATCTGAAGAATACAATGAAATTTTCTTGGAATTTTCTCCTGACAATGTGTTACGAGTTCTTAGATCTGCACAAAATGCAAAATCAGTCAAAATAAAGCTAGCTAAAAAGCTTGCTCCTTGCCTTACATTTGATATCGAATTGGTGAGTTGTTTATAAAGCAGTGATGATTGTTAATTAAATATTTCAAGCTGTTTTATATATTTAAAAATTGCCCACAATGATTTGTTAAAATATGCAGCCCTATTGATGGGATGTAAATTGATAACTAATTACAAATTCCAATATAATAATTAAAAAAGAAACATCAGTTGTTTACAATGTTGATAGCTGTTCTGAGTTCATGTATCTTTTATACATTATGACTTCATAATTGAATCTTTTTTTTTTCTTAA
The DNA here is from genome assembly GCA_023159025.1 of Thereuonema tuberculata. Taxonomy (NCBI): domain Eukaryota; kingdom Metazoa; phylum Arthropoda; class Chilopoda; order Scutigeromorpha; family Scutigeridae; genus Thereuonema; species Thereuonema tuberculata. The sequence goes on along the minus strand of JAFIDM010010028.1, from coordinate 9,758,731 downwards.
TTACTTTATTTCTTTTGCAGCCTTCCTTATTGGCTAGAGCTCGGGTCGTAGTACATGATGTTCCTGTAAATGTAATATCGAGACGTTTGTGGGATGAATATAAAGAGCCAGAAATGCCTAACTTTGATGTAGGTTATAATTTATATCCAGATTTAAAAATAAAACAAAACAAATAGAAAAAAGATGCAATGGAGAATTTACTCTTAGAATATTATATTGGCTTATGAGAATGAATGGGACAAGTACATATCTAATACAGTAAGATCACAGTAACATTAGCTTGAATGTATGGAAGTGAAGATAAAGAGACAGGATCACAAATAACCCTAATGTGGGTTAAAATTGTACATTGAAACATTGTAAATATTGAACTATACTGACATTTTAAAATTACATTTAGTAGATGTGAAATCCTGACTGCCTTAAGGTACAGTAGAAAGTTGATATGTATGTAACCCCCTCTAAAAAAAAAGATAGATAACTGAATAGCAAATTCATTTCTCTAAAATGACTAGATATTGGAAAACTGGCCATAAGTTAATAATATATAATACAGATATTCTAGGATCCCGTTAATATTGTTGTAAACATGTTCACTTAAGTTTAATTACAACAGTCCATCTTAAGCCTCTGTATTGCCTTCTGTGCTTTAATTAAAAGGCCTTTATGTTATATGTTACATTAGCCAAGACTAGAAGAAATTTCTTTGTTTTATTATTTTAATGTTGTTCACTTTCTCCCTATGTACAGATTTTCCCATACATTATTTCTTTGAATTTTTTTTATATTTTATTATTTGTAACAAAAGTATGTTGAAGTGTAAAACATAAATACATATTTAAAATGTGATTTGATGTGTATTTTCTTTAAACTAATGAATCAATTTGCTTTATTATTTTTCCAGATTAGCAGTCACTTACCACCGCTAAAGATTTTAAGGAATGTTATTGATAGAATGAAAAATTTAACTACATTTGTGGTAAGTTTATCTTTTGATTATTGTTAACTTCTCTTCTTGGTTGTGGTACTAGTCATTATGAAACCTTATATATTTTTTTTATTAAATTGTGCAGCAAGCTCATACAAATACTGAAGAACAATGTATATAGTGATAGTCTCTTGCAGTTCATCATAAATAAACTACAGTAAATTTCATAATTTAAATTCAGTTTTGCTGATTTACACTTCAGTGCAGTTTCAGTAATACCATTTGTTATAACCTAAGGTAAGAAATTGCTTCATTTTCAAATTTGGAATGGATTGATGTTGTGACACTGCTGTCTGCATTCCATCATAAGAACATTATAAAACACATGTTTATAAGACTCGGAAATAATACTGGACACTGCTCATGAGTGTTAGGAAATTAGTCTTTAAGAGGGTTGGAAGTTTTCTGCAAGGAGACATTGGATAAGTCTAGAAATAGAAAAAAGCAGAAAAAAAAATCCCCACATTTTGTTTTGCCTTTTGTTTTTGATATTTCTTTTCCTCAAAATCTGAAATTATCAGAACTTCATTCTATTCCTATCTTAACCAAAGTGCTTAAAATATACCGTATATGCTCCAATAGAGGCCCCAGCGTTTATTTGCAAAACAAGCCTCGGCTCCCAGCGCTTAGTAGAGGCCGGCCATTATTAACAAAAGCCTTCAGAACGCAATATTTTTACACATACACTGGCTAATATTACAAACAGCTACTTTATTTGAATTTCACATGCTACATCTTTCTGTACCTTTCGCTGCTATTCGGCCGAATCCGCAATGACGGGCGGCCGCCTCACCGGAAGTTTCTTTCGCGTATTCTACCGCGCGAATCTTAAAGGCAATGTCAAATGACTGTTTCGGCGGCATTCTGTAAGACAATATACCGTAAGGTATTATGCACGACTATAAAGATACGGACGCTTACACTAGTAGCGGTAGGCAAATATCAAAGACACGGCTACTGTTAGAGACTGGCTACTATTTGACCGTGTCCCCTCTGCAGCCCGGCGCTTATTAGAGACCGGCGACAATAAGAGCCTCAGCGTTTATTGGAGCATATACGGTAGTTCATTTCATGGCAAACTAATATACCCTTACCCCGGCTTTTTTTGTAGAAAAAAAGGTAAGGAACTCTGGTGATTTTAACATAGAACTCACAGTCACTTTTTAGAGTACTAAGAGCACAAGGCTATTAAATTATATCATATTATTTTACTGTCAAAAAAGGTATGCTGTTCCAGCTGAAAGAAAGCCCTGTCCTTAGCAGTTGTTTGTGTTGATGAAGCTATTAAATAAAAATATTTTTTTTTCCAGAATTCTATGGAATGTTATTTAACTGTATGTCAGTACATATAATATAAAGTTGTTTATTTATATTTTATATGCACATTTAGATCATATCAGTATCAGTGGATGGTGAGATGTCATTCAAAGTTGAATCCGAAATGGTTGTTGTTGTCACAACTTTCCGGAATATAGAAATTTTGCAAGTCAGTAAGTAATAAAAAAGTATTTTCTATCAATTATTTGATGAAGAAATGATTAATGGTATATTTAGAAATAATTATAGATTCTCTCGTGTTTTTTTTAGTCATGAGAAAGTCATGGAAATTAATATTTTAAATCACAAATGTTCATATTTTGAAAGATCATGGTGATCTTTTTTTTTATATTTAAACCGTAGGGCAGTCAGCAATTTCTATAATTTTTTTCTAAATTTGTTAAGTGAACATCTGATCATAAATAAACTTTTATCCATACTGTAATTCTTCAGATTATTATGCAAATAATTTAGTGAATTAATGCATAATTTTGCATAGTACAAGTTACAATTAGTATATTTTTTTCTCTATTGATGGGCATGCATAGTAGAAAGTTCTAAACTTAGACAAAAAGATGCCCCAGCAGTAGCGCCTTAACTGTAAATTATATATTGATACATATCTCCTGGTAATATCTAAACCAATAATAGTCTGACAAATATTCCATAAGGTTTCAAATTTGATTTATTTATTCTTGTTAATTTCAGTGAGCACGACGGGTCTTCTATCATATAGATTTAAAGCTTTCACTTTCTGTGTATTGTGAAGTTGTATATAGTGCTCTGCAGAAAAAGAAAAAGTGTAGGTGGGGGATTAGTTTCACTTTATCCTGAGGGATTTACACCCTTTTAAACCTAAACGTCTAGATTTATAATTTATGTAAATATCTGGATTTTTTTTTCTTATTCATATTGTGGTGATTTATTCGTTGCCCTGGTTCGTGGAAATAAGACAAGATGTTCGTGGATAGATCTGAACAGGTTCTCTAGGTTCTCTTTATTTACAAGTGTGCAAGGGTTTATATAAGTTTATTTACAATGGTTGCTGATTGGCTAGAGGGCTGAAACAGATGATTGGAAGGTTCAAATAATAACTGAAATTAACGGAAAGATTTAAATTAAGGTGCATGATGGGAGCACCTCTAGCCGTTGAGATTTAAAAGTAAACAAAACAGAAATATTCGTTAACGGTTGGGATTTGAAATAATACAAGTGATTCTTGTAAAAGAAGTAAAAGATAAAATACATAGAAATACATAAATAGAAATAAATATATAAATACAAATATACTCATGGACAAAAAAATTAGCGCACCAAGAAATAATTGCGGGATCGTAACGAAACTTGCAATGAAGGTACATATCGGGGAGATATGCAAATGATTAGAAATGCAGCGTGATTGCGCATTACGTATAGCCGGTAGAGGGCGTTGAACATCGTACTCTGTGGAGTATAAAACAGGTAACCAAAGCTTGTTTGAGTGTGCTGAATCATTTACAAAGGAAGAGCTGAGGTAGACATGTCATTACGCCGTGTTCGAAGACAGTGTACGCAGTTGTCGCAGTTTGAGAGAGGGAGAATCGTCGGGATGATGGAAGCTGGGTGTTCAGCTAGGTGAGTAGCTCGTCAATTAGGCCGCTCTGATTGTGTTGTGAGGAGGTGTTGGGACCAATGGACCCGAGAGATGTCATGTACACGAAGACCAGGCTCAGGACGCCCTCGACAGACCAGTCGTCGAGAAGACCGCCACATAGTCAGAAATGCACGCGTACAGCCAACTGCTTCATCGGCCGCCATCCAGGCACAGGTAGCACCTTCACTAGGGGCCGCTGTGTCTTCTCGAACCATACGAAGGCGCCTGGCTGAAGGACAGTTGGTATCGCGGCGCCCATTACGTGTGCTGCCCTTGACGCCCACCCATCGACGCCTCCGTTTGGAGTTTTGCCGCGCACGAGGAAACTGGACTGCAGCGGAATGGAACCAGGTCGTTTTTAGCGACGAATCCAGATTCAATCTCGGCAGTGATGACAATCGTGTTCGTATGTGGAGAGCCCGTGGTGAACGCTTCAATCCTGCCTTTGCTGTACAGCGACACACCGCTCCCACAGCTGGTGTGATGGTATGGGGTGCCATTGCGACAATACACGGTCACCCCTAGTATTGTTCCGTGGCACCATGACAGCCCAGCGGCATGTTCATGACATCCTGCAACCACATGTGTTGCCACTCATGCAACGGCTCCCAGGAGCCATTTTTCAACAAGACAATGCTCGGCCTCATACGGCAAGGGTGTCACAAGACTGTCTCCGCACTGTTACTACCCTTCCTTGGCCTGCCCGATCCCCAGATTTGTCTCCAATCGAGCATATTTGGGATCATTTGGGACGACGAGTTGGGCATCCCACGAGTTTGAACGAACTAGAGGCAAGGTTACAGCAAATATGGAACGAAATGTCTCAAGACATCATACAGAACTTGTATGACTCAATGCCCGATCGTATCGCATCGTGCATTCGCGCTAGAGGGGGTCCAACGGAGTATTAACTCCTCCGTTCTTTTGCCTTTTTCTCTGAAATAAATTATCCTTTTTCTTTGATTTTCTTATCATTTACTTATATCAAAGTAGTCGTTACATATGTAAATTTTCGTTTCATTTTGACGACTCCTTCTTGGTGCGCTAATTTTTTTTGTCCATGAGTGTATAAAACTCATCACAATATAAATAAAGTACTGAACATGATAGTACAATTTGCATTTATTTTTGACTAATGTGTGATGTTAACTTAGGATATGGATAAATTGAAATAATTGCCACTTAATGTTACACTGTGTAACAAATTGATAAGAGTTTTATGATCACAACTTTTGTCGTTTCCAAATGTATTGTTGAAGAATATATAGAATTAATTGGAATGGAAGGTTTTATGCTTGCTAGTGTAAAATGGACTTCAAAAATCAACAATGTAGTTTGCAGAAAGAAAGGACAAAGACTTCACTATATCTTTTTTTTTTTTTGAGAAATTATTTTCTAAACATTTTCTTGATATTCAGAACAAAGATCATTTATGTTCAAAATTTAAAACTTAGTGTTACAAAAATCATTTTTAAATTCCTAGTTAGCAAAGGCTTTCACCAACAAATCCTCATATATATCTATCTTGGTTGTTGTTGGTTGGTGTTTTATGGCGCAAAAGCAGCTGCGGCTAAGCTGCGCCATCTATCTTGGTTATTTAGCCTAATATCTCTCTCACTTACAATGCATCACCAGGTCACACTTTTATCTAGTTGTCATCTCATGAAGTTAAAGAATTAATCAATTATTCATTTTATTAAAGCTGTTACTACAATAGTAATCAGATGCAGTTATTATATAAATATATGTATGTCATCTAAATTCAATATTTTCATTGGTTCAAGATCCGATTTACTTGTCATCAGATACTCCTGCTTCTAATTACTAACCTATTTCCTTAAATATTGGTTCTTCATTATTGGCCATTGATATTATTTCATTAGATAGATGTTTTGGCATTCGGCTGCATTAAGCCTTTAGTTAATGATTTCTTGTTTTTCAGGAAATGATGATGAATCATCACAACAGGCAAGTGCTGAAGTACGCATTGATATTAGGAAGCTATCTAATTTTTTATCAGGCCAACAAATAAATCCAACAAATGTGATTTGCAGTAAGTAAACATTTTCTTCAGTAAAATTTTTGAGACCTGTTAATGAATTCTCAGATGAATCCTTTAAAGTCCTAAACAAATATTAAGATGTTTTGACTGGTCAGACATCAAGTATATTCATCAAAGAACATTCAAGTTCTAACAAACCTGTACAACTTGTCTGATGTGTGTTTTTGATTTTTAAAATTAATATATTCTGAAAATTCGCCAAGAGATTTGGATATTTAGTTTATATTTTGTCCATGTTTAAAATTTGTTCTTTTTATATTTACAGATATACTTCATGAGCGACAGGTTCAATTTATTCTTCTTCACAATGATGTTAAGATTCAATATCTACTTGCATGTGTTGAGCTCTGAAACCACCTTAGCAAATATTTGATTGGAAAAGAGTTTGGTATGATTTTATGTAAATACTTTTTGTAAATTATTAAATATTTAAAAACAAAATTTTTCATTCCCATAGTTTTGTTTATTACTATTATGAAAGATAGAAAAGTTTATATCCAATACTTACAGTTTTTAAATCAAGAAAAAAAACATAAAAGATCAGTAAATATGCTTTCACACACTGAGCCAATATCAACGAAAATCCTGAACAGCTGTTTCATCTTTTTAAGAATATTAGTTCAAGACCACTTTTGTACAACCTTTTAAGAGGGGGGGGGAGGGGAGGGATTACCAAACAATTATAAGAAATATAAAAACTGAGCTGTTGATTTAAAGCTTGTCCTACCTGTGCTGTCAACTTTCACAGATAGTATGTTATAGAGACCATGTAAATAATATTACCTGCAATGCACACTGATCGAAATCTCAGCTCTAGATGGCCAAGTCATTTTGGTCGCTACCAAAAAAGTATATGCTTTCACTATAATTATCTTCTAAATACAGTTGACTCGCGATAATCCGACAGTTACGGGACCGAGGGGGTGTCGGATTATCAAAAATGTCGGATTACCAAAGGTTGATTTTTTAAAAATGAACTTTGACTTCTAAGGCAAGAAAATTTAAGTTAGTATATACAGTACTGTACTTACTACAGTACGTATACTGTTTACGGCCATTGAGGATATAAAAAAACCGTCATTAGTCACAGTATTACACAAATGAATACATATGTATGTAATACTAATTAATTACTGTATTTATGTCTTAAAAAATAAAATTACAGTATATAATGTCTTAAAATAAAAAATAAAAATACGAACATTTGTATTTAAGGCTTACAAAAAAATCTGTAATCGTTTTTTGTTTCTTCTTACGTAAAGAGTCTGTCATGGCTTTTTCTTGAATATCTTGTAACATTAAAATGTTCTCGTAGTCGAGTTCCCTCTCCTCACACCAACGTATCAAAGTCTTTGCAGCCGACATACCTTCATTCCAAGTGATTGTGCATTTTCACCTCTGTGACCGCCTCAATCGGGTCGGTTTTCAAACCAACCTGTGTCGGACTGTCAAATGTCGGATTATCGCGAGTCAACTGTATTGTCTTACCATGTTTCAACTCTTAAATAACTGTTCTTTAAGATGGGACAACACCGCAAACCTCTGAAAGTTGATATCGAGATCATCTGCAATTCATCCACCTATGGACATTGTAAGTTCACAGATTTTTTTTTATAGGACAGCATTAATGAATAAAACCTGCGATTCCAATTGAACATTTTTTTAAGGCCTCGACAGTTTTTGAAACCATTATTAAAATGATAATTGTCTAATTTCCAGTTTCTTAAATTTCTATGCAACTTGATTGGACTTTAAAAATAATATTTCATTGGAAATCTGAAGATTAGACATTATCAATGATGATAATGCTTGTGGGACCTGAAAAATTATCTGAACACTGATTTTGATCAATGCTACATCATGATAGGTGAAATTTTAAAAGTTAGAGGGGATCAAAGGTCAAGCGAAGCCACAAACTCATATGATTAAGTAAAAATATTTCCAGCACAATGAAAGTAAATGAATAAAATGGTTTGTTATTTTAAATTAAACAACGATTTATTGTTATAAGCAATCACTGACTGAAAATGTTACTGATATGAGAAGTGGAGATATTAGAGGGACTGGAAAAAAGCTCAAATCATATGTTAATTTAACAGCAGATATTGATAAAGTCTTAAAAGCAAAGTGATAATGCACTTGAGACTGCAGGCTGGAAAAGTCAGGTTAAACATGTGGTAGGGGAGAGGAATTTTACCGTGGTTGTTTCCCCTTGTCTTGCTGCATCAACTATTCTAATTGTTTTGTTCTTT
>JAFIDM010010028.1:9740449-9750469 GCA_023159025.1 Thereuonema tuberculata | reverse complement strand
TTTCCCCTTGTCTTGCTGCATCAACTATTCTAATTGTTTTGTTCTTTGCCTGTCATTCTGCTTAGCATTCTTGTTCTATCTCCTTATTCTGTTGATTGCTTTTGTCACTGACAGATATGGTGTGGCAGACATGAACTGAAAAAATCGAATGCAAATACCTATAGATAGATTTTGTAAAGAGCACTTGTCAGCTGTCATCTATCTTTTTTGTGAACAAAACAATAAGAGTGGACAATTTTGCCAGTTAACCACTAGTTCTGATTTTTCACCATATGTAGCACTAACAAAAGTAAAAAAAAATAAAATAAAATAAATTAGGATATTCTTGCTGCTAGGCTTTTTGTTTATTCTAGGACTGCCTATCCCATTACACAATTATTTTAACAAACAGGAATGGTAAGTGTGTCTTCTACTGCTGCATAGTAGTTTAATAGATCCTTTCATTTACTTTCATCCAATGTGTGTGTGTGACTACAGCATAATAAAAGAATATCACTTATTATTCAAGAATACCTAAATTAAAAAATATATATATCAGTGAATTAGATGTTAAAATTAAAGAAATTAAAAAGTTCATTTTGGTATGAATACATGATTCAAACTGAACTGATTCAGCAAGAATAGACAGCTTTCTTCTTAACGTTCAAAAAGCATTCTTGATGCTAGTTCCACATATGAATTAGAATACCAACATGTACAAAACTTTTTGTATTTCACTAAGATAATTAAGTTTTTAAAAATACCTTTTTTTAAAAATTTTTTATTGAACTGTCCAGCAAACCAAGAATTGTAAAATGACACAACATAAATAATAATTTAACGTGCAGCAAATTAATCAAAGGATGGGAAATAAAGCCTGCACACAGCCGAACTATCACGCTTCGGGCCCATCATCGATGGAAATCTGGAACAGCTGCTTCATCCTTATTAAAGACTCTTCAGCCCGACTTATTCTCAATGATAAGCTTAGAAAGGCATGAAAGATTATGGATCCCATTCCCACTCCCGGAAGTGGGATCCAACAAAAATAAACAACAATACCTGTAATAAAAAAACCAGATTTGAAAATCCGACTCTGAAACTTTCTGGTACAAAGGCTTAATACAAAGTAAGAAACCAACATTTATTAATCCTGTATTATGGGTGTTTTTTTTATATGTTGTTTGTTTTTATTGGGTCCCACTTCAGGAGTGTGATCCATAACCTTTCTTGTCTTTAGGTGTGATTCCATTGGGGGCGGTTGGCGAAGTTGCAGTTTCCCTTTAGGCCACAAGAATGAGGTTAGCACCAGCAACTTCGAGGTTGTAGCTTTTGAAGCTTTTCAACAGCGTCGCTTTAGCCCAAGGCAAGGAGGGTGACATGCTTTTCACGTGTTTTTCAGTCGCAATGGATTATTTTGATCTGGCGACAATATTTTTCTTAATTATTTCACACCAATGTATTAATGGCTTTGCCGGGAACATCAAAATAGACAAAAGAAGACTTTTCTAGGAAATTCACATCTGTAAAATTAGGAAAAATTGGGAAAAAATTCTCAAAGAGCACGAATGAAACATTAAAAAATTATATTTTTATTCTTGCGTTACCTCCAAAAATAAAAAAAATGCAGATGCAATAGAAATTAGGCCTTTTTTTCAAATTTTCAAATTCAAAACACGATTTATTTCGATATTTTGGCTATGTTCAGCTACAGAAACTAGACTCAGCAGTCGCCAGCAGCCGGCCAATACTTTCGCGGTTGGGAGAAGCACGGCTTTAGTACCCTCATTTACAACCAAAGCCTGCCGTCCCTATTGTAAATTCAAGGCCGGTGGCTGTAAGGGGTGGAGAGGGCTGTCATTGAGGCCAGAGCAGTCGGCCACCAACCGCTCCAATGGACGTACCTTTTCTCAGCTTATCATTGAGGGTAATTCCAATGATAAGCTGTTCCAGATTCCCATCGACGATAGCCAAACTTTCACGCCTTGATCCTATGTGCAGGCTTTATTTTCCATTCTTTGATATAACATACACATTTAAATAATCAGTAACTTTCATAATGCTAAAATAAAATATTACTTATCAAACTGCTTTGGTATAAAAACGCTAATCTCTGAAATGCAGACAGAGTGCTCGTATATAAGGACTTCTTGCTAACTAAGGGACTTACTGGATGGCCTGTTTGTAATATACTGAACAAAGGCTTACATCTGCCTTGGGTTTCCAAACCTTTTTGAGAAGTTAAAAAAATAGGTTTTAGCTGGTTTTTCAAACCACTGCATAGTGTCTCAATTCCTTTAGTGCATTCCAGAATGAAGCAAAATTAGTAGAGTTCCTTCATTGCATTTTTAATAAGTGCCATTAGTTGTGAAGTACAGTGGAACCCCACTATTCGTACACAATCCGTTCCAGGAGGCAGTTCGAATGGCGATTTGTACGAATGGCGAATCATTTTTTCACATGAGATATAATGTAAATTGGATTAATCCGTTCCAGAACCCAGAGATGATTGCTTATTTAAACCTTTGTAATAATACTTAAGCGTAAAATACATAAAAAATATGAAAACAATAAATATATAGGCCTCTCTTTTTCAGTATAGACGATATGGTTGATTTCGCCATGCCATACTGAGTTGCCAGGTCAGAGACACGAGTTCCACTTTCAAACTTCGCAACGAGTTCTTTTTTCAATTCAATTGTCGTTCTCACTGCTTTCCTTTTAGGCTTAGTTGAATCAGTAATCTTTTTTGGACCCATGGCTGCAGTATTTTCAATAAAAATAACAAAAAATAACAATAAAATATCACAAAGTTTCATGAATCTTGCGTGGATGATGCGTAGCGTACGGAAGCCAGCACGAGACTGAACTGAAGCGACCGCGTGGCATGGCCACTAACAAGGTCACGCTATCCGAATCGCGAGCAAGCGTACGAATGGCGAGTTCAATTTTACTTGAAAAAGTTGTCCGAATAACGAGTTGTACGAATGGCGGGGTTCCACTGTAGCAATGTTTCAGTTTTGTACAGCTTTCGAAAGAATATACAAAGTGTTCCAGAAGTCTACCAGTATAGGAAATAAACTAAAATACAAAGGTTTTATTTATGAAACTTACTCAACTTTCAACGATTATTCTCAATACACAAAAAATTTAGCCAATTCATTCAGTCGACATACATTGAATGATGCTAAAGTCTAACAGTTGGATGTTGACGATCTCGTTTCATGAAAATTACAGAAAACACGAGATCTGGCCATTAGCCTCTTCAGCAGGTCTCAAGGAATTTAGTATTTTGAATGTCTGTCACTAGGAAAATGCTACCTGTCGCTGCAGCTACTCTGTCTTGAACTCTTTCTAAAGGAATGAGAGGTCCTCCATTTATTACTTCCCTACAAAAATATTCTGCAACTTGCAATATTATTTTTTTGTGAGCTGCTTCGTATAGCACTGTTTCTCGCCATTTTGTGAGAAGACATGGATAGAGACTATTCTCGCATAAATTATGTGAAATCACGAAAATACGAGATCGTCAACATCCATCTGCTAGACTGTAGTTAGTGATGTTATATGATTCACTGCATCGATACAAATGTTAGAATGCAGTCTCTTAAATATAGCAGCAGCTTCTCTTTGATTTCAATTCCTATTACTGTGATTCATTCTTCCTTGTCTCAGATGCATCATGATCTTTAGATAAAAAAATGTATACATTAACCATAGGAACTTTTAAGACATTCATTGTGGCTACATGAATAAACATTTCTCTTGTACACAGTATTCTATTGCTGAAAAGTTCTTAAGAGCCACTTTGATCAAAATTAAGTATGAGGTAATTGCAGAGAAATTAGAGAATACATAACTTTGTTAACAAATCTTCTAACACTGCTTCTTCTCTGAATTTTTTGTTCTTGAAACATAGCAAGTTACTTTTTGAGTCACTATTTCACAGTCAATTAAAATTGCTGAAAAAATTATTAGAGAAATTTCATCTATATGTCAAAATTTATAGCAATTTTAACTAATCTGAGACTTACGAATTGTTTCCTTGAGCTTCAGCAAATGGTCAAGACATGATCTTTTGTGAGGAATTTTTTGTAGTATGTCTTTGTCTTTTTTTTCTGGTTTTAATACAAGCAGCAGGAGACAATTAAGAAGGATTTTGTTCATCCAGCAACCTTTTCATTGGCAGTCACAAACAACTTCATTATGTAAGAGATCATCCAAAAGTTTTTTGATATGGTCTATTGATGACTATACAGTAATATTTTGCAATAAAAAATAAAAAGAGTTTGCCACATATGGTCATTACGTAGCGATCGATTTTGTCTGGGACAAACATCATCAGTAATGACGTTTGTTGTCGCAGGGCTGCAAGGTGAACCTCGCACCTTAAGAGAACAAGCGATAATTAGCATTAAATGTAGCTTCTTTTATGAAGAAAACTGTAATTCTTCTATAGTGTTCTCAAACTAGTTTTAATTTCAGTAAACCCTGTTCCTTTTTAAATTGATCTCTAAATTTCATGTAGCAGTTATTAATAGGCTGAAGCAAATGCAATGAGCCATATCTATAATGAAAGAAAACAGAAAATAATAAAAGTACCGAAACATTAGATCTGCTATCTTTAACCTATCAGTACATTAAATCACATATTCTTTCATCTTTCATACAAAGTTAACACACTTATTACAGAGATGTGTCCGTCTGTCACAGGGTTCATACACATTTCCTTAAAAGAAAATCAAGGACTATCAAGGATTAAAAAACCCAAAAAATAAGGACCTCTAAATTGAATAAACTTAACAAATTGCCGCACCATTTTTAAATAAAATGTCTCATTTTTGCAAATTCAACCTATTAGATAATAAAGTATAATATAAAACATAGAAGATACATTACAAATTTAACACAATAAAAACTCCTAAAAATATGAGTTAATAAATTGATGAAAAAAAACACCATGAAACTGGTAATCATAATTAAATAACTTTTAATTCCAAACTTTTTTCATTCAATTTTTGATTGAAAAATGATTTTTCATTCATTCAATACATCCAAGGTATTTATTTTAATTTCTTTTTCAGTAATTGTTTTTCTTAGTTCATGCGATAGAATAAATAAATTTATGTCCTTTGACTTTTCAGCCTCATTAGCTAAATCATTTGCTTCCTCATTTGTTTTGTGTATGTCCTTTTGGAGGAACATTTTCTTTTGTTCCAAAAAATCTTATTTCCTCTAGAGCTTTTTGTTTCAGTCTTTCTAAATACTGCATGTATTTTGCTCTAGCTGAGATGGCAGCCGTCCTCATTTCTTTAGTAATTTTTAAGTCATAAATAGCCCCAGACACCTTAATAAATTCATGAATTACACACTGGGAAATATACGAAGCATCTTTAAAATTTTTTATTTCCAGGGCCTTGTTCACCGAAAAACCTCTTTCAACAGATGCTTGTCCGTTTAACAATATTAATACCGTTTTGATAATCTTCCAAACTTTTTCATAATGATTATTGCTAAAATAAGTTTGTAAAAAAGTATCAAGGGAATCGCTCTTTGGATTGAAGTAAATTCAAACAAATTTGGCTTTACAATATTTTAACAGATAATCTGCATAGATTAACAAAATTTGGTCGCAATCTTTTTCCAAAATACGTTTATTTTGCGACAACACAATCAATACCTTTTTCATTTTTTCCTGTGCTTTTTCGGGATATCCAGCCATTACTTAGATCAACGCAAATCACATGTCTTACTAGTGCATAATTCACAGGACATTTCTCCATGAAATGTTTTATCATTGTTTTTTTTTCCGACCACCCTGTCTGAGTGCAAAAACATCCTTGTCTGCTATTTCCTTATTTTTTATCTTTTCTTTTCTTAGTTGCTCTGCAGCAAATCCTAAATATACTTTAAGTTAAAGTTAAAGTTGCGATCAGGCCCAGAGGACCGGGCAATGCAGCTGGAGGGTAGGCTCCAGTGTTCAGAACCTACGGGACAAAGTTGAGGACGGGGGGGTCGGCCCGTCGCTCGCCCGCCTTTAACTCCCGGGAAAGAAACCCGGTACCCATTCTATAGAGGGCTGGGTAGACCCTAGGGCCCGTTTGGAGGAGAAAGAAGCGTGGAAAAATTCCCGTCCTCCGCCGAGGCCGGGAATCGAACCCGCTACCTCCAACCCGCAGCCAAGCGCCCTTACCCACTCGGCTACCGGGCCCACCAAATATACTTTTTTACTTTTATCATTATACAAGTTTGGGTTACTGAAGTTGAATTTGCCTAAAGCCTCAGGTTTCTCAATTCTTTCATTCTCTGGTTTCAAAATTTTGAAATGTTGAATGCAATCATTAACAAGTTTTAATACATCACTGGCAAAAAACGGAAGTAAAGGTTTATCACTTTGATACTGTTCTAAAAATGGTAACAGCACTTTTGAAAATGATACAAAAAAATGTAATTTTATCAAAAATGTTTTATCTTTAGTTGATTCTAAAACTACCATAAATGATTTTGAAGTAATTTTCGGTATTTGCCCCAAAGGATGTCATTCTATATTTCAATGGCTCTTTCAGCTGCTGGGGCATTTTCTAACCATCTGCAACGGCAGAATTTCACAGGAAATTTCTTAGTAGAAGATACTTTTAAAAAATCCTCCTGTCTTGCTGGACAATCTTTAAAAATCCAATACAAACTTGAAAGGAATGATGTTATATCCCATCCAGTGACTGAAATTCCATGCTTGAATGAATTTTTTAAGATATGGAGACCACAAGTGCCTAAAGTCAAAGATTGCATACCATATTCCCTGGATAAGTTTTCCTGTAAGCTGCTGTAAAATTTCCAATTAACAGAAGGCCCATTCATGGATATTTGCAAAACCTTTGACAAATCCAATTCTGCAACACATAGAAAGCTGAAAGAAGATCTTCACTTGTTGAATGCTGATGTTAGATATTTAGTTCTGACTTTGCATTCTTCCTTGTGCCAATATCGTACATGGATATCAAGTTGCTTTTTTAGTTGGTTTGGTTGAGAGTTTCATCAAACAATAAAGTAAAAAAGTCAGCATTTTTGCAATCATCTATAAGAAGTGTTTGAAAATAAGGACCTAAACCAAAGTGGCATATGTATGCACACTTCCTTTCACCACATGAAAATTTTCTGGCAATCTCACTATCAGGAAACATTCTGGAAAATAATTCTGGAACATCTGCACAAGATTTATATGAATAATAACTCTTAATGCACTTTTAAAGCCCATAATATTTCAGCATCTACTACTTCATTCTTTAATAGAAATGCATCAATTGTGTGGTTTTTCCGATTCTTTTGAGGTACTAGCATTTGAATCTTCTGAACAAGATGCTGCTTTTAAGGTGCAGAAGCTCTTCATATTGACACTTGATGTCTTGAAGCAAGGAGACGAGAATGTTTGCCACCTGTAAGAAAAATTAAAAAAATACATAAGTAAAACCCTATATTTTATTTTATCTACAGCATAAATGCCAACCTACAATCTATAAATTTTCCTCAAGAATACTGAAAATAAAGTTTTAGTATTTAAAGCTCTGGAAAATCTGTTATTAGTATTGATTCTTAACAGCTGATAGTCTTCAGGCGATTGAGTTTCTATGTTATTGATGACAGACGCTGGCTTTCAAAAGATATATATTTTCCTTTCATTTTTTTATTATTATTTCACAAGAGCCTCTCTTCAAAGGATTTGTAAAATACCTTAAAATTTAAGCTGTTTCACTTACTATAAAACATTTTTACTTATCACAATGAGCTTAATTAGATTGAATGGAAAATATACAAAGTTTATTTTTTTAATTTTTTCTGTCATAGTTTGGAATTTAGTGATTATTTCAAGCACTTGGCTTGGACAGCATTGATTATTATTATTATTAAACAAAGGAGAAATGCAAAACTTCACTTTTTTCAATTTTCTTTTAATTTTTAATCCTTTTATTCCTCCCTCCCCACCATAAGACTGTAGTAATATTTTTCTTTTAAATGTTATTATTTATTTTTTTATTTAAAGCTATTTCAAGAACTTTACAATGATCCTTGCATTTCTATAAAAGCCAGAGACTAAAGATTAGATAGGCATAAAAATTAAAAGCCATTATTAACACTTTACAAGAGGCTTGGAAAGAGTAAAATTTATTTTTTTAGTAAGAGTAGAAGGGTAACAATTCACTATATTCCAACCTTAAACAAAGATGAAAACAGTTAAACTGCAAAAAAAAAAGTTTTGCCCCTCCCCCCCATATCTAGAAATCCCTCCTTCTTCCCTAAATAATTCAGACTTTAGACTGCTCAAAATATCTATTCCCATGTCAAACAAAATGAATTCCTAAATTTAATGGGGGCAATACATTTCGGGCAGAGAGGGGGTGTGGTTTACATTTTTATTGTTGCTGCAAAGAAAGAAATATAATAAAGAAGAGTTTTAAACATTTGTGTGCAGAGGGGAGGAGGGGATTTAAATGAAAGAAAAAAAAATGGAAATTTGTAGAAAATCGGAAGATTTTACCCGTGACCAATTGCCGAAATTCCCGACTTTTTTTTTTTATATAATATTCATGGGCGGTGAACGCACTGGAAAAAAAAAAAGTAATATTGCGCTAAAGTTAACTAAAAAAGAATAAAATTCTTATTTGGAAAACAAGAAAAACATTCGAACTCAGAAATACATTAAAAAGAAAAAAATAAAGCAGAGATTCTCGAACCACAGAAAAATGTGATTTCTCCACTAATAAGTGCAATTCCACTAATCTTTAGTTTGCATTTTAGCAGAACTCCCTGAATTATAAATTTGTGTTTTAGCAGAATTCCGCAAATCCAATATTATTTATCTAAGATAAGAAATTACACCGAAATCTCCGAATTATAGATTGACCCCTTCCCTCTTATTTACAGACTTTGCTAATCTAATCTTATCCTGTTTTTTTTTTTTTTTAAGTTTGTGATTCTTTTATAGTATTTTCTCATTTTGTATACAAATTGGAGAAAATATGATTTTGCGGCCTCAATTAAATTGGGCTGTAAAATCAAACGCATAATTTCTTAAAAATTTCCATACAAAAATTGAACAAAAAGGATGGAAAAAACCAACGGAAAAAATTCAAATAATTGATTTGCTGCCGAATGATCAAATTTTAATGAAAAATTAATACAAATATAAGATTTTTAATTATATAGAACTTGCAGGAAATTGAAGACCGTTTTCTAACATTTTATATACCGCGGGAACTTTAGATTGTTTCATTTTATTAAAATAACAAAGATAAAAAAAATAATTTCAACTTATGGTTTATATGACACTTGAGTGCTGACTCTCCCATGCTTGAAAGGTCCAATTTCTTCGGTCAAATTCTGCAATTAGCTTTAGGAGGATCTTCATCTGTTGCAATCCAGTCTTTATAATCTTCATGATCAAGCCACAGTTTATTAAAAATACATTTTCCGCACATTTTTAATGCAAAAAATTACCGATTGCCCCCTAAATGAAAACAGTCTCTATAATCACTTTGATCTACATCTATGAACACTTGGGACGTGTAGTGAACACGAAATTCAATTCAGTACAAGGAAATAAAGGTTTACTAAAACTTAAACATCTTTGGCTGCACCTTTTTCAATATCTGTCCCATTCCTATGGAACAATTGGACCAATAAAAGCCATCTGTAACTCCTCCCTTATTTCCCAAAGTGTATGCAATACAATTTCCACCTGCGATGGATATAGATTCGTAGAATGCAAGATGTGTCATCCCCATACCCATTCCACAAGAGCCTTGTCGACCAAGATTAGAGCCGCCGAGGAGGAGGAATTAGAAAAACGATAATCGGTGAAATTTTAAATTTTTTAATAATGGCAGAGTAAAAAGTAAGGACTTTTTTAAAATGGGGCATAAAAATAAGGACTTTTAAGAACTTGTAAGGACGCGTGCGAACCTTGTGTCAGTCAAGCTTCTCAGGTGATAGTCCAGTGACAGTTCTTTGGAATCCGGCTTATAAGTCAATCCCACTGCACTACAG
>JAFIDM010010028.1:9686387-9723579 GCA_023159025.1 Thereuonema tuberculata | reverse complement strand
AATCATTAATGTTAATGGAATATCCCACATTTGTTGTTAATGTTAACAGAATATCCCACATTCAATCGTTAATGTTAACGGAATATCCCACATTCAATTGTTAATGTTAAATGTCAGTAGGAGCAGCAGATATTGCTACATCAGTATGTTGATGTACAATCTAAAAATGGAAAACAAACAAACAAACAAACAAACAAAACAATGATTTATCAGACTTTGAACAAGGGATGATTTGTTGGCTGCCACCTGAAAAGTGATGGTATTCCCGAGATTTCACGACTGGTGAACTATTCCTGTCATGCTGATGTTAAGGTGTACAACACCTGGTAGAATGATGGCGATATGGTGTCACATGAGCCAACTGTGCCCGACCAAGCACCACTGACTATTGAGGGTGTTGTCCTCTCTCTCTCATGAATGGTATCTGCCAACAGCTGTAAGAACATCGAATAAATAACCAGAACACCCTAGTGTGTAACAGGTCAACATGCCACAGAATCCCTTCTTTCTATGGGTCTTCAGTATCTATTCTGATTGGCACCTATCAGTGAAAGTTGACTGTACAGGAATACCATTGAACTGTGGAATCCTTCAGCTTCCATCAGGAATCTCAAGTGAGTCCATGTCTTGACTGTTTTGGCCACAAGAGGGAGCAACATCTGCTATTGACGGTCATAAGAATTTCATTACCCAGTGAATTTTATAATAGATTTTAAATAATCTCAAAAAAATCTTAGTGAACAAGTGATTCAATGGAATCTTAATAAAACATCCTTTGAGATTAACATAAGAGATATAAAGGAAAACGTTTGCTTTATTCTTTACTTTTTTATGAGACATTTATTTTTATATTAAAATAAACTTACTTTCAGAATTTGAATTTAAAAGATTTTTTTCACAATTATAAACAGGATATTTGATTTCAATAAGAAAAAAAAAATGAAATGGGAAAATAATTATAGAAGGTTTATAAAAATTACTGTGCTTACTGTTCAAAATTTCCTCTTGAAGAGTTGGGAAGAACACTAAGAACGTTTAAGACATTATAAGGATATTTTAGAAGGAATGGAATCTTTAAATTAGAAATGGTAGCCTATTTCTTTATGCATAAACCATCACTGTATATTATTAACTGTTACAACAACTATATAGAAGCAGAAAGTATATTTTAAAACTAAAAAGACATTCTTTTATTTTATCTTAAATTCATTTTATCAAAAAAGTATTAAAGTATGTTTAGATTCTATTTATGGATTGAAAATATGGAACTGACAAACAATTCAAAAGTATTTATAAAAACATTAAAGTATTTACGTTAGATAGCTACATAACGATTGATGTGTCATTAGCTTCACTGAAAAAATGCTTCCTTTCCATTCCTTCAAATAGTAAGTTATCAATTAAAATTACTAACACCTAATGAAAAACTTAAATTCTTAAATTATTTTAAAATTTAAAAAAGATGTCGACTAATATTTTTAATTCAAACAGAATTTGCTAATAATACTTTTTGATACAGAAACTTGTGTTGAAGGTGAAAATAGTTATATATATTAGCCAAAAAAAAAATAAAAAATGCATACACACTTTAACATATATATACTAAGTGTGTAAATATTTTTTATTTTTTTTTGCGGACTCTGTATATTCTATATAGATATAAACTGTATGAGTGCATTGGGCACAGCCAAATGGTCAAGACAATGGATATACTAAAGCTTGTTTCAAATTCTGGTAAGGGCTTGGGCATTTCTTTTGCTATACTGTTTGTTTTCCTCCTCCTTTCATAGACTTAAACAATTTCATACCTTGTTCTTGGTGCAGCTTTATCTTTTAATACAGACGACTTCTGAATATAAGTATAATACTGTACATACAATTTTGGGTTGATTATTTATTATTTTTTTTTTCTTCATTTTCTGAATTTTTACGCTTTATAAATGATTTCAATTTTAAATTTCAGCAATATTAGTTGTTTTTGAAGCAAAAAACTAAAAAGTTACTTTATATTCTCATCGACTTTTTCGGATTTAAACTGACAAATTCAATTTAACATAATTTCACACCAGCTGCTTCAAGAACAGTGCTAAGAATATTCTTAAAAAGGAGATAGAATTGAAAGAGGGAAGATGTCCAAAACTATTTAAGTGGTTGGGCAGTAACGAGATATCAGAAAAAAAATCATACAGGTATCAAATATCGAACACATTTTTATTTAGAAATTGGTAATAGATACATACCCTTGTTGACCAAGAAGATATATCCTTACAGCTTTCCTTTGTTCATCTGTATGCTGAGGACAACGATGCGATCTGGTACACATCTTTTTGGTATGCTCTGAGATCACACCACACATCTAAAGCAATAATAAGAAAATTATTAATATTACAATGTCAGGTCAATAGTAACAATGGTTCTGAGGGATTGTTAACTGAAGTTTAAACAAATGAATGATGATGTGAAATACCTGCATTAGCAAAGCCTTTCGTTCTTCTGTACATGAAAAAAAGAAAAATATTTTAATAAAAAAAATCACTAACTTATTACAACATACGACAAAGTGCAAATTGACATATAAGCTTTCGTAAGAAATGTAAAATATGATCTGTTAATTATGAAAGAGATTCAAATAAAGGAAAAATAAATAAAGCAAGCAAAGCCTTACCTATAGACATTGCTTCATAATTGGCAAATGAATTACCACTGTCAGACATATTACTACTGACGCTAGGTATGTCTCCTGAAAAACAAAAACAAAAAATGCTTTAACCACTGCTAAACCATTGCTAATGTGCATGGACAAAATTTAGTAAAATATACTATAGACATTTAAATGACAGTTTTTTCTTTGCTTTAACACTGAGGCATAGACATTAATATTAAGAAAATCTAAAAAATTAATCAAATCGTACATCAGTAATTGATATACTGATATCCTAATAAAAGTTACAATTTCAAGTCCTGCCACGATTCTTATATTCTCCTTTAAATACTCTCCTAATGTAAGCGTCAAAAGACAGAGTTTATAATTTATCAATACAGTGAACCACAGTGACAGTTTCATCGATATTCTCACCAATATCTGATGTTACAGCCTTATTCCAAGTAGTGGAAAATTTATTAAAAAAAAAATTATCAATGATTTTTAAAATCTGACACAGTAAATGAAGAAGCATCAGTTGAGCTTTTCTCTGACTTACATACATTAAATTTGCAACATTAATTTTTTATTTAGTCTTTGACCAATTCTTGAACATTTCTTGGGTTGAACAGAAGTCTGTTGGATTTTTTTCTCATTATACAATTGCATTAACATAATTGTATCTGTACCTTAGATAACTACATGAAACCTGCAAATAGTTGTATTATTATGTTGCTTAGAGATAATTTCTTTATTAAACTAACTGGAATAATGTAAGTAGTATTCCTAGAAAATTTTAAAATGGAAGATACTAAGTACTAAAGTTTTCAGTATGATTATTTGCAAAAATGTAAAAAAACAACAAACAAGCTCAAAAAAAAAAGATGTGTCATGTATGGAGAGAAGGCTGTAACTGATAGAACTTACTAAAAGTGGTTTGTGAAATTTAAAGAGTGTTTTTTTTTCTTTAAAAAGATGTACCATGGCTCCACCAGGCTCACTACCACCGAACTGAATAAATAATAATCGATTGTTCTCACCTCCCATTTAGTATGGGAATGAATACAGTTCTCTATGCTGATACATGATCCAATAATCACAGTAAACATATAATAACATTATATATTTCTTCTAGTTATCAAATTTGGGTGTTTCCTATTAACAGATAATCTGATACCACATTGGAAGCATTAGAAACTATCATTTAATAATAACTCGTGCTTTTGAATTAATTATAATATTTTGTAAACTGAAGATTACTATTATCTCATCTCTACAATACTATCAAGTTGGAAATCCTACAATGTCTGTTTGGAGCGAACGAATTCAAAAACTGTTTTTGAGTGATGAGGTGTATTATTTATAATAGGCTCCATCTGCATCTATACAATCTTCCCAACACTGTTTTAAGCTATAAATTCCTCTCTCTTACACATAACCGTGGTTAGGCATTGCAGGAATCCTTCGATGTCCTTTTTGAGATCACAATCTTGGCGGCATCTCTTGCCCTTCAGGAAATTGTCCGTATGCCTGAATAGGTGAAAATCTGCTCACGAAAGGTCCAGTGAATAAGATGGATGAGGCAAAACTCTCAAATCCAAGTTCATGAAGTTTCCTGCGGGAGTGTTCTGCCAAATACGGTCTTGTATTATTATTAAAATGGTATTGACCAGTGTAGGCTGTATTTTTCCTAGCTTCTGGTGCATTTCAGTCAATTGTGACGCATACATCTCTTCTGTAATTGTTTGTCGCCGGGCAAGAAAGTTCCAATGGATAATTCCAGCTGCGGACCACCAAAGAATTTTTCGTGGGTGAAGAGATGGTTTAGGAGTTATTGCCGGTGGTTCGTTTTTATCCAGCCAAGATGATGAACACTTCCTATCGCAGATTACAATTTTGTCTAAGAAGGGTCTTTTTCTTCATGAAGATGGAGTGAAGAACAAATTGTGCAACACATAGCTTTGTTTCCTTTTGTGAGTTAATGGGGTACCCATTCATTTATCTTTCACACTTTGCCAAGTTCTTCCAGGCAGCGTATAAAATTGTTTTGTGAGATATCCCTAGTTTCTTAGCCATCTCCTGTGGGTTAGACTCGAACAGTTCTTTCACCTCCTTGGCTATTACTACTTTCTCATGGCGTCTTCAAGGAGCATTCTTTCTGTTGTAATCTCCATCAGGGAATTTCTCAAAACCAATGCTGCATTGTTCTTACATGGTCTTCACTGAAAACACTACATATGTTCCCTTTGCCTCAGCTGCTGCTAAGCCTCATAAGAACTTATAAAGCATCACTTGCCGAATAACCGAATATTTAACGTCTCCATATTTTGATTCAACTCACAAAACAGGACGCAGAATACGGAAAGAACCTTATGACCGGGCAATACCAAATGCAGTAGGGGTGATCCTTCAACCATCATAAGTACACACCTAAAGCATGCTTTAATTACTTACCTTAGAAGTGGTGATATTTGCAGGTCAACCAAACTGACATTTTAGGGTTTCCAACCTGATCTTACAGTGCTGCATAATTGTTATAGTGATTTTTTTAAATTTAACTTTAAATTCATTTAAGTTTTAATTCGTAAATCAGTACCGTTTTTTAGCTTGGAAGACTTTGATCTGCGAGGAGAATTATTTGTTTTTTCCCGCTTTTTCTTTGAACCTGAAAAATATAACATTATACAACAATGAAATCAATTTAGTTATAACAAAAAAAAATCAATAAATTTGTCAATAATCCAGTAAATTAAATTTGATTGAAATTACAAGAAAAAAATGAACGTTAAAAATAATAGTAAAGAAAAGTAAGTAAACAATAAGCGTTTGTTTCTTTTTTTTCTTTAATGGCAATGCCTTTCAGATAATAACTCAACTGAAATATATTAGTGGCCTTAATAGTACTGCTGTTTTGCTATTCACATTTGAAACTTGCATTAAATTGATGTTGAAATATCACAATTAAAATGAAGAAAATTTTTCTTTAGTTTGTTTAAAAAGTGATCAAAAATAAAATGACATTTCAGCTATACTTTAAAGATCACTTTGGGCTCTGAATTTTCAGTCCAATGAAATCATTGAATCTCTCACTGAAGTTTTTTTTCTCCTTAGTTTCCAAAAATAAAGACTTATATGAAATTCAAGTAATTTTTACTTTTGATGTTTGATTATCTATCCAGTCATTATGAGAAATTTCACTATAGAAAAGAACATGGAGCTCACTCAACGTCCCATTTAGAATACTGTAAAAATAAAACCAGTAACAGAATATTTTATTATTAGGATACTTCTTGTTAAGATATTCAATTCGCTAGGTGATACACAAGGAGCCTAATAGCACTAATAGCTGGAAAAGCAACTTTGATCCTTGTATATGAAAGAGGGATCCTAGGATTTCTGCATCCCTCTGTATATAGTGTCAGGTTTCTATTTCAAATTAAACCTATCATTGACCTTTTTCTCCTCCTAGTCCTGACTGAATCATCACAGCATATATCTGAAGATAGCACGTCATTATCATAGATGCAACAAGAAACAAAAAAAATTGCGAAATTTTTTTTATTTCCTACTGAAATTAGTATCATGAAATTCACGACAATATCCTATTAATTTGTTACTATCGAAATAAATCTTCTAATCCAAAAATACGAAATATTGGTATGTGAAGTTTATATTCTTTATTTTTGGATTAGAACATTTATTTCGATAGTAAACATTTAGTTTTATTTTTTAAAAGAGCAAGACTGCACGCAATGCAAGAGCTGTCAAGAGTTGCAAGGGTTTGTCATACTGAGAATATGAATATTTGTTTAACTCAGGTTACATCAATTGACACGTGATATATCAAAAAAAATTTTAATTATAAATAAAACGTTTTTTTTTTATTTTTCTTAGAAGAAGCAATTGATTAATTGAAGGAGGAGAAAGGATGAATATGAAAAGCAGAAGGAAAAAATATTACAAAAGTTAAAGCGTTAAGTTAAAGTCTTTTTTTTTTTAACTATAAAAATAAATGAAAGATCGAAATATGGATTTTCTCAAGAGAAATATATTCTAAATATTCAACAGATATATGTAATGAATAAAGCAAAATTACTAATTAAGGATTAGGTAAATAAAAACTAGTATCTGTTACCTTTTTCTTTTCAAATCATAATGAAATGTTTCACTTTAAAGTAAATATCATAACGAAAGTAAATTATGAAACTATTTAGTTTTGAAATACACATACATTTTTATAACAATGCAATCAGTTTTGGTATATTTAAAATATACAGTACATTTCAAAAAAAAGAATGCATTGTAACCTTTTCTATCTGTGCTGTAAGTCCAGTCGTCATCATTTTCATCATCATCACTTCCTGCATCTTTCCCACTATTGGCAATTCTGAATTTGTTTTTTAAAAAAAAGATTCAGTGATTTAGTATACCTGAAGAATATATATATAGAACAGGCAAAACTCAAAGCTGACTATTTGAGTTTCGCAAAGCAAAGATTTCAATCAATCTTTTGCAATTTAGAAAAAGTATAGAATATAAGAATAAAATTAACTTATATTACTATATTATAAAGTCCGAAATATTACTTTGAAATCTTTTGTTTTGCAATACTCGAAGAGTCAACTTTGAGTTTTGCCTGTTCGATATGTAAGCCTCATTTTGAAGTTAATGTATCATTGCTCCTTATTAAGGTATTTATTTACTTATTTTACTTTGTAATTTATAACTTTAACTCAATATTATAGATTTTGCTCTTTTTAATGTTTTTAATTTCTAATTTACATTTTTAATCTACAAATATATGAAGGAAATATATTTTAATACTTAAAAACTAGAAATTAATTTAAATACTTATGTTATTATATCAGTAATATTGTTGATAAGATTTTAGATTTTGAATAAAAAAAAGCAAAGTCTTGGAATATTGCGTTTTTGTGTTCTAAATATATATACAGTAAAACCTTGTTAAGTCGTCACTCAAGGGACCAAACATTTTTGACGACTTAAGCGGAGTGAGAATTTTTGAAAAAAACACTGAAATACAGTATTTTCATGAATTGCTGTAGTATTCGGTGAGAAAAACAAGATTTTCAGAAATCAATACATGCAAATGAATGAGTGGAAAATAAAAAAAAAACAACACTTTTTATAGTTATCACATTTTAATCGTTTTCAAAGAAAGGCAATGTGTCATTGAACATTCCAGCCAGCCATTTCTGCTGCCAAAACATTCAATGTTCAACTCCTTAGCAATTTCCATGGCTTTTTCTTTGAGAATCACGGCAGAAATCGGCACATTTTGCGATCTGGCATGTTTTAGCCATCGAACTAAAACCTCCTCGATCTCGTCAAACTTCGATTTCCTCATTCTCTTTCTTTTGTCTTTGCAGCCAGCTTCTTCAATTACTTGTTTCGATGAAAGAATATTGTTTAAATGTAGTCCTGGGAATATGGTGTTCTTTGGCAAAAGCTGTTTTCAAAACATTTGATTTTTCAAAAAGTCTTTTTTTTTCTTTAAAAGATAACGAGGTAAGTTTTTGTTCCCTGGTATGTTAAAAACGTAATCGAACTACGGAATTGCAAGAGAAAAAAATAGCCCTTAGAGCAGGGCTTACTCACTATGAAATGAAGTCACACTCAGACGCCATCAAGAAAAACATCTACACTCAACAAGAGTCGCAGAGAGAAGTGTGCTTTGAATGATTAGCAGCGAGATTCCAAGAACCCAAATCCTCCGAAGAGGTAGGAAAGGAATGAAGTGACAGGCATGGTCGAAAATTCCCCATAAAGGCTTGGCTTTCTTAAAGTGAAGGGGTGGGGCTGAAAAGATAACACGATGGCATGCAAAATGGAGAAGAAAGATGCTTTTGGCCATTTTGAGGGTGACGAGTTATCCGGAGTAGAATTAAATTTGGTGGCCGGGTAAAGGAAGGTTATTTTACATTATTGCATATGAGACCTTGTCGGGACCAAAGGAAAATGACGACTTATCCGGGGGACGACTTAACGAGGTTTTACTGAATATATATATATATATATAGTGATAAATAAAGCAGAAAATTTAATTCATTTCCAACAGCAATCTAAGAAAACAAGGCTTATTTTCAAATGCAATTAATTTTAATATAACACCAATAAACAAGAAGAGATAATAGACCATCAGATCAATTTTAATCATATTTAAAGCTAATACAAAACAGGCATTTACACCACACCCAACAGCACAGCCATTAATATATCAGTATCTTACTTACAACCTATCATTATAATATTGAAAGTAATAAAAAAAAACCAAAAAAAAACCATTATATAAAAATTAAATAATAAGATTTAAAATATACATTGTTTTCAATTAATAAAGGAATAACAGTTTCTTCATTAAATCTCATACTCTTTTTCCACTGAAATATTAATAATTGTTTGAAAAGGGACGATAGTAAAAAATATTCAAGTCTGTAGTAATTTGATGAGGGTTTTTTTTTTTCTTTTCCCAAATTTATTTTATGTGATTAATTTTAGTAGATCAATTTTGATGTAAAAAAAAAAATCTTTTCATCAGAATCAAAAATTAGGGCCAGACAAATGAAACCTGGCCGCTATTGATAACTTCTAATACTGATACATGATATTATTGATATTATGATCATTAAGATACGGGCAATATTCAGACTTAAGTTATGGTGAAAGAGGAAGCCAATGAGAAGTGGCCATATTCACATAATCCAAATGTATCAAACAAGATACCCATGCCTAAATCCTTTTGAACTGCAGTAAGGAATTGCACTATCTAAATGTGGGCAAATTCTCCTGGCCCACAAGCAGCTTATACATCGAATGAACAGTTTCATGAATGAGGCCAATCTCTTTTGAAACATTATCCTCGGTAATGCCTGTATTGGCTGAACAAGCTAATTCGCCTTCGCCATAGTTGCATCAGTGATAATGACATTGCCTGCTTTAGCCAAGGATCATTCTTCAAGATGCTTCAACCTGTCTAAAATTACTGATTAAATTCCTTCACCACTGACTTTTCCTAGACTTATAATCCTCATACAAAGCAATCATTCGTTGGTGGATCTCTGGGATTGGAAAATGGATTAATACCCATTATTCTTCCTTGGATGCTTACACTGCCACAACAGTTCAAGATATATCTTCATTACTAATAGCTCAGAGACTTCATTACTAATAGCTATCTAACTGGGAGTTTTCTAGGAACCACAGGCATGTATGTGTTCACTTTGATACAATATCCAGGTTTGTAGATTACAGTGCCATCCAGAAACTAGCAGGTTTTCATTTGACACTCTTTGTTCTTATGTATGTGCATTTGTATATGGAAATGACAAAAATTACCATCAAAAAGCATTACAATCAAAGCACTCTCTCTAATGGCCAACTATCAATTTCAATAAACGTTTAAGTTCATAATTCATTGTGATAATTTTTGCAATCCATTTTAAAATTGCATAAGTTTGATTTGATTGAAATTAGCTGGAGTCAGATAATAAGATATTTGTGGATTTAATCAATTTCAGCAAATGAAAAAAAATATGAAGTTAGATTGTTTTTATATAGTTTTTATGTCTTTAAAAAAAAAAAAAAATATATAGGAACAAAAACCAACCCAACATTTTTATGTACAATAGGCTTAAAAGTTTTCAGGAAATTCTTGACCAAATGTATTATAATAAGTCTATTAATTATGTTCAACTCACATGATCATAGTTTTTTTGTCATAGTTCTAATCTGTGACACTATTATTGAAGCTCTTTGGTCATACGATTTGCTTCTGTCAGCGTTTAATCATCAGTTTCATCAATGAAATGGCTTTTAGAATTATCTCTAAAATTCAGCAAATTTTAGTCAAAAGTCAAAGAGTCTGCACCAATTACTGCTGACAAAGCTGTGACATCAATAAACAAAGCAGAACTCCCACATTCAGCAGTGACGTAGCAGTCGACACCATTTCCTCGCTATTTTGATTGAAGCCAAATTTATGAGATTATCATTCAAAAATCAGCAATATTTTAATTGAAAATAAATTCATTCTATGCTCAGAATTTTTGGATGTCTATTTCTTAAAGAGATTTTTATTTCTTGTTAAGTGAAGTGGGGTTCGTAAAGGACTGTAGGAGTATTGTCAATATCTGAAAGCTCACAACTTGCATTCCAAATGCGCTCCACTTCTGCATAAATATAGCAATTCTCAATTACAATATATATGTACTTTTCAAAAGGTTGAATGTGCTAAAGTTCACTTAATATTCTAAGGAAATTGCACTGCATAAAAGCGGCTTTAACACTTAAAGAAAAATGAAAGTCAAAAGTTTTAGAGCTCGTCGTTGATTGGGTCTTGGCTTTAAGGATGCTTACCACTCTTACACGCCATTTCATCCAATTTCTTTGATCGTATGATTTCAAAAGGTAATAACCAATGATAGAAACTAACTAACTAACTCCATGACACTACAGCCCATGTAGGGCCTTGGCCTCCTTAACAATATGAGCCCACTCTTTTCTATATTGTGCCTTTCTCCTCCATCCTCGTACCTGGAGCTTTTTCAAATCGCGTTCCACATCATCAAGCCATCTAAGTCGTGGTCTTCCTTTTAATCTTCTACCACCAGGGTTTCCAATGAAAAGTTTCTTAACTCCACGGTTCAAATTCATCCTTTGGAGATGGCCTACCCATTGGATCCTTTTACTTTTAACAATTGAAACCAAGCTTGGCAATGATAGAAACATATCCCAAAAATAATAACTATTTCACTGAATCAAAACAATAATGACAACTAGGATCATGTAATTTGGCTATTAGGAAAAAAAAAAAAAAAAGAAAAATATCCGTGTTGTGTGTGTGTGTTTATAATTACATGCAAAGGCCCCTACAAAGATAAAAATACATAGATAACTTTATCTTTTACAATACTTTATATTTTGAATAATTTTTAGTCAAATTTTTCTTTTGCTATTCACTTCTGATTTAAAAAAAAAAAGAAAAATGTTATATTTATGTTATTGTTTAAATAAGTTGAATAGCTGCTGCAGTCATTTAAAACAAGTACTCCATTGTAACACAATAAATAAACAAATAATTTCTTACCTTCTATTGGCTATCCGAGAGCTGTTTCGTCCCATTCCCATGCATTTTTCTAAATGAGGAGCAAAGCGTGATGCAGCTAAATTCCTTTGGCAATTGGGGCACACACATTCAAACTGCTTTTTCATTGGGACTTGCCCAAACACGTCAAGGCCTATTTCATCCACTATTTCTTAAAATAAAGGAATAATGTAACAACAACAAAATTTAGCTAACAAAACTTTAATTAAGGTTTAGGGAAATCATTATTAATAAGATAAAGTACTGAAATTACAGTTTGTTCATAATTCAAAATAAATAAATAAAACATTAATTAAAAAAATGAAGGCCTACAGCACTAGTGGTAGAACTTCATCTTTGCTGGATGTTTTGAGAAATATGAATATTTAGAAAAAATCTGTATCAATCAATCCCTAGCATTGTATAGTCAGCAATGAAAGCTGTCGTCAACAATGTCTGTGTATAATTTGAGAGAGAGAGAGTGGCAGGTAAAAACAAAACAAAAAAATATTAAAAAATTCAAAAACCAATTATCTCTTATAAAAAGTTATGAACACGGGCTCTTTTAAAAAGGCTATGATAATTCTGCAGGGGCAACAGGAAGCATGAGGCTCTGGCAATCTATAAAACAGCAAACATCAGAAGACCAGTCCAATGGACCACTTGAGGATAGGCGGGGCTTCGTAGATAGGCGGGGCTACTGCTTCGCATGTGGGATAAACAAAGCCATGCTTCGTTGTAACCCGCGTTGATATAGAGGGTGAACTAAAAGATTTGATTTGGATGAAACGATTGTAAGCCTTCCAAAGTCTTCATATCGGATATAAAGTTGATTATAGCCTATTGAAGAACACGACAGCAATATATTATCAAAGAAAATAATTAATTTTTAAATATTACAAATACGTCTGGACGGCATCGAGAACGCGTTTCCTTGTGTAAAGGCTTATTGCTATCAAGACAAAAAAAAAAAAAAACTGAAACAGTAAGACTTCTATATTTTGAAAGAAGAAATACTTATAGCAGATTCCAAGCCACGGCAGCATTCTGGCTGTAAAACAAGTTCAGCAATTTCATAATATTAACATATTATATCGTACTCAAAAGATCGCCAAATTCAGTATGACGCTACAGTAATTTGACGTCGTTCCTTATTTACTCTGCCGAATTTTGTTTTTCATTCCAAGGAAATGATATGTGAAGTTTAAATTTTTACGTCTTAACTGTTATTTTTATATATTTATATATATATATATATAAAACAGTAAAGACGTAAAATTTTTTTTTTTTTTTTTGCATAAATAATCATTATATTGTATGTGATTTGTTTTCTTTTTTTTTTTTTTTCATTTCTCTCTTAATAGTATTCTTTAATTCTCGACAATTTATAACTGTCGATTTTGTAATTCAATTTCAGAAAGCATAAACCTAAAAAAAAAATCTAGAAAATTATATTTTTATATATATATTTACAACTGTGATTATCAAGCAGTTAATTAATTTGCCAACCTAACAAATTCAGAATGTATTGGGTAAAAAAAAATATACTAAACATTTCTACAAAATTCGATAATTGCAAATAAATTTTTAAGTGTGTATTTTTAATTTTAATTTTATATTTCAATAGAAAAAAATAAAACAAAAAAGCATCTAAACGTCATTGGCAAATTTAGCTTTATAATTTAGGTTTGAATAAAACTGTCATATTTTATAGATATGGCCGTAACCATTATATTCTTAACAAAAAAACTCAATTGCTGAAATTATAATAGTACAGCAGTAATTTAATAAAACATTCCTTCGTCAGGAAAAAAATAACATACTATGGAATTATAAAAAAAAAAAAAAAAAAATCCTCAAAACCTGAACATTATAGTCTTCAGAGTTTTAAATTATCTTTGCAAATATATACAAATTATTAAACTGCTTTCCTATCTAACTTAACTTTACGTCTTCATGACTTCATTTTCTTCAGTAAAACGAAGTAAACAAAACACTTGGCACAGTTTTATTTGTCAAATATTTCCTGCTTCGAAATTATCATGAAATAATTAAATGCTAAAAAATGTTTTGAACAAACTCACAAGACAACGAAATAGACAATTTTCGTAATTCCTGACGAATATTTTTTTCGACAATTTTGATTTGCTGAAAACTTATGGAAGGATATTCCAAGTGTTTTTACAGAATTATTACAATAAGGAACTGCACAGAATTGAACCATTCCGTCTTGAAATACCAAAAATCGACGATTTTTTGAGTAATTCACAATAAGTTATATACTCGCCCTATGGGCTTTCGGTTTGTTTATCCCACATGAGCGCTCTCAGCATGTGCTTACACGTCATACGTGACGTCGGTAGGGGCGTAAACCTCAAGTGGTCCATAGTTCCTCAGTTATTGGGATTTAATGGCATAAAGGAAGTCTTGTCAATGTTGTGTCAAGGAAGGTAAAACAGATAAATATACAATAATAAGAGGAAATTACATGTACAATTGAGGAAGTTAAAATTACAAAAAAAAAACTATAACACATTAAAAAAATAACACATTTCCTGTGGTTAATACTAGAGAAAAAAACCATTTTAGAAAAACTGAGTTTGTCTTTGAGATCAACTGAAGAACAAACAAGATGAAAGTGAACAATAATTTATTTTCCTATTCCTAATACATGAATCTTGCCTTCAAGAACCATAGATGTATATATTTTATGACCAATGATTAGCTGTGCTCTCAATAGACCCTTCGTATATTAAATAAAATTTATAAAAATAAATAAATTAAAAACTACGCTTTTATCTTAAAATGCACAAAAAATTAGAAAATATATTTTTTTGTTCTTCTACGTATAAAATTTAAAATATATGACTAAAAATAAAAGCACGGGAGTAAAATGATACCTTTCCTCGTAGCATTACTTCTAATTAGCATAAAATAAAGACAGTTTTTAAATTTCATTGATATGAAATCTCAATTTAAAAAACCTGTTGTTGTTTAATTTTTCTACATTTTGTTTAAGTAGTATTAGTTTAAGTTAATGATTTTAAAATCAAACATACTAAGAAATATGTTAAAAGTAATTATTAAATTAAGTCTAAATAATATTTTGTTCTTAGGAATTAGTTCTGAATTCAGAAAGTAATGTATTTGAAATTGGAAGTAAGTATTAGTAATATTATGTAATAGTTAGTGCGCAGAGTAAAATGATACCTTTGCTCGTAGTATTTATTTCTAGCATCATTGAAGCATTTGCTATGAGCGCCCCACGCTTTTATTTTTAGTCATGTTTTAAATTTTATACATAGCAGAAAAAAAATATTTTCTACTTTTTAGTGCATTTTAGATAAAAGTGTGGTTTTTTTAAAGTTTTTTTTCTTATAAATTTTATTAAACTCGTTTTAGTCTGTACTTTTTCAAACCACTTCCTATTAAGGATAATATCTGTTTTTTATTATATTATATATATATATATACAGTGAAATCTCCACTAACGGACACTCCCGAAAAGCGGACACCCCCAATAGCGGACAAGTTTGCAATCCCCAGTCCCTTAATATAGACGTTTCCATGTATTGACCTCCGATTAGCGAACACTCCCAATAACGGACAACATTCTACAGAAAATGAACGTTCTTGTGTTGTTTTTCAAAAGCAATAGAATCAGGCTACAGTAATACGTAGCGTCCAGAGGAAATTTTGAAATTACGCATCACGAACTCCAACGAAAACTCCAAACACATCAAAGTTCGGAAACGGAGACAAGTGCAATCGACTCTATTGTCTTCGATTGGTTTTGCGCTGCACGAGCCAAAAACATTTCCATTAGTGGGCCATTATTGCAAGAAAAGGCGTTGGAAGCAAAGGGGTTTCTGAAGGCCTTGCAAAGTTAAACAATTTAAATATTCATATTGAGAAACATGTTTTCAATGCAAAAAAGAAATGTCAAACTCTGTTAACTGATTACTTTAGTTAATAAAATTAATTTTCTAATCCGTTGTCTTACTTATGACTTACTTTGTCTTACTTATCCATTTGTCTTACTTATAATGACAAAATTAATACTGTAATTAATTGAGACTAAAAGCATTCATTTACAAAGGAAAATAGTTAACAGTTTGCAATTGTTCATATTTTCTCATAGGGCAATGTTAATTGTAGAAATTTAAGATTGTACGTAATTTTTCATTAAATGACATGCTATAAGCTTAAAAATGAAAAAAAGATAGTCCTCCCCAATAGCGGACACCTCCCAATAACGGACGAAACTTCTGGTCCCGTGACTGTCCGCTATTCAGAGGTTTCACTGTATATATATATATATATATATATATATACAATTTATTTACTATTGTTTAGTCTGTTTTGTAATCGATGAAAGAAATTCATATGACTAAAAATCTCTATTTTCAAAAGAGATAATTATTCATCTATTGAACTACAAGTACATTTTCTCATTCGCACACAATTTTAAAATTTTCCAATTTTAGAATATGTACACATTAAGACATATTAAACACCAACACTGAAGCAACACATTATTGACACCAACTCACTTGTTTATATACCAAGTAAGAGAATTCACCAACGACCCAGTGGTATCTCTTTGCGATAGTTTAAACGCCAATTACTACATTTTACATACAAATTCATATTTAAGAATATAATTAAATGTATTAGCTTGGAAATGCAAAGGCTGTACTTGTTTAACGAAATCAGCGAGAGGATTTTATTCAAAAACAAGAAACGAACAATCAATTCTTAAGAGTTTTGAAGGAAAACATGCAGCTTATATGAAAATTTAAATAATTAATTTCTGCATAATGAAGCAACTTATCTATAATATTTTTAAATGAGTGTGTGTGTCAATTTGCAGCTTTGTAGCTCATTGAAAAGTGGGTGAAGTATTGATTACAAGAATTGACATGAAAAGCACAGTGAGAGTTAATAAAATATGGTAAGATATCACGTTTAAAAAAAAAACAAAAAAACAATAATCTTAAAAAAGCAATTACAACAAGAATATCTCCCAAATGCAGATTGAGAAGATTTTGAAAATGTTAATGAAAATCCTAATGTTTTAAACATCCCTTAAAATCCCTAGTAACTGCAATTAATGTTTCAGAAAATTCACTGACTGATGTAACTATATTTTAAACTTTTATTGGTTGCAATTCTAAATAAATGTTCAGCAAATTTATATCTTCTTATAATAATTTTAAAATACTTTAACTACTACTTACCATACTTCTTTTCACTTCTAAAAAAAAAAAAAGAAATAAATATCAATTAGCAAATTATTAATTTTGAAAAATGAATAATTAAAAATAAATAATACTGTTGTATATTAAAAAAAAGCCTTTACAGAAACAATGATATTTAACCCATTTACTACAGGAAAAAACATCCCCCAAAGACTTTGAGACACCATAACAGATGAACACACAATAAAGAATTAAAATCAAAAAGAAAAATTAACTTTATTTTCTACAAATCCTGCAATGCAAGATTTCAGTTATTCTGTCATTTGATAATTATGGTTCATCCTCTCTAGACTGAAATGTTTAGCAAAAGTCCAAGATTCTTTTCAAAACTTAATTAACGATACGACTTGTTACTGAAAGACTCATAAAGCAATTTAAAACCTAAGATAACCCTCCCCCCTAAAAAAAAATACACAATTATTTTGGATTCATATGTTTACTGCAACATAGTGAAACTGAGTTCTTTCCCCACAGCATGGAGGACTACTTCTCTTATCTTTT
Organism: Thereuonema tuberculata; assembly: GCA_023159025.1. Lineage (NCBI taxonomy): Eukaryota > Metazoa > Arthropoda > Chilopoda > Scutigeromorpha > Scutigeridae > Thereuonema > Thereuonema tuberculata. The sequence goes on along the minus strand of JAFIDM010010028.1, from coordinate 9,706,073 downwards.
TTGCTGCAAGGCACCTTAAGTATTTGGTAAAATACTGTTAAATCTGCTTTTTGCTTTATTGCAAACAATAAAATCCTTTTAAAAAACCCTCTGCATGATTTGTAAAGAAATAACAGCCTATTTTAAACATTCAAAAATACCCTAAAAAGTATCCTTTGTTAAGCTGATTTGAATGTGAATTTAATTAACTTTCAGTGTTTGAACGACAGAATGGGAAAATATAAGTGAGAACTCTTAAAAAAGCACTATTTTATAAAACTGAAAGTATATACAATAAAATAAGTACATGTCTACAGTAAAAGCTTCCTGAACGCAGACTTTTACTGTAAATATGTACTTATTTTATTGTATATACTTTTAGTTTTATAAAATAGTGCTTTTTTAAGAGTTCTTACTTGTATTTTCACTGATATTTACAAATATGAAATAGAGGACGTTAAAAATAACTTAATGACAGAATGTAGTTTAAATTTCTCTTTGCACAGATTAAAGCTAAATGTTTATAACAGATGCACTTTCAGAATCCTCTTATGACACATTAAAGACATTCTCCTGACACTTAAGAAGCTGTGACACAGAGACAGGAGTAGCTACTTTGCTAATTAATATAAAAGTAATTATTAAGTAAAGAAAATTATTAAGTAAAGAAGAAGTAGTAAAGGATTTATAATATAAATGTGCTTCTTAAAACCTGCAGGAATGATACAATTTGTGTCTGTGTCAAATAAATTCGTAATTTACTCATTTAATGAAAGTCAAAAAAACCTTCAAAATTCTCTACATATAACTTTTTTAACTAATCCAATGAAAATTTCAAAAATATTACTCACTGCCGATATAGAAATTTAACCAAGAACATAAGGTGATATCAAGAATCTGATAAAGAAAAAATGGAATGAACCAATTTTGAACTGGATGCAAATAATAATATAAAAAGAGGCCAATAAAAGTTTCCTACAGTAAGGTGGGTTTTATATATATATATATATATATATATATTATATATATATATATATATATATATATCATAAGGACAATATATGTCTAATTACCTTCAGTGATTTTTTAAAAGGTTTCTCTTCTTTCCAATTAATTAAAACATTAATATCTTTAATATCTTTACTATCTACAATTATTTTGAAATTTCAAATTTAATCATTAAATTATTGTTTTGCGTGATAACGTATTACCTAAAGTGTAAAGTTCTTTTGAACTAAGAAAAAATGAATGAAAATACTGGATAAAATTACAATAAAAAATATGAATGCAGCACTAAAAAGATAATAAGCTCTTAACTACATAGACAGGAAAACATATTTGATATGATTAACTATACATACATTATTGGAATCTAGTGATTTTTCCACAGCATTTTTTTGAAATTTTCTTTAAAATAAGAAACTAATGCATTCCTATTATTTTCTTTGAGTAATTTATATTTTTCCAAAAACATTCAATCCACAAACTATCATATAAATCAGAAGTTATTACTCAAGTAGATCGCTCAAAGAAAGGGTCAGTGAGCGTATCAGTGCCTACAGAAATAATCATCCTGAACTTTCTGATTGGGCAGAGCATTGCTTAATGAACCAACATAACCCTGTCCTTATTCCATGAAAATGATACAATTTCTAGGTTTATTTTAGAAGCATGTATAATTAATAACTTTGAATGTGTTAAAAAAAAGGTTAAAAGTCAGTAAATTTGGAAAAGTAAATGAGAAAAAAGAAAAAGAACTGACACTGAACATTGTTGAAAATATGTTCGACTGGCCATTGAACAAGTATATAAAAACTGACAATCCTCTTAAATTTCTAATCAACAAACAAAGTATAGGGTGGTCTTCGCTTGAATTAGGTCTTCCTAATCAAGAGGTTTTACTATTAAAAGAAAACTGAAATAATATGTGGTCACTGACTTTGATGCATCATTTTGATACTTAATCTAAAGACCTGAAACTATGGGAAGCACGACAATACAAGAGATAAAACATAGCAAAACTTGACGGCAGAAAAGTGCAGCAAAGGCAGAGGAAGCCACTTAATGGCTACCAACTTTAAATAGACGTGAATTGGAGAAAACTTTAATCTCCGCAAAATTCCAGTGGTTACCTCTATCAGTATAGTTGATTGTCTCATTTTCATAAACAATATGAATGACACATGGGACATTTAGATCACATTAATGCTTTATTTAATAATACGTTTCACTGTGGCTAAACCTTGAGAGACTAAGTTGGGAAAGCATAATGTTGATGCCCATTAGTAATTACCAAAAGAAAAAGGTGCAGACTGGAGTTTGAAGATAAAACCTCAACTAAAGTTGAATGATATAACTTTAGTCCATTAATCTATTCTATATTTTCTTCTTATAATTTAAATCATGGAGAACTTTATCATAACATATTTATTATATAAATACATATAGGAAGTAAAAGAAAAAGTTTAATGATAAAAATTACTATTATATGAAATACCATTGATAAACTTTGAAATTTATTTCAATGAGATATAATCATTGATGCTTCTATTGTTTATCTGAAGCTACGGCCTCCATCTGGTCGATTTTTGATATAATGCATGGTACAAAACATGCAGTAATAATGGTACTCCTCTTAGTTCCTATGACTGTTAATTCATCAAGCAGACTCAAAACCACCACTTTGGACAAATGATAACGATGAAACTGACAAATCACCCACCTACATATCTTTCACAAATGCAGAAAATTAATGAAGAGTTCTATCTCAGTTTACTGATCAGAAGATACATAGATTTCAAAGGCACAAATTTATCATATTAAGAAAGTATAGCAAAATTGATAGTGTATGTATATAATATATTAAAAAAAAAAGGTTTTAGTTTATAAATTTCAATAAATTTAAGATAACTTAAATGCTTTTATCGACTTATAAATTATGTAAATTATGAAAATAAAGCCTTCTTTATTTAATAAAAACAATATTTTTTGGTCTACATTATTTATCCATTATTCACATCACATTCTAATGCAATTTAGGTATTGGATTTATTGATTATAAAAAGGCTTTTCATTAAGTAATACTAATAATTCACTTCCATAAAATAATGGAAATCAAGGAAAGAATATATGTAAGGAGGAACTATTTGAGCGTCAAGTCTGAAAGTATTTATAGAATGATATTAAAATCACTGGAAATGTCTTCAATTTTCAGACAACATATTGTTCTAGCCAAGTACGTTAGTGAATTAAAATCTATAAATCAAGAATCTGATATGAAAGGCACGGAAATCAGCCTAAGGTAAGTTGACACTACCGAAGATTGTATAAAACAAAAATTGCTACTCTACAATCACTAATAAAGCAGCTTACAACCAGTAAGTACAATTTGATTGAATGAGCTTCATGATCTCAGGATAAAGCAATGGATAAGAATGTGATTAAAAAATGATTAAAGAAAGATGCACTTAATTACACAGAGAGAAAACAATCTTAATTGTTTGAAATAGACATATACTTAAGGGTAAACAAAACCAATACCAACAAGATGACAGTAATAGAAACAAAATGTAAGCTCTTTACATTGGTATTAAAGTAATGACTAGTACTGCCTTGTGCTATTTGCTTTGTTATTTAATGGTTTTTATAAAAAGAGTTGGGATTTTGAATTCAATTTCCAGATTTATTTTAATCATTCTTCCAATAACAAGTCAAACAACGAAAACAATATAAACAGACAACATTGACCAACTAAATACAATCAATCAAACTCAAGAGCAAAAATTACAAAGATAAAAATTTTCACTGATATCTCAACCAGGGATGGGCAAGTTACTATGATGTTAATAATATATACTGAGTGGCTGTTTTATTTGAGACACCATACTAATAATGAGTTGGTCCTCCTTTAGCCTTAATCACAGCACTAATTCTTCTAGTCAGAGATTTGCAAGGTTCTGAAACCATTCTGCAGGAATTTTGGCCCATGTTGAAGAAGAGCAGTCCTTAGTTGGTTCACACTGGATGGTGACATTTCTGGGCTTCGAATGGATCTTTCCATCTCCGCCCACAAATGCTCAGTTGACTGAACCGGCCAATGAAGCAAGTGAAAATTAGTCATGTTCACTGATCCAATTTGTGTTGTCCAAGTTGGGCATGGTGTCAGGGTGCAATGTTCTCTTGAAAGTGGCCATCTGCTTCGGGCAGCACTGTAACCATAAATGGGTGCACCTGGTCTGCAACAATGTTGAGATAGCCAGTGGCATTAAGAGATGCTTCCAGGGGTATTAGGGGGGGGGTCAAATGTATCCCAATCGAACATTCCCCGGACCATTATTCTTTTGCTTATCGAGTTGTCACTTAACAAGATGGGTCCATGGATTCATGCTGCCTGCACCATATTCTCATCCTGTCTTCATCATGGTGGAGAAGGAACCAAGACTCAATGAACCAAGTGACCTTTTTCCACTTATCAAGTGTCTGAATACGATGCTCCTGGACCCACAGCAGGCATGCTTTTCTGTTTTTCTGTGATAGCAAAGGCACCCTTGCTGGTCTCCTGTTGTTAAAACCAATCAGGGACAAAGTCCGTCGTGTTATGCGTTTTGATACACCTGCCTTGTACTCAGCTGCAATCTGTCTTGGTCTTGTCCTTCTGTTGCAGCAGACGATTCGTACCAGTCACCTGTTACCTCTTTCTTCCACAGTTGTGCTTATTGCTAGAAGTTTATTTGGCCCAACTGCCATTCTCTGAACATCGCGATGCTGTTGCACGAGGAAAGCCGATGATCTTCACAGTTTCCGAAATATTGGAACCAGTTCTTCTTGCCCCTACGATCATGCCTCATTCAAAGTCATTTAAATCTTTTGTCTTACCCATCTTCCAGCACACTGTACTGATTCACAGTTCTCTGGATATCGAGCATGCCTTTTATATGCTACTAACTGCTATTATGTCACTGTGCGTCACTACAGGACTTGTCCAAATTAGAGTGAGGGGTGTCTCACTCTCAATACAGTGGCCACTCACTGTAGTTAGTAATGATAACTACTAACTATATGTAATAATTAGTTACCATTACTCTTCCAAAAGAGTAACAGCAGCAATAGTAGTAGTCTGCTATAAATCTGTTCGGGCAAAATGTTAGAAAAAAAATAAACTAAAATAAATAATAAATTTTTATTGCTATGTTACTGATAAAAGTAATGTATGTATAATTACTTTTTATAAAAAAATTGGCATTACCAAAAGTTACACATCTTCCAGAAGCAGTAATTGTTATTCATAAGACATTACTTCTCATCTCTGATTGCAGCATCTCTTTAACAAAAGAAAACTTCCACATTATTTGATTTATTAAACCAATGAAAAAAGTTAAAACATTAAGCTCTTGAAATCTTAAGCCCTGTCAAGACTTGTTGTAACTATTACCTTTTTTTTAAAGTTTTAATAAGCAAGTTCTCTCTCTCATTTTCAAAATAAATAAATTACAAACATCCAAAATGAATAACTACTTACTCTTCATCCATTTCATCCAGGAAAAATATTCCCTGTTTCACATCGTGGTGAACTTCAAAAGATAAGCCTAATGTAACATCTTCCAAGGTTTCATCCCAAATGTACGTCACAGCTTTCTGAATTAAGAAAAATTCAACATTTATAAGTTTTTATAGTAATAGTCATAGTTAAAAAATAGAAATAAATAAAAGAGTAATAAGTTTAATTTTATATTTTTTCTGAATTCTAAAAAAAAAATACATATCATTTAAAACTGTGCTTTTCAGACAGTTCTGCAAAATGTCTATCAAGAACTCAGTTTACATCCATTACATTTTAAAATGAAAAGATATTGTTTATTTAAGTTTTACAGCTAATACTTGCTTGACCCCTTCTCAACATCATTTGAGGTTCTAACAGTTTCTTACAATTTCAAAGATTATTTAAAGGAAGTTGAAACTACTAAAAAAACATAAGACTTTAAGAAAATGAATTAAGCAAACCAATACAATATATACAGTTAAATATACAGATAAAAATATAGTCAATAACATCATAAAACATTCTTTAGTTTTACTGAAATTTACAATATTTAAAAGATAATTGACTTCAGATCTGTATCACAAAAAAGGTAAAGTTGATCATCATTTTGTATTTTTATCATCATTTCAGTTCTGTCTCTCTGTATTTATTTCTTATTCAAATATGGTTTGATATGGATTTGGATACTGTAGCAATTATTCTTTAGTATTTCTTTAGTTTAGTAAGTCTTGAGGTGCCAACAACCATTTTTAAAATTTAATGCACTCTTTCCTTGTTCTTCATTTAATGGAGGAATGTGGAGGAGCTATTAAAAAAAGAGGAATTGGCTGTCCTAAATTTCTTCTCTCAGTGATTATTCAAAGGGTTTATTTTTCACTTTGCACAGTATGAACTGATTATAACTTCATCAAGTCTCGTCTATTAATCAGGCTTAATTTCCGACTTATGCCTGATGATTACATATTTCAAACTGTTTTTTCCTGAATAAATGAAATCAAGATTCATTTATGTATAAGAAAAAGGAAATTGTAATAAACAATTAAGAAACTATTAGGGAAAATAGTGTAGCACAAAGAAATCTTATCAGCATGAAAGAAAATAATAAAACACCATGAAACATGTACGTTATGTATTGATTTATTTATCTTTTTTCAATAAAAGCTAACTCACTGACAAAGCAGCTGTGTATAAAAATTCAGAAACTTGTCAGCTTTTATTAAAACTTCACACAAATATCAATATTTTGATTCTAAGAGAGCATTGTGGGAACCCTAAGACAGCTGTTTCAGCATTATTATCTATCATCAGCCAGGTACAAAATAATTTAGAAAGATGTCTTCTTTAAATTAATATTCATGTCTGATTATTAATCCAGACAGTGGATACCCATTTGATAATTAAAACTATAAAAAATTCATTATAAAATTTCGGTTAAGATTAGCTTAGTTCAAAGAAATAAAAAGGAGAGTATGCAGGAAATTGTTGGATTAGAAAGTATTATGAATTAAAATCAATAAATATTATCACTGACTGAATTTTAGGAAATCTTTCTGATGTAATTAGATGGCAATAAAGGTGGGGACATACATGACAGAAGGAACAGACAGTGCACAAAGGACACAATGAGAAAGTGCACATTTTGCATGCAGAAGAGTCACGAAAGGGGAAAACATATGTGGCAATGGTAGAATATATATATTTTTTATTTGTGAAATATTTTAACCCCATAAATTTTATCCATTTTTAGTTTGTTTACTTCAATGCACTATGCACTTCAAACTGTTTTTCCCTGAATAAAAGTAGTATTAAATCAAGATTTATTAATGTTTAAGAAAATGGAATTTGTAACAAACAAGAAATCAACTATTCCATGTATTGTACTGGGATGCATTTATTGAAAATGGGATTTAACCCACATAAAGAAGGTGAAGGAGACGGGGCCTTTTTTTCCTACTAAAATTCTCAAATTTTTAAAGCATTTTTTATAAGACCAAGGAATTAAGACAAAAAAAAAAATCAAAAGAAATGCAAGCAACTCAATTTTGGAAATTCAATTCCTGTAAACAAAGAACCATTACCTGACCTTATATTCTTTGTATAAATGTTTCTAATCCTTATAGACTTTACAGTCACAAAGGAACAAAGGATCAGTTGTTTTCAGGATAATTATTAATAGCATTATAAATATTAACTGATTTTAATTAAAAATATTAAAAAAAAATATCTTTCCTATATACAATAGTTCCTGTATTTATAAAGAATGAAGTGATCATTAAAAATCAAGAGAGAACCTACTAAACTTTTCAAAGCGTAATTTATTACGTTGCAAAAGAAAGAAACAAAGAAAAAAAATGACTATAAATGTTTTTAAGCAATTTCAAGGTTTTCTTATTTAAAATCTATAAACTTGATTTATAGACGTGATAATAATTCATTGATATTTTCTAAACTGGAATGAGATTAAATGAACTTACAAAGACAATATTAAAATAAGACAAAGAAGAAAGGTCGACAAGGACTCAAATAAAAGTTAAGACAATGACCATGCATAATCTCATTTTCAGTTATTAAGAAGTTATCTTTTAAAGAAAACGTGGAATCAATGTAGAACCCGAAAAGCTAAAATAAGCAATAAAAAACTCGCCAAAAGAATAAATTGCGAGAAAACTCATGTGCACGCTACATGCGGCCTCTGAATTTTTTTTTAGCTATTAGCATGAAACAGCTGTACTAGGATGTCATTTAGTATACAAACTGGTCTCACCCTTTATTGTATTATCTTTTAAAGAGTTCTCAACATATGAGTCTACTTACTTCACCGATACAATATAGTGAAATTAAATCATAAAAAAAAATGTAATATTTGATTTTTTGATGCAGTAATCCCTTAGAAAATATAATAAATTTTTACAAGAGAAAAACCAAAAAGACATAAGCCTTAAGATTTATAATTAGCACAACTAAATAATATGCTCTTTTCTTTTCGCAGTAGTTACAATAAATACAGATTTCATTATGTTCTTATCTATCTAAAGCAGAAAAAACTTAAGAGGAAAATTTTATTGTTAAGCTGTCATAATCCTTCAATGTTATTCTTTGGATTTACGAATTTAGATACTTTCTTTTAAATGTTACCATGAACAGGATCCCCCTTTACGGCAACTGGGCTATTAAAATTGAAATCAATGCATACCTTTGTAAATATTTTATAGGCAATAAACTATTGTCATTGTTACAAAATTGAAGGCCTTCTGCTTCCTTGTCTAAACATAGAAAATTCAGATGTGTTTGGGTAAGTTATGAAAAGAACTTTTAAAGAAAATTATAAAACTAACATGAAAGGAAAATGTAATAAAATACTACCTCCGTCCGAAAATATGGTATACATTTTGAAAACAACAATAATTTTAAAATGTATGCCATATTTTTGGCGAAGGGAGTAATATTTTTCCTTACAATTTATTTTATTTTCCTTTATTCATTTTTATAAAATATCAGAAATTATAATACTTCAGTAGATTCACAAAAAAGCTTTTGGAAGCAAAAGACAACACTATCAGAATGTTCGAACACACTAATTTTGGAGTTTGAAGCGTTAGTCATGAGAAATCCAAGAAACAACCAGAACACAGCACTACAAGCCTTGGTAGATGCTCTGTGTTCGAATCTGTTGTAAGTGTTCTACAAATATGGTGGTAAATTAATCTTCCTAATGATAACTTTTTAAGTAGATATTAAACGTAAGCTGTAATTTACCAAAGACCAGATTAGTAGGCATTTTTTTTTTTAAATCAAGATTAAAAAGTCAATCTTGTATCAAATTATACTGTATTAAAGCTTCATGCCTTTCACAATAGCAGTACGTATGAAGAAACTGAACCACAATGAAAGAAAAACTCTCTTGAACTGTACCTTCTAACTATTTGCAGATATTTACCAGACATCTGGAATCTCGTGTTTGCCTGAATAACATGTCAACGGCCTTCTACTCTAATGACTAACTACAATCAACTAATTTTTCTTTTTAAAGGCTGATAAGCCCTGATAACTTGTTTGGTGGCCCACTAAGCAAAACTAAGAAGTGCAAAAGTGTCATTAAAATTTGTAGTACAAATCTTGAAATTTATGCACTGTAACATTTAGTCGCTAATAGTCATGTCTAGCAACACTCTTTTTGGGCCTGATAATTAAAATTTATAGATCAGACCCTTAACTAAATGTCATAGTCTTAATTGAAATTCAATGTTAAATTAAATTAAGGTCTGATGTTCTTGCCATTCCAGTTCTTATGCTCTACATATTTTATTCTTTGTAAGAATTCCAGAAGTTTACAGGATCCAGTGTTGGCTAATATACTTACTTACTGTTATCAATTTTTCATAAGAGACCATCTTGGGATAGCTGTTTTATGGTTTTTAGATGATTATCAGTCAGAATCACAGCAACTTCAAAACACAGCTTCGCAACATTAAAGTATCAGATTTCAAACAGAGACAGTGCGACTTCTAAAATTAACAAAATAAAATCACTACAAAAGGAAGCAACTACATTCATAAATGGGCAGACTTTCTGTTCATATTTAATTACAGCTGAAGTGTTTATTATCACATGAATTAAGTTGCTTCACTTTCCTACAGAATTTCTTTTGGTTTTCTTAACTTTGCAGGTCCCGCTATCTTTTCTAAGTAATAGTATCTGCTTAAAATTATGAAAATTTGAAATAGGTGCCTTTTATGACGTATTGGGACAGTTACAATTAATCATGCTGGTTTCACAAATTTCAATATAAAATCCTTGAAAAAAATGGATAGCAAATCATTCTGTAGTTACAATTTCATTCCAACTAATTACTTAAAACAACAGAACTAAACCTTATAAGAGATTTCGAGTATACTTCTAACTGCAAAGCTTTATAAAAACAGTCTTTCAGTGAAAAACTTTACGTTACATTGGCAGTTAATAAAAGGTTAACATACAGATATTAACTTTCAATTTGAGAAATCCCAAGGTATACCAGTAACACTAACGGGACAAAACAATTATATCAGATCCAAAAGCATGAGGGCATTAAATATTATCATCTATAATCACTATCAACTTACGTTTTTGTAGAAGTTTATTCAATATTTTTGTTTTCATTAATTACTAAATTTATGCTATTATTTAGGGGTATTTCAATAAGACTTGAGACCTGTCCTGATGAATACTCAAATTGAGTAGATTACCATTGTATATACAATGGTAATAACAAGTAATTGGAAAGGAATGAATGTATGTGATGTGATGAATATTTCATTACAAGTGTAAAGCTTCATGATCCATCTTTGTAATTACTAAAAAATGATGTTAAGCACAAAAACTTACAAAGATTATTTTACTTGTGCTATTTTCAAACACAAAGCAAATTCCGACAGACACACAAAATAAAATTAATGAAACTAGGAAATTTAATATAGACTAGTTTCAGAATATTCCAAATTACAGTGTATTTATAACCATTAAACACCAATGAATTTAAAGATAAAAACACAGACAGCATCCTTGTAGGGCTTCTATGGATCAACCAGAGGCAGAGGACAGTGACTTCATCTACAACCAATGGAAGAAACTTTGCAGACTCTAGTGGCCATCAAAAAAACTCCATGATCGTCAATCAAACAGTTCAGGACCATGTGTGTAAACTGTAAATACAACAAATGTCCGTCTGCCTGTTAATGATCTTCTGATTGATCCATGGAATACCTACAGGGACGCAGCCCATGTTTTTATCTTTAAATTCATGGGTGTTTAATAGTTATAAATAAACTGTAATTTGATTGAAAAAGGAATGTAATTTGGAATATTCTGCAACTAGTCTATATTAAAATTCCTTGTTTCATTAATTTTATTTCGTGCCTGGTGGAACTTGCTTCATATAAACTTACACTTTGGCATTAAAAAAAAAATACTGTAAAGCACTAAAATTGTTATCAAAATCAAAATTTTCATTATGTAAATCTTATAATCAAGAATGTTGATAACTTGTGATGAGTTTTTGTATGTTAAAAGCTATCTTAACAATCGCACTATAATCTTCAAGACATTTAACTACTACCATTAAATTTTAAAGTTTGAAAATTCTATTGTAATAGAAAGGATGGAAAGACACGAATAAATTAGAAAAATCCTCTTATAATTAAGAGTAAGGATATTGCTTCTTAAGATAATTAAGACAAAAAGCAATAAGTAAAGAAAATATTCTTAAAACTAAAGCTGATAATCGTAATAATGAATCCTCAAAACTGTAACAAAAATAAAAAATCACAATAAAAGTGGTATAGAAGCACTTTGGGCATCACGATTACCACCTCAAAAGAAAAGAAATTTAGATTACTCTTCCCATTTTGGGGTTTTGCACTGGCTGACGAGAGCACAAGAAGATCGAAACGGCTGTCTCAGCTTAACCCAAAAGACATTTAATTTTAATATTCTTAAACATTTTGAGAATAGGCTTTAGGTTTGAATTTAGCACTACTTGTTAAGGACTTATTAAAAGTTATTTACAATGGACAATGATCTCTAATGTCATTGACTCTTATTGCATAAACAAATTTTTTGAATCAGGCAAATTATGTAGTGGTTAAATAACAAACTAGGACAACATTACAAAATCTATGAATTTCAACTATTCACTGAAATTTAAGACAATTAGCTGAAAAAAAAAAAAAAATACTCTCTTAATATAAAAGTAAAAAAGTAAATTATTATAAAATAATAAAATAATTCAACGAGTCTCTTGTGTGTTGGTCTTCAATTTCTATGCTTATTACAAACTAAATAATATTTAGTCCTGCTCTTAAAATGATAACCTTTCACAAAGTTTTGACTTTTTAGTCTTCTGATAAGTATCAGAAGACTTATAATCCCGGTTTGTCTGTCCGTCTGTGAACAAGTATCATTAAAATATTAAATTATCATTAATTGCAACAATTGCGCCTTTTATATTCGCAACATTCATATGTATAATACAGCTCAGCAACAATCACAACAATCGTGCCTTCTGCATTCTCAACAATCACATTTATAATAAGGAAATTAAGGCAATATCAATTATATTTTCATAGACGTATCAGAAGATGTTGCGAAACATTGTGATTGTTTTACTAATCGCTATCCCTACCTTGTTACAATTGGGAAGTAGACTTTTATCCAGTATAAATTAAAATGCTAGTTTTTTTTAAATATCTGGGTAAACTATAAAGAACAGGGAATTCAAAGACAACAAATATAAAAGGAAAAACAGAAAGCTGGACCAGAAACTGAATCCAGACCAAAATATGAATTTAAGTTTTACGATGATGGCTTACACTAACCACGAATATTTTCCTTATAAAACAGAGACATTGTTGTTGCTATCATTAAAATACCTTCAGTTAGCTAATGACTGCCTAACAAGCTTGAAACAGCTGTCTCCAGGTTACAGTTCAAAACCATCTTAAAATCAAAATAAAATTTCAGAACCCAACTTTTCACGACCTGTTTTAAAGCAATAAAAAAATTATAGTTGTGAAATGTTATTACTGTATAAATTCCACATAAATTACCATAACATCAGAATGAACATTGTTCAAGATATACTGGGAATAATAATGCTGTGTAAAAAAAATGACTTCAAAATGTACAGTAAAACTTAATAGATGTAATATTTATGAAACAAGGAAAATTTACAATTGTTTATAAAAAACTTCTCATCTAAGTGTGCTTTAAAAATGAATAAAAGCGTACAGTTTGAAAGCTAGTTAGAACAGCAAATTAGATTTTAAGTCAATCAGAAAAAAAGAAAAGAGATGTGTAAATTATTTGTCATATTTTTTTGTGTGTTTTTTAAATAATGACTATGCAGCTCATAATTAGAGAGAATGAATTTTGAGGAAAGAAAGATCCCATGTATAAAATTTGAGAATTGAAAATGTTTACGATTCAATAACATCTATATTATTTTATAACAATTTTAGTTTTAGTTCATTGCTTTCTACTAATCTTACACCATAATCATATCCTTATCTTAATGTGAATGAAATTATATTCTAATAAGAAGCTGAACTGCAGATTTTATCAATTTTTTTTTCTTTCTTTTCTCTATCAGTGATTTATAAATACGCATTAAAACCATGATACACCTAAAATTTAGAAGTTATAAGTTAATAAATTATAGACTTAATTTTCAATTTTAATACATAGATAAATAAATAAAGTATTTTTTGCAGTAATAATTTTCATGACAAACTCCATTCCAAAATATATATATATATTCTAGTATTTGGCTATAGTTATTTGTGCAACTAATACATCGTTAAGTAATTAGATTGAAAAATTTAAATTTCATTAAAAAAAAAAAAAAATCAATTCTACAGGGGGAGGGGATTTTTAAGAAAAACAAAACATTATTAAATCAGACACAAATAGGTTTGCTCCACTTTTTTTTCTTTCAACGTTTGAGCAAGCCAGCAATGTTTAAGTAAGGTTTATGACAATCAGGGAACGGGGAGGGAAAGCCTGTACTGGGGAGGCGGGGAGTGACTTGCAAACCCCTCGATTCTATCCCGAGAATGCTTTGTTTAAAGGGCAGTCGACGAACCGCTGTATTTAGATGCTAGCCCGTTAATTTTTACTTAAAATTTCGGTTTTAAAATATCTTTACATAATAACTTTCAACTATTGCGTCTGCTTTTATTCTCGACACTGGCTTCCCGAAATCTAAGTTTCTTCACATATGTAAAAAATGCTTTTAATTTTCCCCTCCGAATAAACTGTTCTAATTTTAGTCAATTTAAATGCGTTTTTAGGCCACGAGCGTAATTTTTTTTTAAGCTTATAAAAAATACATAAACGCAAGCATGACTGATAATGATACATTGATATATTACGTTACAGTTTCAGCAAAATTATATAAGTACAAAAAGAAATTCATGACATTTCACAATATATAAAAAAATAAATAGAAAAATCACATGAATAGCTATATTAATATTGCATCTGTCACAAGCAAACTGCTCCTAATTTATTGATAATTCCTAATATATTTTTGTTTCTGCTTATTTCTCTAAACTTATAAAAATAAATCCCAAAGGGCACAGCTGTGAAGAATTTAAATACTTTTCTAATTGTAATTAAATAAGACTGCATTCGAGGCCTACCTCAAAGTCATCCTCACTACTTAGAATCCGTTTTAGAACTGCATTGCTATCGTTATTGTTGTTATTAGCCATTGTCGCACTAAGGGAAGGTTTCCAAAATCCCCAATTTTAATTAGAAATCCGTTTTAAAGATTAGAGGATTTTTAAGCGCAGCTAAAATCCAACCCATGTTTGTTTTTCTAATGTGGGTTTTAACTTCATTGTCGTCGCCGGCCACTGAGCCTAAGACGCCAATCGACTAAGCCCATTCAGTTTTTCAGTGTTCCTAGACTCATCGCCGACTGGAATTACGATTTTTCTTTGTGTTTTCTGCAGAAGTAATTATTCCCTTGTCTCTCACTCGTTTGTCTGACCCGGTGGTTGCAATATTAAGACAAACAATCAAGGTTGTTTTTCGCCAACGAGCGCTTTTTTATCGCTTTTGCGGACTTATTGTGCGGTTCTAAAATTAGGGAAATGCTTAAAGTTTCCGCATTCGAAAAATATTTTCGTGGCGAGATCCATAGTGCGTTAGAAGGGAAGGCTAAATAAGAGATTTCATGCTTTACTCAGCCTGACATTCTTCCCGGCGTCAGCCATTTTGATGCTTTCTATTGGAAGCCAGGGTCTGGTTTGAGGCTATCAGCATTTAAGAATTCATATCGAGATTACTATAGATATGAAAAAAACAAAAACAAAAACTTTTAATAGCTAATCTCAAAACACGCTTTAAATAATAACATCTTTTAAGTAACCAGCAGTTACGTACACTGAAAATAAATAAAGAAATATAGCTTTGTTTCTGACTAAATTTAAAGACATATTAATAGCGTTGTTGAAGTAGAATGCCAAATTTTACAGAAGCTCTTTGTTATTTTTATAACGCAGTTGCTATTTATTTTTATCCATCCGTAAATAAGCCTAAAATTGTCAAACTTTTTTTTTTTTTAATAACGTCTTTATAAACATATGCCAAAAAAGTTGCTCAATATATTAAAACTGTCATTTTAAACTAAAATTGATTAGAAAAGTTTCACTTTCAGTTTTCATTTTAGTATTAATAATTAACGTTTTATTTAAAAAATCTTTAAAAAAAAGAAATAAAAATTGCCTATGCATAAATAAAACACATTATATTTTGCTTTTTACTGAATTCTTTTACTAAACTACGTAAAATTCAATTGTAATTTTATTTATTTATTTATTTATAACAGTTCCTTAGAAATATATCTACACTTCGCGCAATAAAAAAAAATATTATTAATGTATCAAACCTTTAGGCTTATGTTGTATAAATATATATTGTACAGTCATGATATACAACGAAAATTCTTCTTGAAATTCCTTTCTTAATTCACTCACAATATTTCGTTTTCTTCAATAGAAAACGTCTTTAGGTCAAATTGAGGACAAGAACACTTTCTTCTTCCTTCAGAATTCGTTATTATACTTTTAAAAATTACTAATACTTCCCATACAACAATATATGGAATTTCCGTCCGTGTTAACAAATCAATACAACACGTTTCAACAATATATGTACCGTCCGTGTTTACAGTACTATTTACTAACAATTTGCTGACATTTCATATTCATATTTAATTTACATTATTTTCTGACAACCCATATACAATGGACCACTTGAGGTTTACGCCCCTATCGACGTCACATATGTCGTGTAAGCACATGCGGCGAGAGCTTGTGGAATAAACAAACATATAACTTCGTGTGAATTACTTAAAAAATTGTTGATTTTTGATATTTCAATATGGATGGTTCAGTACTGTGCAGATCCTTATTGTAATAATTCTGTAAAAACGCTTGGAATATCCTTCTTTAATGTAATTTTTCCTCTATATCTACACCGGTTAAAACAACGCACATGGCTTTGTTTATCCCACATGCGAAGAAGTAGCCTGGTGGGATATGTTGTAACTACGAAGCCCCGCCTATCCTCAAGTGGTCCGTTAAATTTTATCCTTCTTTGAAACTATATTGCTGTCGTCTTCTTCAATAGGCAATAATCAATTCTACATCCAATCTGAAAATTTTGGAAGGCTTACAATCGTTGCATCCAATTCAAATCTTTTAGTTCAGCCTCTATATCTACTAGGGTTAAAACGAAGCACATGGCTTTGTTTATCCCACAAGCCAAAAAGTAGACTGGTAGGATATTTTGGAACTACGAAGCCCCGCCTATCCTCAAGTGGTCCATTACTCCAGGGAAGTATTATTAATTTTTAAATGTATGATAACGAATTCTGGAGGAAGAAGAAAGTTTTTCTGTCGTCCAGTTGACCTGAAGAAGTTTTCTATTGAAATATTGTGAATAAGAATGGAATTTTAAGAAGAATTTCAGCTGTATATCATGATTGAATAAGATTATCATTTTGGAGACTATATTGTACAATAGTTCTAATTATATTAATGTTAAAAATCATAATAGCCATTTAAATAATGTATGACATATGATATGATAATTTATTTCTTACACAAGATAATATATTAGTAAACTATTTTATACTGAATTATTATTTCATACAAAGTATTTATTATGTTAAAAGTATTTTATTTTTATACTGTTGTATGCATCTAAACTCGTAATTTTGTAAATCTTGCTCTGCATCGACAGACAGTTGTTCTTTCCGAATATCTTGTAGGACTGCACAGGGTTGTTTAAGTTATTTATATTTATAAAAAATAATAATAATAATAATACCACTGCCAAAGTTCAGATAACTACTACGATTTGTCATTTGACTTCAGGAAATTGTCATGGACGAAACCTCGCTATTAATAAGATAGTACAGTTGACTCGCGATAATCCGACATTTGACAGTCCGACACAGTCCGATAGTCCGACGCAGGTTGGTTCGAAAACCGACCCGATTGAGGCGGTCACGGAGGTGAAATGCACAATCACTCGCGTTGAAGTTATGTCGGCTGCAAAGACTTTGATATGTTGGTGTAAGGAGAGGGAACTCGACTATGAGAACAGTTTAAATGTTAAAAGATATTCAAGAAAAAGCCATGACAGACTCTGATTACAATTTTTTTAAGCCGTAAATACATCTGTACGTATTTTTATTTTTTATTTTAAGACATAAAATTATATTTTACATTATATAGTGTATATTTTATTTTTTTAAGACATAAATACAGTAATAAATTAGTATTACATACATACGTATTCATTTGTGTAAAACCCTGCCTAATGAGTTTTTTTTTTTTATATCCTCAATAGCCGTAAAATATGTACTCAATACGTATTGTAACAGTATACGTACTGTAGTACGTACAGTACTGTATATACATAACTTAAATTTTCTTGCCTTAGAAGTCAAAATTCAGTTTTAAAAAATCAACCTTTGGTAATCCGACATTTTTGATAATCCGACACCCCCTCGGTCCCGTATGAGGGGGACTATCGGATTATCGCGAGTCAATGTAATTGCTTAAGAATAACTTTATGTTGTGATTTTTGATATCATCCTATGATTAAATTAATATCAGAGAAAGGCTTAGAAAATGCTATTGCTCATTGTTTCTTGACATTTCACGGCATTTTTTTCAAGATTTCCAAAATCTTAGGGAAAAGAAAACAAGAATTAAAACTTTCTTTCTTTAAAATATGATTTTTTTTTTTTAATTTCTTTATTTTTTTTTTATAGTCGTGAAACAAAAACAAAATGAAAAGCATGTGTTTATTTTCAAATTCTAATATTTGCTGAATATTAATAGTATTAAGTTAAAAGTTAAAGGATGCCACGACAGGCTTATGCAGGCCCAAGGGTTCGCGGGAGGTAAGGCTCCCGGCGTTTCATGACTAGATTGAGGTCGGGAGGTCAGCCCAA
Organism: Thereuonema tuberculata; assembly: GCA_023159025.1. Taxonomy (NCBI): domain Eukaryota; kingdom Metazoa; phylum Arthropoda; class Chilopoda; order Scutigeromorpha; family Scutigeridae; genus Thereuonema; species Thereuonema tuberculata. Next base: position 9,687,546 of record JAFIDM010010028.1, on the reverse strand, counting down.
CACCCGCCCGCCTTTAACTCCCGGGAAAGAAACCCGGTACCCATTCTACAGAGGGCTGGGTAGGCCCTAGGACCCGTTTGGAGGAGAAAAAAGAATGGAAAAATTCCCGCTCTCCGCCGAGACCGGGAATCGAACCCGCGACCTCCAACCCGCAGCCAAGCGCCGTATATATTTGCATTTTCTGAAAAGTAAATAAATAAATAAATAAATAAATAAATAATATTGGTTTTATTTATTTAAGTTGTCGAAAAAGGATTAAGTTTAATGATATTAACCACCTGAGTAATAGATTAGCTAAAATGGGATTAAACTTCATCGTTTAAAACAATGAAGTATAAATAGAAATCCATTGTTTAGCTTCCAATGGTTTTCTATGAGAATTTTTGTCGTTTTCTCGCGCTAATATTTCAAATATAGAAATTAGAGCGTCACTAGTCTTGGGAAAAAGATCTTTCAAAGTTAATAGGGTGAAGGGGGAAGGGATACATAGACTGATTGATGTAATTAGCTAATGAAAAGTAGACTAAAACCATTGTCTGTCATTGTCAATAATGCGGTTAGGAGATCTTGACATTGACTGAAAAGAAATTTACAGCAGCCATACTGTTTGCAAATTTGTTATTTAGATTGAAATACAGTCATTTTCTCTCTGAGACAGTATTTAAAAAGCAGGATTCTTGATGATTCGATACATGAGTAGTCAATTTATTTTCGTTCTTTATTAAAGTTTCATAGATATATATGTCTCAGAGAGATTAAGTTAAAGTTGCGATCAGGCCCAGAGGACCGCGCAATGCAGCTGGAGGGTAGGCTCCAGTATTCAGAAACCTACGGGACAAAGTTGAGAACGGGGGGTCGGCCCGTCGCTCGCCCGCCTTTAACTCCCGGGAAAGAAACCCGGTTCCCATTCTATAGAGGGCTGGGTAGACCCTAGGGCCCGTTTGGAGCAGAAAGAAGCGTGGAAAAATTCCCGTCCTCCGCCGAGGCCGGGAATCGATCCCGCCACCTCCAACCCGCAGCCAAGCGCCCTTACCCACTCGGCTACCGGGCCCACTGTCTCAGAGAGATTAATTTCCTTAAATCACAAAATATGTAGTAAATCCCATTTTTTATCTTTTTTATCCATCTTCTAACAGTTGAGCTTAGAAAAGAGCTATTT
>JAFIDM010010028.1:9675011-9686377 GCA_023159025.1 Thereuonema tuberculata | reverse complement strand
CTTAACTTTACTATTTAGTGTTGCTTTGTACTCGTTGGTTGATGGAGTTCGTGACGTCATTGGTGTTTGTTAGGTAAGATTAGATGAAGTGTCGTGAGAGTTTTGATTTTGGGGAGCGGTCATTTTCGAACAATTTTCGAGCATAAATTTTTTTATCTAATACTCTATATGAGGTTGCGGAGTTGTGTGATATTCACAGTACAGTTGTACCTCAAGAAATTTTGATGATTTTTTTTATAAACGAAATTTCATGATTGTCAAATTAATTTACCTAAAATTACTGTGGGCTTATGGGAAAGAAATGTAAGCAAGATGTAGATTGCTGAATATACTGACATAAAACAAACGAATAGTTTTTATTTCTTTGTATGGGCCCATAACTGAATTATTGGGTTATGTAAATAAATTGAACTATAAAAAAGGCGTAATATGGAAATATAGAATATTGTATAATCGGGCTAGCTTTAAATATGAGCCAAAATCCTAAGCCTTAAAATAGTCAAAGAATAATGCATCAATCTATATCAAACTTCAAACTTAAAAGTTTATTTTAGTATGTTTTCCAAAGGAAAAATATACTATTGTGATCTACCCAACCTGAACAGATGAGCACGGCACCTTGAGATAAGCGCCGATCAGGGATCCTAGATCACGAATATATATATCATTAAAATTCTTCTTCCCACGATATATATATATATATATATATATATATATATATATATATATATATATAAATAACTTTTTTGACAATTTTTCCTATCTCCAAAACCTTACACTCACGTTGTTTTTAGAGCTTTTGTCGCAATCGTTTTAGATCTTTTAGGGCATTGGTTTAACTACAAATAAGTAATAAAAAAGTGGATATCTGTTCACGGGTTTATAAGGAGCGGGGCTTAGAAGTCGAGCATGACCTCAAAGTTGTGACGTGGATAACTGCCGTAAATTTTGAGCTTTCCAGCTAAAACGTTTATGGGCAATAGATACCATTAAGGACTCGGATGGTATTCACAAATCTCAAGGTGCTTTACCTTTGGGCAAAATACTTATCACGATGAATGCACGGCAGAGATATTTATTATGTTACTCCCTTGTTACTTCCTCCCTTTTTCTCTAAATAGGAAAAGGGGAAAAAAAAATAAGAACATTAATTGAATCATTCATAGGCGGTCTAGCAGAAGACACTTTGAGTCCTTGCTTAATTTCATAGAGTTTCTCACAAGGCAATTTCTCGAAAAATGACCTTTCACGTGATGGCCATTCGGTGACTGCACTTGCAGCAATCCTTGGAGTCAGATTCCTCTGAAATTTCTATTTTGGCCGTCTCTGGAATACAACTAGTCCATCATTTACTTGGCTTCGGTTATCCTTTGGAATAGTTCGGGACTGATTCACCTATAATAGTCACTCGGAGATGCTGGGTTCTGCCGCACGTGAATTACAAATCTCCGCTAGTTCTTTGAAAATCTGCCTTCGACTGTCCCTCGATCCGATTCTCTTCAACCGCCATTTGGAGATATTGGGTTTTTCCAAACCCTTTGATCCCCCTGGATAGCAGCTCTCCACCTAATCTTTGGTAACCGTTCCCCAGGAATCTAAATGACGGTTTAGATTCTCATTGTCCCTCACAGTCTTAGGCTGGCTCTCTCCGTAAAGGGAGGATCACTGCTCACTTTCCCATCCCTTCAAAAAATAATCCTCTTAAAAAGAATGTACCCAGAACTTTCTTCATTACAAAGATTACAAAGAAATTTTAAAGTACCTGTTTTAAATTAATCAATAAACTCAAAAGGCACCAAAGTAAACAAAAGATTTCGCCTCTGAGCTATCTCAACAGCGGAAGTGTGGGACGGCCGTTTCGTCCTCTTTATGGACTCATCAGCCACACAACCTCACTGGCACTGTTGATAGCTCAGAGGCGAAATCTTTAGTTTACTTTGGTGCCATTTTGGTTTATTGATTAACTTTCCTCATATTCCAATAAAACTCAGAGATAAGTTACATCCTCACATTCCTCTTTGGGTACAAAAAATGTAAATCTCACAATCCATTTAATCCATGTTACAAAATCCTACACTCCCATCAAAAGCTCATTGCAACAAGATTTCGTAATAACGCGTTCAGTAAAATAGATAGTTTATAAAACAAAATCCAAAATTATTTGGCTAAATTTCCAAATTTCGCTCGGACAACTTACTTATTTTTAGATTTGGTGTTTGTAGACCTATATTAAGGGCACTGTAGAATATGGACCAAATATACTAAGCCTTAAACAATCCAAACAATAATGCACTGTTCAGATTTAATCTTTAGGAGATAAATTTATTTTCCGACCCTGATCAGATTTTGATGTTTGTAACATCGTTTCAGGTAACACTTTTCAAAATGGGTCAAATTACGCTGTTTTTAAAAATAATCAGTGATGTGCATCAAATTTTATATTTTGAGAGTTTCTTCTAATTGTCTGCAACTCTTTCGATTTTGTGTTCAACCAATGGACCAATTTCATATTTACAAGTTTTTCGGCCTGGATTTTATTCAGTTCTAGTGACTGTACATTTATTTACATGTAAAGTAGTTACTTACTGCAGGGTTTTATGCGTTGGGTTAATGATTGTTATAACTCTTATTATGCGTTACACAGGAAAAAAGATTAGAACAAAAAAGTTTTAAAATGTGAATTTAAGTCCCTTGACTTTTATCTTACTATTTTTTGCTGTGTTTGTCATCCTTACTTTTTTTCTAGGTTAATTTCCAGTCCTATTTCTTTTGCATTTAAGGTATCGTTTCTTTTATCTGTTTTCTATTTTTAATTATAATTACAACGTCATCTGCGAATCTTAAATTATTAATATTTTCCCCACTTATATTTATCTTTTCTGTTCCCAATTTAATTTGCTCATTGCATGTTCTAGGGTTAGTGTAAATAACTTAGGTGAAATGGTATCAGCCTGTCGGACTCTTCGCTTGATGGCGAATGTTTCACTTTCTTCATTAAGAAGGATGTTGGCTGTAGCCTTTCTATTTATGTGAGTTATCATATTTCTGTGTTTTCCTTCTAAACCATAGCTACGAAATGCTTCGGTTATTGCTGTTGTTTCTAATGAATCAAAGACATTCTTAAAATCTTTGAATGCTAGATGGAAGGGTAGATTATATTCCTTGCATTCTTCTATTTTAGACTGTATTCCTTGCGAAGGTTTTTTTTCTACGAAGAATTAAGTAAGACATCTTACAAGATTTTGTATAAATAAGAATTTATATGAAGTTAATTTCTTTAAACACTATTCTAAAGATTGATAATCATTCAACGTCATTATATTTACTATCCATTTATAGAATGAATAATACTGTAGAATTTTCTTAAGAAAACTTGCACAAAGAAGTAAGAGATAGCGTTGTAAAGCAAGTTTCGTATTTCAGTTTCTGAATTTAGTAACAGCTAAAAACGCTTGGGATGTTAAGATCAATAGTCCGATTGGAAAATTCTAGGAAATGTCATATTTTATCACTGACTATAATTTATATTAGTAATAAAAAAAACTGTAATAAATACTTTTTTCTAATTGAAACTGAACTAAACGTTAAAAAATAAAAGATTAATTATTAAGAAAGTAATAATGAAAAGTGAATAGGTTTAATTAAATAGATGCGGAGAGAGGAAGATGTTAAATACACTCACTTCAAGTTAAGTTAAGCACGGAGAGCAAAAATGTTAATTTCCGTAAGAGATCTGAATTAAAGAAGCTGAAATTTGCTGCAAAGGAAGTATGCAAATTATGTAGGTAACAGCCAATCACGGTTTCGCATCGAGAAATATGTAAAACAGGCAGTCGTATAAGAAGCCGGCATTGTGAAGGGTTACAGGAGTTGCATATAAGTGCTGATGAAAGGTGTTTAGAACATTCGTACGATTTGTTTTCAAGCTAGACGTGTTTCTATGGCTTCCAGAAGACGAATGAAAGTTTCTGAGCGCTGGCGGGCTGTCGGACGCATTGAAGCAGGACAGTTTATAGCATATGTTGCTCGTTTCTTAAGCGTTCATCATTCCGTCATTTCACGATTATGGAAACAATTCCAAACCAGCCAAACAGTTATCCGAAGACCTGTAGCCGGTCGTTCAAACGTTACGACCCCCGCGGAAGATCGATATATTGCTGTTGTAGCCAAGCGGAATCGAAGATCGACCTCCACACGTGTGACATCTATGATTGCAGCGGCCATTGGTAAGACGATATCTGCCACTACTGTTCGTCGAAGGCTACACATGAATGGTCTGTACACCCGGATACCACAAGTTTGTGTTCCTTTATCCGTCCCATCCAGAGGGGCACGATTACAGTGGTGGCGCCAACATGTGAATTGAACTAAGTCTGATTGGGGTAAAGTTATGTTCACAGATGAGTCCAGATTTGCCCTACAACCCGATGATAAGCGTGTAAGGGTCAGGAGGGAACAAGGCACACGCAATCGGCCCCAGAACATCACCGAACATCACGCATTCCGCGGTGGAAGCATCATGGTCTGGGCAGGGATTTCATTGGGATATCGCACCGACCTGCACATCTACAGGGGAGGTTCTGTGACGGCTGTACGGTATCGAGATGAGTCCTAGACCCCATTGTGAAACTGTACGCTGCAGCAGTTGGCCCTTCTTTCGTTTTAATGGACGATAATGCACATCCCCATAGAGTTGCCATCATTGACGACTTTCTGGAGAGTGAGGGGATTGCGCGTATGGAGGGGCCGGCTTACTCGCCGGACCTTAATCCAATTGAAAATCTTTGGGATACCTTCGGCCGTGCTGTATGTCGACATTTCCCACCTCCAGCCACTCTCAGAGCTTTAGAAACTGTCCTACGGGAGGAATGGAGATTACTGGACTCTGCGGTGGTTGATCACCTCGTAACAAGCATGATCACACGCTGTAAACTTTGTATGCAGGCGAGGGGTGCTCACATACCCTATTAATGTCGGTTTTTATTGTTTGTTTTGAATTTAAACATCATTTTGTTAATGACGCAAATCTGACGTAATCTTATAATTTATGAAAATTTAATATTTTGTTTATCTCTGTATGTAATTCTTTGTTTTGTTTCATGAATAAACATAGAGCTACTTACAGCATTTCATGTCAATCAAAGCAGTACTTGTCCATTTTTTCGCATTTTACCGCTCCGTCTTAACTTTTGGAAGTGAGTGTAATATAATTAGAATTTATTTATACTTGTTCATTACTCATTCAGTATCATTCAGTATCACTTCTCATTCAGAGCCGTTGCGGAGCCGAAGGGAAGGTTAATTAAATTATCAGAACTCATTTTTAAGATTTCAAGAAAGCCTAAATTAGGGTTTTTTTTCCCTTATTTTTGAGAATTTTAGATGAAACATTAAGACGAAAAAAACCTATATTTTTCAGGTTTGTACTACCATAGGCCACATTGCACCCGATGTCGAGAGCTTCTGATTGGCGCACTTAAAAGCCATTACCCAATAACAAAGTTCTCAACTGATGCACTGAAACGCATTTCTAAAATAGGATTCTAGAAGAATAAATAATTTTATTATTGTTGGCGAATATATGATTAATTTATTTTTTATTCTTTTCTGTTTTTTTTTTTCATTATCACGACTTTAGAAAAAATAAAAACAAAATGAAACAAGCTTTTAAAGAAAGTAGGTTTTATGTTCTTCTTGTACTAATTGTTTACAACCTTTTAAAAAAATAAAAAAAAATATCATCAGATATTTTGTTCTTTGAGGATGTTTGCAAGCAAAGTGAATTATAAAATTAACAAGAAAATAAAGAAAAGAAATTAAAATAGTAGTTTTTGAGAAATTTCATTCAAAGTATGGGATGAATTTTTCGAAATCCTAGTCTCAGATCGCTAGAAAACCCAAGTTCTAATTTTCCAAAGGCATTTTTTTTTTCAAATAAGTACAATTGAAAAGCACCAGAGTTAAGTGAACTATTTTTCAGTTTATTATTTTTTCCTAACTTTGAAAGAAGGATCTCTGGAAAAAGCTAACATTTTAATGCTCAGTTAGTAACTGCTGTAGCAGGACATTTTAGGTTTGATCTAATGTTGTAATAACTCTTAATCTGTATTGGAAAAAAAAAACTTTAAAGGGCATCTCCGTCCATCCGTTTGTTAATTCAAAACGACACTTTCTAAAAAGCTATACGTTTAGAGGTAGGTTCTAGCAAGTTTCTCTACAGGAGTAAAAAAAAAAAAAAACAAAAAAAATACTTTATCTACAAAACGCAATAATCGCGAGAACTTATAAACTATAATAACTGAAATAATAGAGAATAAGTTTTACAAGGAAGATATCTTTTGGTTTTTTATTTACACGACCAACAGATAAGGAGCTAGAATCAAAAAGAATTCGTTCATTAGCTTCTGTCTGTGATTATAATAACTTAAAAACTATTGTCTTAATATGCTGAAACTTTTATAGATGCTCTAGATATTTTAAAAGAAGATCACTATTAATTTTGTTAAAAAATTCGACCAGCATGTAAGGAGTTTTGAGCCAAAACCCATCAACAAAAGTCAATGAACGACTGGTTTTTTTTTTTTTTTTTTTGGGGGGGGGGGTTTACAACTTTTCATGCCCTCTTACCACGTGGCTATTGGAAAGTTGGCCCACCAACTGTAGCTTATCATAAGCTATGAATATCTGAGTAGGAGGATTATAAACAAATATGCTATTTCGAAAAGGGGATATCTCGTATTTTTTAACAATACAGTTTATTTTTTCAAGAATGTAATGTAGCCTAAATATGTCTCCGCATCTTTTATGTGCAAAAATTGTTCGAGAGAGAGTACATAACTTAAATTAATGTGTATATATAGACTCTATAAGGTTGTTATACCTTTTACTTTAACTCGATAACTTAACTCTTATTGGATGTGAAGTTGACTCTGAATGATTTACAGACTAAAATAAACAGTTAAACATATAGTTTAATTCCTTAAGCAATTAATGTATCAATACTAGGATATCTTCTACAATTTTCAATGCCTTAATGCATTCAATTCTTAATCAGCATAACAGTTTCTGCCACTCACTAAATATTTTACTTTCTTGAAATTGTTCCTTAATATTTAGTTGAAATAAGCGATAAAATGGTTTTCACCCTGTATGAAAATGTCTTTTGTCATGCATGTAAATCTCGTATCGAATTTGTGTTCCTAACACTAAATTCTTAATCTTTGAATAATAAAGTTCTCTTGCATTTACTTGTATCCTTGTCCTATCCTCACTGTAATTGGCCTCTATTATTATTTCATCTGTACGTCAATGAATGTGTGTAGGAAAAATAAAGGAAAAGTCAACTTACAGTTCTTTTCGCCGCAATCTTCCTAGAGCTGCTTTATGTATTGAACATGAATCCTTTTATTCAAATATATGGTCGTTTACATTCATGGATAATCCCGGAATCGGAGATTTCTTCTTGCGTTTGTCTGGTAACCTTGGCAACGATGAAATTTATATGTAGGCATGATTGTACCATTCAATTTCGTATTTAATTCCTTTAGCTTCTCGTAATAAGAAATTGTAACTTTAATCCATGATTCAATGTGTCCTTATTGAATCAAATTGCTTTTAGAAAACTCAATAATCATTACACTTTAGATAGTTTCATGGCTAAGACTTTTTCTTTTCCATTCCTTATCAATGGAAGTTAGCAAATCATAATACAAACACAAGGGACAATGCTTCATTATTTGCAACAAACCTAAACAATGCCATCCTGCTTCATACGGTATGTTATGTCATTTACATCATAGGGATTGTTTAATCTCATTCATTCATAAGTTTTGAATGCTATAGTACAACAAAAATGGAACATGACTTACATTAAGTTATGCCTCAAAAGTGAAAGGAACATGCGCTAAAATACAAGCATATAGATTATCCTGCTTATAGTAGCAAGATATCTATCAATCATCTGAAAATTGCAGATCTAGCAAAGATGGAACAGTATGTATCTGCAGAATTCAAAGATTTGTTTTCACGAAATATTGTTACCTGCGAAATATTGTTACCTGCGTTCAGCGGAGTCGACTCGACCACCCAGCTTACCTCTATCGAGTCGACCAGTCCTCAGCCTCGTTTGAGGCAATCAACGCCTATAAAACCAGGCGCAGAGCGCCTGAACAGCATCTCGTCTGTGGGCATCCTCCCAGAAGGAAGGACTCCACTAAGGGGAACGTGTAGCAGATCGTCGGTGGGCATCCGCCCAGTAGGAAGGACTCCACTAAGGGGAACGTGTAGCAGAACGACTTGGGGCAGCAGCCCAGATAAAGGATCTCAGTTGAGAGGAGAACAGAGCGGAACGTCAAGGGACAACCGCCCATACAGAGGGACTCCGTTAGGAGCGGAGTATACGAGAACGTCGTGGGGCAACCGCCCAGTCAGAGGATCTTCATTGGAAGGAGAACAGAGCGGAATGACTTGGACTTCAGGCAGTGACCCAGCAACAGGGGCTTCATCCGAAGTGGTGCGTTCCTATTCGACTTTGGACAGGAGTCCAGAAGCAAGGCATTCTTTCGGGAGAGAACGTTCGAAATCCAGACGTGGGCACGTGCCCAGGAGAAGAAACGTCCTAACCGAAGATAGAAGCTGAAGCGACTGCGTGGCGTGCAGCTCTCTGAAGAATCCCAAACCGGGAGAAAGTAGCATCGTTTGGCGCCCGACCGGGAGACAGTATCCTGTAGTATATTTGGAAAAGGACCCGTCAGGATTCCCAACCGGGACAGAGAAGACTTCAGCTGTGAAGCCAGTTATTACCGAAGAGGTTCCGGTATCGTTGGACGGCAACGGGAAAAGTCAACCCTTGCCGTGAGAAGTCATCCCATCACCGCAGAGTTCCGAAGAGGTTCGGTGTTAGGTCTAAGACGACGGGGATCGATTTCCGTGACCGCCCCAAGGAAACCCAGTCACCGTGGACTTATCCGGACGTCCCGCCAACTGGAGGAAGACAACGCAGACGACATCCCATTTGGAGGAAGACGACTCTGACGGCCCGAAGATTCGTTATTCTCATTCGCAATTACCTGTATTTTATCCTAACCGAGTAAATAAAAGTTATTTTAGAACCTCCGTGTTCAGTCGCATTCCGTTACCCCGCCACCGTCCGTTTGTGCTTTACACAAAAACACGGTAGCAATATTACAATGACCAACTTCTACTGCAACCGTCATTTGACATACTATTGTTGACGTATTGAGACTAATTAACGTCTTTTGACGTATTGAATGCTAGGTAATCTTGTATGATTTTTAAATAATTTTGTCACATAATACATGTTTTTAGGGAATAGTAATTCTGTTTTTTTTTTTTTTTGCATGAGAATAAATCAAAAAAAGCACAAGACTAAGAGTTCACCGATCTGGTTTTGGAAATTGTGATACCGGGAATCCAAGATAGCCTATTTCAGATTTCCTGACAATCAGTTGAATCCGCCCAGTATCTTACATCTCAGTGAGCTTTTATTTTCTTTATATGTTTTCTGAGTTCACTGAGATGTAAGATACTGGGCGGATCCAACTGACGATGGTCAGGAAACCTGAAATAGGCTATCTTGGATTCCCGGTATCACAATTTCCAAAAACAGATCAGTGAACTCTTAGTCTTAAGTGTGTTTCTGATTTATTTCTCATGTAATTGTTTGCACGCACGTTAAATTTCTTCATCAACTGTTTTTTTGTTTTTTTTTTTTAGTTTTTTGTATCTGTAGTTTTCAAAAAGGACTCAACTCGCTAATAAAAAAGTAAGCAAAAAAACAAATAACGATCCCTTAAAGATAAATATGTTTTTGTTGTTGGATTGCTGTTTGACCCTAAAAAAAGCCAGTAGTAGATTACTGTTTTCCTCAATTCAAAAGTTTACAAATAAATTAGCTTTTCTTAATTCCTGTAAAATTTTAATTTTTAGATTTGTGTCCTTTTCGAAATTGCATATTCAAATGGAATATCGCTAAGGTCGCTTTGTTATCAATAATTTTCCACACAAGCAATCTTATAACAAAAATTTAATATCTCCTATTGCCAAATGCATGTAAACATGAAAAGTGAGATATTAAAAATTTATTGTAATAATAAAAAAACTAAGAGACATCGTTTTGTTAAATTGAAAGTCAAATTCTTTTTAATCTTATAATCATATTACATATTGTTGTTATTTTTTGACTAGTGAAGAATCTGAAGAAAAGAAAAAAAAAACTCCTTTACAGGCAAAGTTAATTGCATGAAGACTCAATGTAAAAACCACTCACAAATGATGTTTACTTAGTTGACTTTAAAATCATAGGTAATGCTACTTAATTCTGCAATTTCAGCGCCGTATCTTTTCTATCGATTGCATTTAGTTTAATTTAATTTCTAAGACAGGCCTGGCTTTTCTTGGTCACAAAACAAATGGACGAGGAAAATCATATAATTCTCGTTGGATTTCCGAAGACAAAATGGGATTGAAATGGCTTCCGGAGCTTATGGGATTGCAAATGTGCCTTCACGACCCTCTGTGAAGTTAGCCACGATAATAAATGGTCTAAATGGAGCAGAAAAAACAGCAGAAACGCCACGACTTCAGATTTCTCTCTCAAACCAACCCCCCAAAAAGTAAACAATGGCCGTGATACGAAATCCAAATGTCTCCACATTTGTTTCTCTCAAATCAAACATTATAAACCACAATTTATTGCAATATTGAAAGGAATTAAAATAAATCATTAAAAATTATTATAGATTGTAATATTTTTTCGAAACTATACTGTTTTCATAATATGAGATCTAATATTATCTTATTTCATTTTTGTTTAATAATTTGCAGTTCTAGAGAAACAATTCTGTCCCTAGTGGCTATGTTTTATTATAATTTTTAATAAGAATAATTAATTACAAAATATTAATAGTCAGGCCAGTATAACCTGAGCAGGACTGTCCTTAGGGCAGGGCTAGCGAGACCCTTATCCAGGGGCCCGCACTTTTTGAGGCCTCGAATTACATAAAAAAAGTATTAAAAAAATAGGATAATTCGTTGAAAAATACATGAATTAATGTAAAAATGTATAAATAAATTACTTTCCGTCAAAGTAACAATAATTTAAAACGATAAATGAATAAAATGTCGATTTTATAAAATTAGGAAACATAACGTATCTAATATGGATCTCGCAAAGTAAATCGGTCCGGAGCTGGCAAATTTCAGTCCTGAAATGACTGAATACCGTTTTTTTTTTTTTTAATTTCCTTAAAGCGATTATAATTTCAGTCTTGTTAGGAACCACTAGTTCCTATCAACATGTGCTGTTTTATTTACAGTGATAAAAATGGAATAATTTGTTTTATATA
>JAFIDM010010028.1:9552875-9675001 GCA_023159025.1 Thereuonema tuberculata | reverse complement strand
TTTTTTTATGTCCTATTAATCTTTGTTGATTGATACTATGAATTTTACATGCATTTGAATTCTAATTTACGAATGATTGTAAATCAAATATACGAAACGATAAACTACATAAAACTATACAAATGAGATCAGCTTAAAAATACGTATAAAAATATAGATACATACATACATTCACGTATTAAATCCTTCATATATAGAAACAAAACATCAAACTTCATCAATATTTCGTTCTTTTATTCAAAGAACTTCTTTAAAGGTTTACATAAGAAAAGAAAAGAAGACATCTTTCCTTCCTAAAATCAACAAATAAATCTTTCACAAACTAAACGTGAATAATAAACAAAATATTCACGAATTGAACGTGAATAAAAAACAAATAAGTAATCATATTTTAACCAAATAACGATAAAATAAACGAATAAATCACCGCATATTTTGGTGCCGAAACCCGACTCCAAGCTCCAACGCAGCTTACAACCATTGCGAGCCGACAGGAAGCCATTCCAACCCGCCAGAGCCGGAGACTTCGTGGTCTACCCCCAGCCAACGCAATCATGCCGGATGCACAGACGGCTACTTACGCCAGCATCGCAGCTACGCCGGTGACTCCACACCGTTTCCGAGAGCCGACAACCTTCTACGCTCGATCGGATGAAGATGCGGCCAAATGGCTCAAAGACTACGGTCGGATCGCCAGATTCAACGGATGGGACGAACCTTCACGTCTAACCAACGTATATTTCTCACTCGCCGACACCGCCAAGAAATGGTTCGAGAACGGTGAGACGACGATGACCACATGGCCGGAGTTCGAAGAGCAATTTACGGCAACTTTCATCACCCCATACGACCGTTCTAAGCAAGCGAAAAATGAACTGGATCATCGGGCACAAACCGCCAACGAATCATGCGAACAGTACGCACAAGACGTCCTCGATTTGTGCAGAGCCGCTAAACCGCAAATGACAGACGAGGAAAAACTTCAGCATTTGATGAAGGGAGTTGCTGAAGAAGTCTACACTCTACTTTTGGCAACTAGAGTAGCGGACACGGCCACATTCCTGGAGGAATGCCGGCGAATTGAACGAATGCGACAGGGCAGACTGAACGACGCCAGAACGTTCAAACGACTACCAAACGTCGTCTCCATCGCACTACAGCCATCAACCTATCCCCAGGCGACATCATTTAAAACGACGCCATCCAAAACCTACAACAACAGATTGCAGCCATCCAAGCTCAAATCCAGCAGCTCGTGGTTAACGCAGTCACCACCAATCCATCGCTGCGGACGACAGCTTCTCACCCCGCCACCATGATGCAGTCGATGCCCGCAAGAAGCAACCCACAGCGACGTCCAACCCAAGGCTAAACCCGTAGACGGCCGGATGAATGGCGAACGGCCCAGGACAAGCCGATTTGTTTCTATTGCCATCGAGTAGGGCACGTAATCAAACATTGCCGCACCCGCCAATACGCAAACAGATCATCTCAAAGCTACGAGTACCAACCCCGCCAAAGAACGCAGTATACACCTATATATCAGGCACCTGCATATCAGCAAAATATCCATCAGGCAACTGACTACCAACAAAATGTCCCGACGGAGATCAACATCGCCAGCTAACGGTAGACGCCATGCCACACCGTACAGACAGACCACGACGGCCTACGAACCGCAGACAGCCCGTAACAACCGAAGTCACTCACCTGTACCACCGGAAAACTAAGTGCTGCGACAGCTGATTATGACGGCAGATTTGTCGCAAACGCTAGAACCGAACTGAAAAGCAATATCATTACAGTGTGCTTTGACGATAAACCTACCCAGGTTTTAGTGGACTCAGGTGCGGCCGTTAGTCTTATTTCCGAAACATTCCGCAAGAAGAGAGCAAAAGTAATGATAACCTCCAACTTACCTGTGCTTCGAGCTGTCTCAGGAGAGCGTCTATCAGTCCTAGGAAAAACAACGGCCAGGCTAGAATTCGGTGCCACCATCATAGCATTCGAATTTCTAGTCGTAGGGAATTGCAGTTTCGATGTGATCCTGGGATGGGATTTCTTACAAGCCACGAGAGCAATCCTTGACTGTGAGAAAAATGTGCTTCAGTTGCAACAGCCAACGGACAAAACAACAATGGCTTCCCATTATCTTGCCGCCGCGAAAACAACAGTGATTCCGCCATTAAGATCGCCGCAACATCTGACACGATAACTGATGGACTTATCCTAGTGGAGCCTCTACGGAAACATCAATTATCCAATGAACTACGTGTGCCAGCAACAGTGTGTGATATCAGTCACAACACAGCCAACATTTGGATTACGAATTTCCCCAATTCAAAAGTGTCGATTACCGCCAATTCCCGCATTGCCTCGTTTCAGACGATACATCCCGATTTCGTGACGTCAGTTGTAGCTTCACACGCAGTCCCCACAGAAAAACAACGAGGCCACTTACAGAAACCCCTCATCTCTGAAGGTCATTTGGAAACGATGTTGGATACGAATCTGCTCCCATCACAAGCAAGAGAGATCTTGCAACTATTGAAACACCACCAGACTGTATTTGAGCCGCCAAATCCCGCCATAATACCTGAAAAAGCACCGAAACATACCATAGATACAGGAGAAAGCCGCCCAATAAAGCAAAAAGCATACAGAGTTTTACTCAAGGAGAGGAAGTTAATTCAAGATGAGGTCACACACATGCTTGACAAAGGTGTAATGCGACACTCACACAGCCCCTGGAGCTCACCTGTTGTCTTAGTTAAGAAGAAAGACGGCACCTGGAGATTTTGTGTTGACTACAGAAAGTTGAATGCTATCGCGAAAAAGGATGTGTACCCCCTGCCTAAGATCGACTCACTTCTAGATTCCTGCGCCCATTCAAGCTATTTCTCCACCATTGATCTCCGCACTGGCTATTGGCAAATTAAGGTAGACGAGAAGGATCGTGAGAAGACGGCGTTCGTAACACCCGATGGGCTGTACGAGTTTGACGTCATGCCATTTGGATTATGTAATGCGCCCGCAACATTCGAGAGACTGGTCGACAATACCTTACGTGGATTAAAGTGGTCGATCTGTCTCTGCTATTTGGATGACATCATCATTTACTCACGAGACTTCAAGGAGCACCTCCAACGACTCGACACCGTCCTCGGATGCCTTAACGCCGCCAATTTGAAGCTCAATCCGAAGAAATGCGTCTTCGCAGCTCGTGAAGTGACAGTGACTGGGACACATCATTAGTTCTGATGGAATCCGCCCGAATCCAGACACAGTGGCAACAGTTAAAAATTTTCCTCCACCCGTCAATCAAAAGCAAGTTAGAAGCTTCTATGGACTGTGTTCATACTACAGGCGATTTATTCCTAGCTTCGCTATGATTGCACGGCCATTATCCATCCTCATGAAGAAAACTCAACCCTTTACCTGGACTGAAGTACAACAGAGAGCAAACTAAAGCAAGCACTCATCACCCAACCAGTCCTGGCTCACTTCGATGAAGCTGCTCCGATACAACTCCACACAGATGCTTCGAATTATGGCATTGGCGCTGTCCTGGTGCAAATTATTGATGATAAGCAACACGCTATAGCATACGCCAGTAGGACTTTGAGTAAACCGGAAGAAAATTACGCAACCACACACAAAGAGTGTTTAGCAGTCGTAGCTTAAATTTCGTTCCTTACCTCTATGGGAATGCATTCACCGTTGTGACGGATCACCATGCTTTGTGTTGGTTGGGAAAGCTTAAAGATCCCACAGGAAGATTGGCTCCGACTACAAGAATATAACATGAACATTGTTTATAAATCCGGAGTGAAGCACTTAGACGCCGACTGCCTATCAAGATACCCCATCGAAACAAAAGAACATCAAGCCAACTCCGTCAACGCAATCCAGTGCCTGGAGGAAGCAGTCGATATCACAGCCGAGCAGCGCAAAGACCTTTCCTTACTTCGACGCATTGAAACCCTGCAGACGACACAACAACCTGATAAGCAGGGCTACGAACTCAAAGACAACATCTTATACAAAAGGAGCTATGAGCCTACGTCCAACATATTATTACTGGTCATTCCAAGCCACCTGAGACGACTAGTGATTGAAGCCTGCCACTCCGAGCCGACTGCTGCACATCTTGGCACTGCGAAGACGATAGCTAGGGTCCGCCAAAAATACTTTTGGCCGGGCCAGAGCAAGGCTGTGCGCCGCTTCGTAACACGATGCATCACCTGCCAGTCACGGAAGAGCCCATCTCAACTCACACCTGGGAATCTCCAGCCCCTACCAATAATGGAGTCACCTTTTTACAGGGTAGGAATCGATTTGTTGGGCCGTTTCCCGAGTTCCACCGCCGGCAACAGATGGATAGTCGTTGCGATTGACTATTTTACGAAGTACGCGGTCACCCCAGCCCTACCCAATACTACTGCGGCTGAAGTGGCCAAGTTCTTCGTGGAAGACGTCATGTTAAAACACGGAGCACCGCAGATCCTCTTGTCTGATCGAGGGTCCCAGTTTATGTCGTCAACGCTAGCTGAAACATTACACCTGTGCCGCACAATCCACAACAAGACATCCAGCTACCATCCGCAGACGAACGGGCTACGTGAAAAGCTCAACCGGACATTAGCAGACATGATATCAATGTATGTTGATATCGAACACTCCAATTGGGACGCCATATTGCCATTTGTGACTTTCGCCTATAACACCGCAGCGCAACAAAGTACAGGGTATACACCGTTCTACCTACTCCACGGATGGAACCCTCGTACTATGATTGACACCTTGCTGCCGACACAAATGGAACCACAGCAGGAATACCCCACACTCCTGAAGGCGTCGCTCGACGAAGCCTACCAATTGGCCCGCATTAACATCCGAGAGGCTCAACAGACGAACAAGAGACAGTACGACGCAGGTCACTGTCCACTAGTTTTTCGTCCGGCCGACCTCGTATGGGTGCACATTCCAATACGTAGGGTTGGCCTGGCCGAGAAACTCCTTCACTCTTGGTTTGGTCCTTTTCAAGTAATCCGCCAAACTTCGCCTGTGACGTACTAGGTAACAGCAGCTCCCGGATGCAACATCAATCGTCCCCACCCGGAGGTGATTCATATAGCCCGGTTGAAACCATTCTATCCTGCCGATGAAGCGGAGCCGTCATCCGAACCAACCACTGACGCAAATGTGACATCAGAACCCGCCAGTGATTCAGGGCCTGCCGACGGAATGACTTTGCGTTCCGCCAGAACCCTGCCATGACAACCAGTGCCTATTAGTGATATTCAAAACAGTGCCTAGGACTACCCAGAGGATTATTACAGTGACTTTGAACTTACAGTGAACATTTTCTTGTGTATAACTGGACATTACTTTAAATAATTAAGACACAATTACAGACACTTAGACGAAAAATGTGAGAATTTTTTTTTCTCTCTTCCCTCAGTGCTAGCACGGATACCTCGTTATAACGAATTATTATTTTTTTTTTGTGCACACCTTTTCATTGTAAATATTTGTTCATAGTTCTATGTATTTTTTTTTCTCTGAGCTCAGTATTATTATTTTTTTTTATGGCCACATATAAATATTTTATTCCCTTGTATATAGCATTTCATTCTTGTTTTCGGGACGAAAACACTTGAGGGGGGAATTATTGTGATGAGTTTTATATATTTATTTCTATTTATTTTATGTATTTTATCTTTTACTTATTTAGAATCACTTGTATTATTTCAAATCCTAACCGTTAACGGTTATTCCTGTTTTGTTTACTTTTAAATCCCAACGGTTGAAGGGGCTCCCATCATGCACCTTAAATTTAAATCTTTCCGTTAATTTCTCTTATCATTTAAAAGCACCAATCATTTTAAAACCCACCAGCCAATCAACACTCATCTAAATAAACTTATATAAACCCTTGCACACTTGTAAATAAAGAGAACCTGTTCAGATCTATCATCAGTCTTGTTCATCTTATTTCCACGAACCAGGGCAACGAATAAATCACCACAATATATGCAGATGCAGATAATCACACTGACGTGTTGCGATGAGTCTGATAACCAGTGCACTATCTTTTCGGTTGCAATTATTTATGAAAAATTGGAAAAAGCAGAATCTGTCAGTAAAAAAAGGTCTAATCATTGGTGCCTATCATGGCTTCTAGCAGGTGCCACGGTTAACAAAAAATAACCAATAGTTTCAAAAACAGCCATCTCAAAGGTTTTTAGCAACTTAAGAGACAAGTTGATTCCCCACATCCAAACGGCACAAATGCGGCTGAAAAGCAATAATTGCAGAGCGGCAGCGTCGTGTTCTGAGGAGGAGTGTACGGAGCAACAGGTTTGCTAGTGAACCATAACTCATATTGATTTCAACGAAGGTCGGAGTCCATCCACTTCTATCACCATACACAGAGAGTAGAAGAATTGCGTCTTGTAAGTCGTCTGCCCTTTCGAAAGTCATGGTATCAGCAAAGAACGGAATAATATCTCTACAATGATGCCAAGAACATCGTAATTGGATGTTAGAGCAATGGAAGATGTGATATGATCCGATGAGTCTCGCTACACATTATTTTATACCTATTTTGGTAGGTGATGGCTGGGAGAGAAGTGCTGGGCCCAGTCTGCATGTGAAAGATCTGGAGATGTCTTTATGGTCATGATTACAGAGTTGCGCGATCTTTTGCTGCAAGAATGGCTAGCTTTGAATCTAAACGACCTCCTGACCTATTTCTTAGTATAGAATCAATATACATCGAATACCTACTGCCATTTGTAATAAAGGAAGCCAGTCGATATTAATAAAGATGCATAATTTTTTTAACCAGTGCATAGTTAAGTTTTCAGCATAGAAATATTACTCAGTCGACTTTTGTACAACCCCAAATTTTGTATAACACTTAAGATGATAAAATTCGTAGACACTTACATTCATGCTAGAATAATATTTGCAAATTATATAAATAGTGTTGAAGGCTAAACTGACATTTATAAATTATCTCTGTATATATACGATATATTTAAGTATTTTTTTCAGATAAATTTCAATTAAAATCCTTTGGAACTATACTTTCTTTCTTTCATTTGAAAAAAAAAAAAGAAGCAAAAATGCTAAGCATTTCCTGACAGCAAACGACTAGCTTATAAAGTTATAAGAAACCAGTAATATGATTGGCCTACGAAGGACCAATGGGATTGGTTTATTAAAAGATGCTAATCGACTTCATTTTAAAAGAATTTTAACTTCGATCATATAAATCTTAAAGGCAGTGCATTATACTTTTTTAAAATTAACGTGAGTAAAACTGTAATAATAAAATAATAAGGCCAACACACTGGGTTAAAATTCATGATATATTAAAAAAACATTTAAAATACATGCAAGCTTTCCAACCGACCTGCGGTTCGTTTTCAAGCAAAAAAAAATTTAATTTTTTTTTTTTTTTGCAGTGCATTATTGTTTTAGAAATAGTAACAAAAGTAAATATCAAACTACGGCAATAGAAAAAAGGCAAATCTCTAAAATCTTTCTTGCTCTATTCTTTTTATTTTTAACTTCAGTAAGATTTTATTTATAGAGTTGACGAAAACAAGATACCTGGAAATAATTACTTAAATTTCTATAGTTTTATTTCCATATATGGCAAGTGAAATATATCATTTTTCATGAAAAATGAATTTTTATGGTTATGTAACTATGTAATCCATAGACCCACTGAAATATGTAGAAGAATTGATTAGAAATTATTAATCAGAAAAGAAAAGTATTTTCATCTGCTTGAAATCAGATCTGATCTTGAAGTAGATAGAAAAATAATCTACGATCGCAAATATCTTTAGTGGAGTATATGATGAGTTTAAGGTTGGACGACCAAGTAGATTGATTGTCTAAATTGATAACATCTTTCGAATATCGCCTACAGCTATTTCCGGTTCCTGCTTGGATTCTCAATAAACACGTTGGGCTAATCCTCGTCTCACGGTGCTACGGTTGAACGGAGTGTGGAATCAAGTGGAGATGGTCTCCCAAGAAAGTTGTTAAGACCATCCACAAGATGTTATCTGAAACACGGATGGTAACTAAAATAAACTTGAATTAAAATTACCTGCTGTATAGATATTTATTAGGTATTTTACATCCGCAACAATTTTCGCAACCTTTCTATCAATGGGGTTTCTAGAAAACTCTGAAAATAACATTTACTTCCAAAATTGAAGAAAACAAATTTACTGTAAAATTACTTCAATAATTCATGCACCACTTCTAGCTACAGTAAAAACCTCTCTAATCCGGCTCTCACGGTAATCCGGCCTGGTTCAGAGTATTTTTTTTTTTTAATACCTAAATTCCTTTCCCTATTTTGAGTCAACTTGGCTGGCGTGTTTATTTTTACCACTCAATGTAAGTTCTATTTGCCAACCTATGGATCAGGGAGTCCTTGAAACACTCAAATGTAAATATCGTCACAAAATGCTCACAGTATTAATTACCGGTATTGATGAGGTATTAATGTTTTTAATAAAACATATCTTTTTAATAAAAATTTGAGTACAAAATTATGAAAATGAGGTTAAATTAATTAAACCTGGCATTATGTCTTCACAAAAATTGAGCTATTCAGTTATTTTAAGAACACTCTCGGTAGTCCGGCTTTTCTGCAATCCGGCCTACTGGGCGCCACATTAGGCCGGATTTGATAGGTTTTACTGTACTTTCCTAGGGGGGGCTAATCAGATCACTCAGTCTGTGTGTGTGCTTATTTAGTTTCCTTATAACTTTTCAATCGCTAGATGTGTCTTCTTGAAATTTGCTATGAATATTTAAGGATAAAAGACGAACTGAAATTCTTTTGTATGATTTCTTTTCGAGTAATTAATGTCTAACAATGGATGTTTTCTCTTTTAGTTAATCTGTTAATCCCGCGTGCTTTAATAAGATCAGATTACGCAGTTTAGATAATGCATTAAATATTTAATTAATTTCTTCACTAAATGGGAAATTTCTACTGTTTTATTCAACCTATATAATTTACAACAAGAAAAACATAAGACGGACATAACGTAACATTCACTGAGGATGCTTTTGTACTGGCAATCCAAGACAGACTGTTTCTGTTTTCCAAACCCGCATCAGATGGTTCGCCCTGTATCCGCAGCTCAGTGAGAAACACCTGAGACAAACAGAAATAGACAAAATACTGGAAGAATCCAACTGGTAGGGATGCATAGGATATTTTATTTTGAAAAGGGGGGGAGGGAGGGGCTAATTGAGCCGATAAACAACAACTAAAAGAAAAAAACAAAAAAAAGTTAGATAGGAGGAGGAACCAAATTCACTCATAGGGCTATCGAACTTAAAATAACCAAAGAAAATTAGACCTACTTTCTATATTTCTCGTTACACGGTCATGGATGAAGTTTTGGGAGCCTTAAAGTCTATCTTGGAATTATGGTGTAAATTTCCAAAAGCAGATCAATGAATTTTATTTAATGCGAATCTTTTGTCTTTCTTATTGTAGATTGTTACTGTCCAACATTAGTTTTTTCAGAAATTATAATTTGAAAATAAACTTAGAATTCCCTTTTCACGCCTTTCAAAAACAAAATAAATAAATAAATAAAAATTTAAGGAGACCATTTTGTAGAAATAGATCTTCATTTGTTTTCCCTTTATTTTCATTTAAGAGCTGAAATAGTTGAAGTGTAGACCGTCCTGCCTCTCATTACCACTGTTTTCAATAGGCTTCTAATATTTCTCTTTAACCAACCATTGCAGTTTTCTGGTGCTTTTTATATCTTAAAACTGAATTCCAAAGTGGAAGACTGTAAAAAATGTAAAAAGAATGTGAATATAATGGGAAAAGAAATTAGCAATAATAAACAGGAAATTACGGGAAGTATTAATTTGAAGGAAGAGATCGTTGACGACTGGGAAAGAGAGAGATGTATATAGTTATAATCTTTTTAATATTCTTTTTGTACTTTTGTAGAATAAAGCCAAATTTTCAGTTATTTAACTTATTTTTATAAGGCTTTTTTTTTTTTTAGGCGTAAGAACCTAGAGGCGAGATTAATTTATGAGAATAATAAGGCTAATGTGAGGCTAAATATTAGGCTATATTAATTTATGTAGAGTAAAACAATGAAATTCTCTTATTATTCGATTTTAACCGATGTGGATGTGACTCCATCACCTTTAATAATCGAGGGTTCCACTGGATCTAAGTTAATCTTTTTGTATTTAATAAAGTAAGAGTAAAGAAGATGAAATAAATACTCTATAAAAGATTTAAGCAATTTTTCATACTTAATAAAATAATAATAAACAAAAAAAAAATATCTATCGTTCAAAATAAGGACATTCAATTTTCGTTAAAATTATTAGACCTCAGATAATAAGTTAGTTTTCGATATTAAAACTAACTTATTAACAACAATTAATTTACTATGAAAAATTATTCATGAAATATAATATTCCATGAATAAATTATTCAACGTCCTCTTCGTTCAAAATTACTGTAAATTTAGAATAATCTGCATTTATTAGCAAGTAATCTATAATTCTATAATAGTGTGATATGCAGAACTAAATCTGTTTCTTGTTTTCGCCACCAGGACAGACAGTGGCAAAATACCCAACGAGATTGTGTTTAAACAAGAACTTATGGAAAGAATTTAAAATCTATTTTCCCCTTTCTTTTTTCCCCTCATTTTTTGTTTTTGTTTTTTAAGTTGTGAAAACGCCCTCTTGTAGTTAGAAATTGTATAAACATTACCTTGAATTTCTTCTGCAAATTAAAATAAATCCGCATTTCTTGCCTTAACCGATTTATGTTAATCGTATCAAGATAAATTAGTCCTTTTCTTTCCTTTCGATGGGAATTTTTATCATTTTCACGCTTAAATTTGTCGACAGGAACCCACAAGCAAAAAATACAAAAGATGTCCCATAAATGTGCTTATCAATTTTCAAGAAGATCGAAAGTTATTAGAGTTCAAAAGTTATCAGTTCAATCACAGGCTGACTGATTTGTTTTATTTGAAAATAGGCTATTGAAGTTTATGAAATAATAATGAAAAAGATCAAGTGGAAATTGTTATAAAAAAAACTACAGCTTCATTTCTATTTTCAATTATTATTTAATGGAGGGAAAAAATAATAAAGTACAACAACTTCTGAGGAAAGTTACCTGAGAAGAAAACAAAGTTTTTCAGTTTATTTCAAGTTGCTGTGACTCAGCGCAAGCATATTCCATCACCTAAGCCTACAATCATATCAACGTCAGATCCTATTTCATCCTCTGGAAATAAGAAACTCAGCGGCGCTACAACATAATTCCCAAGAAAAATGTCATTCAGTTTAAGGATGTGTTCAAGGGATAAAGCGCTTTGTGCTCAGGCTTTAGCAAATCTTTATACACAGATGGAGATTGTATTCGGAAGAGAAAAGGAAAGGAAAAAAGAACAAGCATCTACAGGAGAAAGGGGGATTGGCTGAATGTCGAATGTGACTATTACAGAAAGAATATTTCCCCGCAGTATTCTCCGTGAGTGATTTGCAGTTTAAGCCCCTCATTCTTCGAAAACAACTTATCACTGATAAATAGCGATGCATCCATAAGGAATTCGTTTCTTTCGTCTGTGTCAGATGCTAAGCCCCATGTTTTGTATTCACCATCTTCATTTGTGTGTTTGAAAGCAGAATAGAAGACTACTATTCATTGAATCCATGTGCGGAAGATGGCTTACTGTGGGTTTTTAAGATTTTTACAATTATTCTGGATCTCTTTCTGAATTAATTATTTGTTTGGAATAATTTAACGTGTGTCTCAAACTATATCACTCTTAAAACTTTAGGCTTATACACAAGTTTAAAAAATGAAAACAAATGAAATGATTAACATTAATGGATATAAATTAACAATTAACATAAATTGACATTAATTAACATAAATTGATAGGATTAACATTAATCTGGCTTAGACAATTAAAGTAAATAATGGGAATTTAATTATTATTAGTTTTTTCTTTCAGAAAATAGAAAATTTGTACAGTTTGAATTTAATAAATATATTAGAATTGAATATATATTATAGGATTTTCTTTTTCTTGTTTTTATGATTTAAAAAACCAAGGGAAAAAAGTTAAAACAATTTTAAAAATAACATTTGGAAGAAAGTAGGCGTATGTTCTTTCGGAATACTCTTTATTTTTTTATAATTAGACTAGGAAGGATTAGAGATAAAATATTAAAGGCATAAGATTAGTTTTTATATAAACAAAGATTAATATCAATTAAAGCTAAATTGAAGAAAAATAGTTCTCGGTTTATTTTCTGGCAAATTATTAAAATAATAATTTGATTATTACTTATTATTACAATTTTTCATTGTCATAAAACAAATATTCAATTCGAAAACAAAATCATATTTAAAAATCTTTTAATAAGAATATTCAAGTAGCGGATATTAATCATGAATTATGTGAATATTATTTCCAAAAGCATTTACACTTAACTTAAAGAAAATTTATAAACCTCTTATAATAAGTTACAGAGAAATTTATTGATTTCGTTTTTTATAATTTATAAGGTAGTGTTTAAACTTCCTTTAAGTTCTTTCTTCTTATTAATGTTGAAATATTTAAATAACCTTTATCTTTCATTCTTACACTAAAAAGAAAGAAGAAGAATTAAATATAAATTTCAGAATGTGACAAATGTAGTTCGTCTGAAACCCGATAAAGAAGTTCAGGAAGCAACAAACTGGTGCTGACCTCTGGTGATAAAACTTAAAACTAGGAAATTCTAGAACGCATTTAAACAGTCAGATTTGTAAATTGATAACTGATATTCAAGATTAAACTCTGAAATTTCATTCAGGTTGATTCTACACAAAGACAGTGTAGCTGACTTACAAACTTTCGAAACCTCGTAATGTAAATTGTAATTTTCTTTAATCCTAAGTTTTGTTAAAAAGCAATGGATTCAAATCAAGCCTCAGTTAAAAAAAAAAAAAAAATTACCGCCCTCCCCCCAAAAATAGTTTGCCATATAAAGAAATGATATTAACTCTTAAACCGGAAGTTCACGTGACAGCAGTTAGTTTATAAATAAAACTGATAATTAAAAAATAAAATAGTTGAATTTTACAGTAATAATATCCAAGGTTCCCTGAACATTGCATCATTTTTATGTTCATTCAGGATAGTTTACACCAGTTCAATATTGCAACAACAGATGTCGTTGAGATATCTGGAATCTTTTACTAATTGCCAGGACCTCTTTTCTATTCAAATTGGTTACTTAAACTGAAATTTTTGATTTATTATGTTAAAGGTGGTTTAATGGCAATATGCAACGATAAGTGGTTTTTGACCTTAAGTTATTCATCTTTGGCTACAATATGTGTAAAATCAATAGATAATCTTTCTCTGAATCTTTAAAGTTCCAGTCGTTTTCGAAAACAGATTTCGATTACTATTCTTTGATATCGAAGATTTTTGACGTTAATATCTATTTGTTCTAGTGTGTAGAAAATCAATAAAAACTTTTCCTAACTTACCATTGAAGTTTCATCTTCAAAAGTTAATTAATTTTTATCCCTTGTAGTTATGAAACATTGCTGATTCAGTTAAAACCATTTTACTAATACTTTATATTGAAAGTAAAGGCCGCTTTAGACGTGTCATTTCAGCAGGCCATAACGCAGGCAATGCCAGGGTAGATTGCCAGCGAAAAGAAAGCTTTAAAACTCTTGTCTTACAATGTTCCATATCGCCTTCCATCACACGGAAAATTTACATTTCTCAATTATCGTCATACCTACGTTTTATTTATGAAAAAAAAATAGTATTGATTTATATAAAAATCATTTATTCAATGCATCGAATAGGCGAAAGAATGTTTTTAATTAATTAAAATAGAAAGTATTCATTTTTTTTTCATCTTTTTGTATCTTTTGTTTTCAGTTTCGATATTTCTCGTTAAATCTCGACCAACCACGATATGTTTTCGAGATTCAAATCGCTTGTCGATTCAAATTTTCAGGACAAAATTCTGTAATGATTTGATTAATAATGTAACGTTTTCTGAAAGCATCCACGAAAACATAAGGAAAAGATGATCTCCCTGCATATCATTTTTGTAATCGGTAATTTCGAATAAATAGATACAAATCGATTGGACTTCAAAAGTTCTACAATTCGTTACTAGGTTCCTTAGCGATGGCTCTTTGAATTTAGGACACGCGCTAAAAGGGGCAATATGCTTTCCATCTCACCTTGGCGCGATGATGGCGCGCATATGGCCCGTGAAATGGTCCATATAAAGCGGCCTTAATGCCATCTTTAGTTGATTCTTCGAGACAAAATAACAGAGCTTTAACTTAAATCACTAACCTCCTTTATGTTTTAGCCTTCCTACATGTTATTTCAATTTCTTTCTATAGACAAGTTACTTAAATATGGTTACAGGTCATTTCTAACTTTTATCTTTTCTCAAATTACCTGTGTTGTGATTGGTGGAAAACATTAAAATTCCATTACGCAATTAAAAACGGTGCAAAGTAAATTGATATTTACTGATTGATAAAAATTGTTCTACTGTTTTCGATCGTCGTGTTCCCAGAAACCGTTTAAGTAATCAGAACCCGCAGAAGTCCATTGGAGATTCATCGGGGGGTTTTACAGGAATCATACTCAATGGGATTGCTCGAATTCCGGTTTCAGTCGCCATATTGGCCATGTACAGCTGGGTCGCTCTAGCTGTATGGCTAGACGCCTTGTCCTGATGAATCCACACTTTCCTTTTGTCGCTACCGTAATGTGGGAATATCGTCACGATACAAGGGTTCCAGGACGTGCTCTCGGTAAAAGTCAGCATTAATCTTGACCTTTGCAGGTACTTTCCTCAGCGGCAATTTTCCATTTTAGCTGTAACCCGCAACAATTATAAATCCTCTCGAAAAGTTTTCTTTGTATTTGCGGTACCACTCGGATCGTCATTTAGCATCAAAAGGGCGATAAAGTATTGCCTTTGGCTTCTTGGTATCACTAAGGTAGATCCATGCCTCGTACTTCGGGAGAAAAATGGTTCTCCCGATATCTGGTGCTCATATAGCTTTCGGCTGTTGGTCTTCCTTTCCGCAACGTGTCGAGGAAGTAGGCAATGAACGCGAGCTTTACGATGCTTTTCTGATTGCAGATCACGTCTAATTATCTGTGCAACCGTTGGCTGAGAAACTCCTACAGCCTGGGCAACCGCCCTTAGGGTGCTAGGGTTCTCGCCGATAATCATAGCCTTCACTTTCTTAATAACGTTAGGAGTCACTGCCTGTCGTAGGTGTTGTTTTCGGACCTGTGGCTTACCCCTCTCTTGGCTGATGGGCTTCATACGATTTTCTACTATTACCCGGTTGACGGAGGACTTGCAAACATGAAAATTTCAGCATTTGCACATATCCACAATTTTTGAAACGGCATCTTTAGCATCGGAAAGAGCAACAATGTATCCCTCCCACCAATTTGGGATTTTTGGCGGCATATTTAGAATGCAACTCAATTACAGCTACCAGATAATCAACTACAGGCTTACGACATCTGATTCGAATGCAACAATGCACAATGCTGCGTGACGTACACATGCGAGATAGCACGCGACCTTGAAATCGACCGAAATTTGTATCATACAAAGTGTTTACAAGTTGAAGGAGAACAGTTTGAACACACATCTAAAAACACCTTTTATTTATCATTCATGAATACGGTGTAATACCTTTTATTTACGCAAACTACGTGTTTTGCATCGTACTCCATCCTTTCCTTACTATACTCCTAATTCCTATGATGCGCGACTTTTGCCTCACCCTGTACTTAACCTAATGAAATTTAATTAATACTTATTTTTTTATAGGGCCACCAAAATTTCATGGTACAGATAATTTAAATACACACGGCATAATGGGATTAATCGAGATTGACGAAAACAAGATTGCGAATAACCAATGCTCTTCTGAATGCTGTTCAATATATTTAGATTTATAGTTAATTTAAAAAAAAGGGCTCTTTTAATTTTTTGTTTGTTTTACATCTTCTAAAAATTTAGACAGAAGTAAGATTTGTATGCATGCAAATAAGAATACTGAATTATAAGTAATTAAGCCAATTAACCTAAGAAACTTAATTCTACGATTAGAACACGCTTAAGGAAGAAAAAAAAAGCATACACAAAAGAAAAAAAAAAGGTTTCAATTCATGCAAGCGGTTGTAAACTGGTGCCATTTGAACGAGTCAACTATTTCTTGTGGATGTGGATATTAGGACCTGCAGTCGGCATCTCGAGACCTCATAAATCGACCAGCCCGGGACAAAGTAGGTGGCGACAGTCGTTTAGGGAGTGCGAAATCCTCTCGACACATTCCTCGGCCGCCTTGGGCCCTGTTCCAGCTCGTTAGTTTCCCCACTTTTATTGACCAATTCATTTCGCCCAGTGTCCGGTCGAGACAGCAGCAATGGAGCGCACACCGGACACATGATTCACTCAGTGCAGCGCGGTCCGGAAAACACCTTTTAAGGAGCTACGGACTTGAAAAGTTTAATTTTAAGGCTGTTCTAAAACAATTCGAGGAAAGATCTAGAAAACTGGAAACGTCAGAATAAATGCAGGCACTGATACGAATTTTCAATGCTAGATGTAGTGGCCATCAAAAATGAATCGAGAACAATATAGTTGTTGTGCTTTTTTTTTTTTTAGCTTATTTCCCATAGGAAGGCAGACTGATAAAAATCAGTATAATTATGTGTGGTTTCTCATACTATCTTTTCAACTGGCCAATGGATCTTCTTGAAACTTGAAATGGACATTTATGGGTAAGAATCGATCTTACTTTTGGGTGTTAAGTTCATGGCTTTAAAAAAAAATTGCAACATTTTAAAGAAAGAAAGCTCCTAGTTCTTTTAAGACATTTCGATCTTCTTAATTTGGAAGCAAAGAAATCTATATTTCTTTTCGCGAAAAGTGTGCAGGAAGTCACTACTCTGAATAATGTTACAAACAAAATAGTCCCACTTCAAAACTTATCAAGGAGATATTATTTGTGAATTTAAACAACTGAATGCTGTTTTGCATTCAATGAATGCCGAATTACTGATCTTTGTTGTTAATTAAGTAATGAAATTTTGAATTTTTTCGTTATTCTAAAACTTCATGTCCACCAATCACAGGACAAGAAATTTTAGAATAGCTAAAGTTGGGAGGCTGAAGGATATGTCATGTGAAGCTAATCGTCTGCAGAAGAAAGCGTAATGGGAGGAATCATTTCTTCTGCAACAGTAATGGATATTACCTTTATTTTTTCTTCTTTCTTCCATTTGTTCCATTCGTGGATTTTTAATTATGAACTACGACGATCATAGCCAAGCTGTTTGTCACGATAATGTTGACTCTGAATCTCCGCCAAAGACTTGGGCTTTCAAATAGTCCTGAGGAAGATAAATTCATTAGAAATTAAAAAAAAAAAAAAAAAAAAGAATCTCGTCATTCAAAATATTTTTTAAGTTAACATCGATGTTATTATTATGTTTTTTTTTTAAAGAGAACCAAGGAAGGCACAAAAGAAGCTAAAAAGATTTCGCAACCCCGAGCTATCATCGACCGTTTCGTCCTCTTTTGGACTTATCAGCCAGATAACTCCACCGATGACAGGCTCGGACCCGAAAGCGGAACCACACAAAAGAAAAAAAGCAACCAAAAATAAAGAAAAGAATACAAAAAGTGTGAAATCCTTGGCCTGCGGACCACTGGGCTCAAAAGGCTTTTGAAAAAAAACCAAAACAAAACAGAAAACATTTAAAATAAACAATTTCAGTAATAAAAAATATATTAAGTGTAAAAAGAAATAAAAACGCACATAAATAAAAATCCCTGAGCTGCTTTTGAAATTTTTGAGACCGGAATCCAAGACAGCCTGTTTCAGACTCATTAGCCGTCATCAGTTGAATTAACCCAGTATCTGCAGCTCAGTGAAAGTAACCAAAACAAGAAAAAACAGACAAGTCAACAAAACAATGGCCCTTCATATGAAAAAAATAACAGCAAGAAAATTAAAATTAAAAAAGGGCAAAATGTTAATCCCCCACTAGTAACCACTAGCTTAGAAGGGATTTAACTATAAATAAGACATATACATAATGAAAAAAAAAAATAACATGCATGAGGGTAAATTCAACTGATGACAACTAAAAAATTCGAAACAGTCTGTATTGAATTCCAGGTATCAAAAATTCCAAAAGCAGCTCAATGATTTTTATTTGTGTACGTTTTTATTTCTTTTTATACCTAAAAATACCCTCATGTTAAATTTTTTCCAATAAAGAATTTAATGTTCCTTCCTTGGCTACCATTTGATGAATTATTGGCCAGGATTAATTCTTTATTATTTTATTTTAGTTTCTTAATTATGGTCCGACATGGGCCAAAAGCATTATTTTTTTTTCCCCTCTAAATGTCTATATTTTTAAGTTAATAGAATATTTAGTTTTTGACTTACCTTGATCACAGATGAACGGATAGACGAACATAGGCATTTAGGCTTAACATTGCATTTTAAAACATTATTTTTCTAACCCTGTTTTCTCTTTCCGATGCATATGTAAGAGCTTTATAGTATTATAAGCTATGGTAAGTATAACTTTAAGATAATAAAACAGAAGATTGAAGAACTTGAAGCCTATTTTTCCTTAAAAGGTGAATTTTTTTTTTCTTATCATGAAAACGATAAAAATGAAAAACCTTCTGTTTATTTTCAAACTCTACTATCAACACCAACAACACAAAGTTTGTGAAAAAAAAAAAAAAAAGATAAGTAAATAAATCCGCGTTTAAATTATTAAACTCAATTAACTTTAATCTTAACAAATCGCTGATTATTGTTAAAAGGGTTAAAATTTATTGTTAAGACAATCAAGAAGGGACCGTTCAAGCATTACGTAAGCACATTTTAAGTCATTTTAGACCCTCCCCCCTCCCTTGTAAGCAAAAATAAGCAGATGCCCCTCTCCCTGTGTTTTACGTAAGATTTGCCAAACCATTAACAGTGAATACCATTGAAATACTGAAATACATATGAAGTACTGACGAAAAATAATAATGTTTGTCTGTCTTACGTAAGCATTGCTCTGACCCCCCCCCCCCCCTTGTTAGCAAATTAAGCACATCTTGGAGGCCCCCCCCCCGCTTGAACGCTTACCTAATACTTGAACAACCCCAAATAATCCATTATTTACATCCCATTGCTTTTCTGTGAAATTGTTGCTGCCTTCTGGCGCTAATTTCTTAGACAAAAACCCACTTGGAAAGAATGCAATTACAAAAACTTCTTTATTCCTTAAATATGCATATTAAGTTTTATGAAGATTCATTCAGCGAATCAGAAACTGTTAATAGAACACACACAGACTGACTGAGTGATCCGATAAGCCTAAGAAAGTAAGCCAAAAAACATAATAAAAATTAGACTCAAAAACATTTTTTTCCTGGAAAAAATAAAAAGAATCCCAGCAGGATTAAAGACAAGAGCGAATATTCGGCTTCTTCTACGTAGCAATTTGAAATTTGTCATTGTTCTTCCGATAAACAAGAAATGTTATTACGTCCATCTTCCTCTTCAAACGAATTTCCGACAAACTCAAGACTTCAAGACCTGAATCGGAGACAACAAAATACGAAATACATTCAGAAAAGTAAACAAAAAGCTTTTACGAAATAATACTGATCTCGGTGACATGACAACTCTTATCCTTCGTAAGTCGATCAAAATAATACTGAATATTTTATTTCATTTAAGTGGGATTCAGTCGACCAATGCCAGCAGAAATTGCTCTTCACAACAGAATCCTCACAGTGGATATGAAAGACTTCGCTCCGGATTAGTTTCAGTTGAACTGCTTCTGTAATAGGACCTAAACTTCATATTTGTATATCAAATGCATTCACCGAAGGCTAGCAAGGCAAAGAGCATGCGCAAAGGATCGCTGGGGCGGACTTTAATTAATACCGAGGGCAGGAAGTTCTCAAAAATAATGATTATTTTGATGGAGTTTTAATTCACAATTACAACAGCACTAATTAAAGTGGAAAAAGTTACCTACTGTATATATCTCTCAATGACTGAATTCAACTATTTTGTCGAATCTTTTACAATAATTCATCCTTCTCTTCAATCTGTAATTAAATACATTACAATGGCAAACTGCAGCGATGCGGATTTTCACAGACAGTCAAGCGAAGCAACTTTGTATTTAACATCACTTTACATTTAAGTAAAGAAACTTAATTAAAATTCAGTAACTCGTTTTGTTTTCTACTTTATCGAATTTGAAAGAATACACTTGAGGTCGTGCATTTGTACCCAAAGGTTTGTGCCTCCGAAAGGCCTACAAAGGAATAATGGATCTTTGAATATTTCTTATTTTTATAGGCTTTTCGGAAGCACACTTTTCTCAGCAAAATAAATATTATATCTCTGGTGGCATTAATGCTTTTTCTTATTTTTTTTCAGAATACTTGATTAATAATTAATATTTCGGAAACTTTTTCATTAACTACAGTTAATAACGAAGCTCAACTGTACTCTAATTTTCAACGAAGGCCTCCTTACTACTGCCTCTTCGCGCTCTGAGTACCGGGTTCGGTTCTCATGTGGGTTTCGTGATGGTGGACGATCCGCGCTGGGCAGGTTTTCTCGGGGTTCTTCCATTTCCCCTGCACTTCTCCCACCATACTTTCTCAGTCTTTCTCTCCATGTCTCCTTATTTCCGTGGGATAGTACAATAGAACTTTGGTCGCAGTGCTTTGGTCACCCACATTCACTACATAACGTAACTTAACCTAACATAAGTCTTCGCGCTCTTGTTCAATTGAACAAGTTTTTTTGATATAATTTCTTAAAGAGAAAGATGAATTTTTGAATTTGTTGCCTGGATAAACATTTCATTGCCTGGATAAAAAAAAAATCACAAAAGGGAAGCAGTGTAGAAAGCAGACTACGTACTGAAGCAAAGGCCAAAGAAGGCATAGGCGAGTTTTCTGGCGATAGGGAGAATGATTTAAATAATTTAAAATAATTAAATGATTAAAAATGTGGGTACTTTCCTTCCAGCCAAAACCTAATGGCTGGACTACATTTTGTTGTTCCAAGCTGCTGCCTTCCTCCCTCCCTCCATTATAGCTGGAGGGAATTTTACTGAAGAGTTTTATAGAGGAATTAATTCCTCCTCCGCAACCTTGGGTTAGTTGGTATGTCCCATCCGAACCATCGTTGGTTGATGGCTTCGACGTTTCAGTGACCTTAAGGACTAAGCAAAAACAGTAATTGATGAAAAACCCACTCAATGTTAATCCAACATAATTATTACCTTAGACATGCCGTTTGTGTCAACAATATGGTTTCATAATGAAGTTTAAACATCAAAGACGATCATCGCCATGTTAGCGCATGCTCAGTTGCATTACTGAATATCGATAGAAACTGTAATGGACGAACCTAAGAAATTATGTTATTTAGTTAGGACTTAAAAATTAAAAGAAATAAATAAACTGAGATAATATCAAGTTAAAATCTTCTTAGTTTTTCCCTTCCTAAAATTTATTTGGAGATTTGCATCATATCAGTCGTATTTTTCGAAACTATTTAAAAGTTTTTGCCATTAATAAAACACTTTCAAATTAAATGCTGAGGAAAAAAAAAAAAGTGGGAAAAAAATGTGAAAAGAGGAGGAATCCAATTAAGACGAAAAATGGAAAGACATCTAGGAGTATATATTAACTTAGCTTAACTGAACGTTTTTGCAAATGAGTTTCTAATTAAAATTTTATCATTATTTTCAACTTTATCTCTCCCACAACCTTAATTGCGTTCACTCTATTCCCTTCCTCTCGAACATTCTACGTGGCAGCCTCTTCAACCTTTTCCTGACCCCGACATCAGATTCACCGTCAGTCAATTAATAAACACGCATAGCATTTTGGTGATTTATTAAGTCTCTAATATGGGGCGACCTCTAGTGCAACGTGTGCAATCAAAAGTTCTCCAGTTTGCCGTTGGGTGGCGTCAATAACTTAGGACGCTTTTATTCAAGGCAAAGATGGACAGGCTCAGCAGAGAGCTGTCAATAAGATGATGTGTGAGGCTGACTCACCAATTTCATTCAAAAAGTAAGAAATAATGAATGATGCATAATATTAATATGCATACAGACAAAAAAAAAAATACAGAAAAATGCGAAAGATAAAACTTGAGCCATTATCGACGAAGTCTGACAGTCTATTTCGAAAAGTGAAGCAGTTATTATAATAACTTGATGTATTATAGTAAGAATGGAGATAAGCATTCTAGAATAAGTTTTTAATGCTTATAAAACAATGCTTAAGAATAATGCATTTCAGAAAACTGTAGTAAAATTATGCAATCTAATTTTTTTTTCAATAACTGTTACTTTCTTAAAATATACTGTTAATTTATAATCTTTTGTTTTTTTTAATCAGAAAAAAAAAACAAACCGAAAAATTAAGCGAAAAAAATATTTCATAACAAAGTGGTTTAAAATCACTCTTCAAATAGTTTATTCGTACGATGTTGTCTAAGTCAAGGATGTCTACTTGAAGTTCATTATAAAAAAAACATCTGTCTACTCTTAATTTTGTATAATTGTATCTCAATTCACTTCCTTTTTTTTTTGGGTATGCAGGTCAAGTTCCGAATCACCGAATGTATCAGTAAATTTTAAATTCCATTCAAAAATGTAGAAAATTACGGTATTTAAAAATTAAGGTAAATATTAGGTTATAGAAGAACTTACATAATATTTGCCGTTAAAGTAAGATTTCATAACATTTATTATCTTCATATTTACAAAATGTCAGATGTCATAGGAATTATTTGACATTTACTTAACTTTAAAATCCCCAATCCAAAATGCGAGCTAGTGTTAAAACAAAAGGGGTTTACATCAATTCACGCTTTTGCAATTCAGATTAAATTCGCGCGACGGATCGCTCACAGATTGATCACGGAACCACTTCAGAGGATACAGTTAGAAAGCATTAGCACAGTCCGCGATCTTTTTATAAATTCATGATATGTATACTTAGCAAAGGGAAACGGAGGTTTAATTTAACTTTTGTGAGAATCGAAGAGAGATTTAAAGCAAAAAAAAACTTAGTGAACAATTTTACATATAAAAACTGATGTCCTTCCAACTGTGATCGCCATCTCAAAAACTACATAGCCCAGACAGATGAAATTATAAAGCTAAGTTTACGTTATTAAAATGAAGATCCTAACGATTTTTTTAGTACTTATCGGGTGGGTTAGTAAGAAGCTTAAAAAAACTTCTTCCATTTAAAAACTTTTTCCTTATAAAGCTAATTATAAAGAAATGTCAAGATATAAAGAGTGGTTTCAATATAAATAAAGACTAATAAAATTGGTAAGCTAAAAGTTTACTGGTAAATTTCGAATATCACTTTTATTAAGTACAACTATTGTTTTTGGATCTTTCTTTCTAAAGTTGATCCACCAGTTATAAAAGGTTAAATACTTCAGTTTTTCTTCTTAATAAAGCCTTAATTCTCTCTAAGTAAGTTCTAAATAAACTGCATCTATTCTTCGACTATTTCAACGTAATAGCTATTTTAATTACTACTGGTAATTAGTGTTATGGTAATGCAATGAAAACAATTAGAGAGCTAAAGAATTGTTAAAGGCTGTAGCCTGAAAGTATGTTGAATCTTGCAAACCATGAGAACCAGCTCTCAAATTATCAGTTTTTGTTGACCTGATTCTCACTATCTGAAGTAATCTCAAGGATTTCTTACATCAATTTATTAGTAAGTACTAACCTCCTCGAAGCTTCAATAACTTCTTTCTAAATTCTAACTCGCACGTAAACTGAACTATTGCTTCATTGGTGTCAGATAATAGTCATCTGGTAATGAAATAGCTATTTCAAGAACCTCGGTTTCATATAGTGGCTGGAATACAGTAAACATCCAAACCAAATCTTCATCGTAAGAAGTCATATGGTTAGCTTTTTGGTGTAGGACCTTTACTCATTAGTAGATCCGGTAAAAACGAGCATCACAGGAATATTCTGGTGAATTTTCTGATGAATTTCCAAATTTGCAATACTGTATGAAATTTTATCCTAACCAGTCTAGTGATCAGACCTGACCCCTACAGGCTGTATGCTTCACATTTCAAGCTATACAACAGCTTGGAATAAAAAACCGAATAACTTTAACCTCGTGGTGAAGATAGGCTCACAAGAGGTAAGGATTCTCCGGTTACCTGAGACTATGCTAAGACCGGAGGCTGATACGACTCTTAACCACCGAAGAAGAAACCCTGCAATAATTTCACAGTAGATTAGTTGAACCACGAAAAATCTAAAACCAGGTTCAAATTCCAAACTTCTGAATTTGAATCCGGCTCCTCCAGTCCGTGGACCAATGCTTTACCAGTGGGCCCTCACATTCTTATTGCTAATATATGGAAAATTTACAAACATTATCTTTGCTTCAAAATAAATTATTTTTACTCAAAAAAAAAAAAATCCAGTATTTAGCCTTTTTATTACTTATTAAATAAAAAAAAGTTCTTACTAATAAGCTTTAACTCGTGCTTATGAACTATGTTTGTTTCACATTTCTTTGGATATAGCTAACTGTAAAACTGCTATGTGCTTTGTTTTTTGCTAGATCATAACTGAATTTTGATGATCGTTAGTTTAACAGTAGGATTAAATATTACATTATTGAATGTTTTATTATTTCAATATTTCTTCTTCAATTGAATTGATATTGAACTGATATATTTTTTAATTTAAATATCTTAAAAAACAATTTTTCCTTTGTAAAGTTATAGATTTGTTTTTAATTCAATGTCGATGTTCATTTCTTTTGCCACACGCTCCACCTAGCAGTCAAGCGGGTAATCTCAGACAGCGATCTGCTTTCCTAAAGCGCTCTCGTATGGAGGTTTGGAGCGAAGATCACTGTGATATTGCCTTGAAAACCCTGAAATGGCGGCCAGATAAATTGTTCCCTCCGCTTTTGAGTATCGTTTTCAGAAGATAGAGAATAAGTTTTCCGTTAATCCATCAAAGTTGAGCTCTTTGACTGTCAATCAAGATTGTAACTTAAGACTTGCCGAGTCCTTGAAGATATCAACTGAAAAAGTTCAATTCCGTGAGGACGACGTTCGCAGCCTTAAAGCTGTTTATTACATCGAAGATCCACACGTTTGATTTTATTTATTTTTCACAGAATTATCAGTAAAAATACAACAGAATCTTACCAACTTAAATTACTTAACAGAAGCACAAGAACCAATGAAATACAAATAAAATATGTACAGGATACACACAATTTATGCGAATAAGCCTGCAATTAAATTAGTAAATACTATATAGTAAACTCCCGATTATCCGCGGACCTATCCTGTTTCCATTTTTTTTTACTGTACAATAAATTACGGAATTAAAAAAAAATTAAATCTAGAATAAGATAAATAATAGAAGAGGCTAACAAAGTAATTAGACAATTATAGACAAACAATTTAAAGAATGACCTTGTGGGCGGACCTTAGGCTGGCAGCTTACCCTAAATTACGGGAGAGCCTTCCCGTAAAAATGAAATTTAAAAATAAATAAATAATTTAAAATAAAATAATTGTTTATAATGTAGGTACTGTAGCTGTATGTATTGCCATTTTAATGTAAATAAAACATGTTAAAAGCATTTTTGTGTTGATTTTCGTCCCGTTTCAGATTATCCGCGGATTCGCTTATCCGCCATTGCCGCGCCACCCAATTCCGCGGATAATCGGGAGTTTACTGTAAACATAATATATATTCTTCTTTAAACACTTCTTAAAACATCAATCTTTAATAACTCCAAAAACCTCAATTATGTAAGTGTTTGGGAAGGAGGGAGGTATTCCCTTCTCCCATAAGATTAAAACGCTCGAAAAAGTTGAGCCGATGAGGCCCAACGAAATATTGCCAGGAGATGTAGGATTGAAGTTTTTTGGAATTATTAAATAATATATATTGTTAATTTATTGTATAGTTATATTCTTCTTCTTCTCTTAATACATATACAATAACATAAAAGAAAATTAAACAAACTAATTCGTCAGCTAACAAATATCTCAGAAAAGTTAATTAGCATAATAACTCATTCATCCCTAATATATCCTTCACAATGACGTCATTCATTATCATTTCCTATCATTTACAATCATTTTAATTAACTCCAGAATGAAGGTGTCTCTAACTTTTAATCTTTTTCAATCGAAAGCTGTACTTCTCTAATGTAATCCAATAAATGTTTTCATCTATTTATAGTTTTTTTTTCATCATAGTTCTTCTTTAATATTCCATCAAATTCCACACAACGAAATTCGGCAGAAATTTGTTAAATAATGATAACTATTTAATTTTTTTTCTTTATTTCTCATTAATTCTTAATTACCATTAACCTTTATCCTTATTGATGCATGAATAATTTTGCTAACTGGTGCAGGAAAGCCGATACAGGACGCTGGTGCTTGGGCAGAATTATAGAGCTGTGTTTTATTTACGGATAAGTCCTGCTTCTGTCTGCAAAATGATTCCTGCAGTATGTTCATCTGGAGAGAACATCGGATTAGATAAAACCCTTCCAATATCCTTCAATGGGATTATTATGGCGCATGTGGTGTCGTAGTGTGGGAGCAACATCATATACGTACTCTCCTCATGTGTCCGAACGGGAACCCTAATACTGCTATCTTTCGTTACGGCTATCAGGAGTGCAGTGACTTCTGTTTATGGATGTTACCGCACATCCTTAAAGAGCTGCCTTCTTATAATTTTAACAGAAGATATCCGGGTCTCCGAGTAGCTCTCTCGATATAAGCTCGATTGACATGCTTGGACACACTCGGGAGATATATTGAAGGACGATAACTATTCAAGACCTCAGGATAGCAATGGTGCAAGTAGTGGATCTCCTTCACCTCTCAAACAAGGATAAGCAACTCAAGGATTGTTGAGGAATGCTTTGCGGCTCCGAAGACTGTTTAACAAGTAACAATTAGCATTGAAAATAATAATAATAATAAAAAAAGATTCTTGAGATGTTGGTTGTGGTATGGATGGTTGCCTCCTGCTAATGATAAATTTGATTTTATTTAAATTTTGAGAAAATGATTTTTCCAAAATTTTTGCTTTAGCAAAAAAATAAAAATAAAAATGGTTTTGATAAAAAATTCCGGTCTTCAAGAGAAAAGTGAACGGTTTTCTTAATTTTGTTTTCCTGAATCATCGGATATTTTTAAGAAATGATCGAGAAAGGAACAGGCAAATAAACTCCAATGTTATGGATTTTAAGAAAAACAATAGAATAGAAGAAACATATAAATATTATATAACTCTACATATAACTATTATCCAATTGGAATTTAGTTTCTTTTCGAAGGCATTGAAGCGTCGGCGTCTGCAACTCAGCTGCTCCTCTACGGAAGCTCAATAGGATCCGAATCTATTTATTTACTGTCTGTATTTATTTTCCTCTTAAAAAAAAAACGAAGTTTTCAAAAGCTGCTTCAGAACATTTGTAAGTTGAATATACAAAAAATTAAACAGAAAATTTTAAGTCTAAATATCGTAGAGAATTTCTAATAGAATTGTTTACAAACCAAACAATGAATGCATTACGTTATTAACAAAAAGCTCTTGTAAAATGAAACATTGCTTCTTAAAATTCCTTTTTTGATTTCTTTTTTGAAGTTTTAACAATGATCAGACAGAAAGCCTAAGTTTATTTTTATACGATAAGATCTGTCAGTAGTCGAGTGGGTAAGGTGATTGGTTGCGACGGAGGCAGGGATTTTTCCACGTTCATTCTCTTTCAAAGGATCCTAGGGTCTACTCAGCCCTCAGTTGAATGGGTACCAGGTTCCTTTCCCGGGGTTATAGGCGGGAGAGCGTCGGACTGACCACGCGACCTTATCTCAGTCCCGTTGAAACAATACCTTCAGCGCCCTCTGGGCCTCGGGACAAATCTAACCTAGTCTAATATCTAATAAAAAAAAGGAGAAAAGTTTTATTTCTGAAAAAAAGAATAACAAGTCGCATTACTTAAGGATTAACTTTAATCCAATTAACTTTAAATAGATCAACAAGCGCTCAATTAGTAATAATAAGCATTATTAAATTTCGATTGAAGTCTGTTGTTTCCGTTCAATTTTTTTTTGTAAATACACTACAACCTCGTTTATCCGGACTAACTGGAACCAAAAGCAATTCGGAAAATCAAAAATCCGGATAATCCTGGTAATATGGGTAATAAGCAAAACAAATCCTTAAATAAACAGATTTACCGTTTATTACTATAAAATACTATGTTTTGTAGCTTCAACGCCCTGTGACACTCTAGTAAAGCTTTCTTAAACTCGCCAAAAAGCATTTTATTACCATAATTTATTGTACAATCTATGCAGGAACTGTACATTTAATCAAAATAAAAAGCGAATGTTTGGCGTACTTATAGTTATGTTCTTGTTATCATAGTTAAAATTATTATCTATGTGAACATTAAATAATAATAAAAAAAGTCTACAAATCTGATCCGGATTATCCGGAGATCCGGATAAACGAGGTTGTAGTGTATTGGCATCTTCAAGCGCTTTTTTCTCAACATGGATCCATAAAAAAAATTAAAATATAAAGAGACGATCTCATTTTTTTGTCCATAAATATGCATGCTAGCTTTTAAGAAGATGCATTCACCGATTTAAAAGTCAGTGAGAGGATTTTATGAACCTCATTTTTCCCCGAAAATAAAGTAAAAATTCTAATCTATAAAAAAAAAAAAAAAAAAAAAAAATGCTTGTTCCGCTAAACTTGAAGACTCTTCTGAAATTATAAACGATTCCCATTCTGTCGTCATAAAGACGGTCTCTTAAGATGCTTAATTTTTAAGAACGAGGAGGATATCTAGTGATGAGATTGAAATCTTCTGATTCCAAAACGGACATCAGATGGAAATTCGCCTTCCTGTCTTATCGGCAGCCTCTCTTTGATTGCGGAAATTTTCTTTAACCGTTTCATTCATTTGCTTAATGTAGATCACTTGGCGAAAGTCCATTTCCTGTCGCGTCTTACGGATGAAATGTCCAGTCGCTCGGGGAAATCAAAAGACCTGCTTTACACCAAATCAAGTCATTAACATCCCTAGTGAAGATAAAGGGGAAAGCGTTTCTAGGCAATTGCTTTTCTATCTTGATAAGCAGACAGCTCGGAAATCATGCAACACTAGATTCAGAGAAAAATCGTAAGAGAATGCGATGACAACGTCTAAGATTCGTCGGTAGGTTCTGAATAGCTAACTTCGCGATTCAACTAAATGGCTTGATTATAATTTTGAAGGGAACTTTGAAATGATTTGGTGGAATCCTGATATGTCTGTCAACAACGACGACGTTAAATGAAGTCGTTTGTGTATAGTCGGGTTCAATCGCCGGCTCCGAAGAGGTTGATTTTTTTTTACTATTGTACCCTCAGAGTGATTTACTGAACTCTCTTGTAAATGGATGCCGAAATTCGTATCCAAGGTTTAAGAGTGGATGTGCATTGCCGGCATGAAATTATCTAGTTGGACCGATGATCGCAGGGTCCTTATCTGCATCGAAAGAGGTCGTGATATTTGAAGAGTACTGAATAATAACACCATTGTTCTGTATCAATGTCGACGTAAGCGAATTACAGTAATATGTTACTGTATTTATGGTACTACAGGAATTTATACTTATAACTGAGCAGTTGTGCTGAGATTATTTAAAACTTAACTGAATTGATAATATTTAAATAAAAGTGAAAACATATTCAGACCATAACATTAATGATTAGCAACTTTACCATTAGAGCCGCGCCATTTTCTTCATTCTATCCCAAGTTCCAGAATGACAGTGCTGGGGTTTTAAATGAATTAATTCACCTGTCTGGATGATGCAACTGTTCTGGGCTTGTGTTTTTGTTTTTAAATATTCATTGTTGTTTACTAGTCTGTCCAAAGAATAAGTCCATAAATCTAATAACTTAGAACCTACAAAGTCGCCTAAGCTTTTTACTTCGTTTAATGTGCTAGAAGTAATGTCTTCAAAAAATATTTTTTTTTAAAAAATAAACTACAATCCATTGTACCTCTGTACTCAGATATTATAAGTTGTGAAAAGAACGTTTTTCCAAGATCATGAAATTCAATTTTATTAAATTTTATCCCCCATCTAGTTTTCCTGTCGCTAAATAACACCTATTTAGAAGTTAAAATTGCTTTTGCACGGTAAACGGATACAGCTATCGCTGAATTACACGTTAAAATCTGTTAAAAACTTCTTTTTTTTTTAAACTATTGCTAAGATTGCTCATATTTAAAAATAACAAATATGCGCCTCATACATAGCCTAAAGTATTTTCTTTAGGCTATACAAGTATAGTTGTATAATATTACGCTCCTTTAAAAAATTTTTTTACAATTGTTACAACTGCTGTCTGCAAAGTAGATGTCACGCAGGAACCCTGGGTTCGAATCCCGGAGATGGCTTTGATCTTTCGTTCTTCTGTGTGTTTCTCCTCATTTACACGATTTGTCGCCACATAAATTTCGTCATTATTACAAACAAACAAACGAGAACAACTAACAAAAGTAAGTGTTAAAGATAAAAGAATCAAAATGCACCAAAGTAAGATTTCTACTCATAGCTTATTATCAAGGGTATATCTGACTGATGATACCTAATAAGGTAGAAACGACCGTCGCAGATTCCCGTTGATGCAAAATTTAACTTTGGTGCATTTTGATTTGTGTTTTTTAATTTTTCCTACGCGCGTTAAACATTATTTTTGTTAAAGATACATTCGTTTTCTTTGTTTATCTGTATGGATGTAGGGACGTAGCTCAACTTCC
The DNA here is from genome assembly GCA_023159025.1 of Thereuonema tuberculata. Taxonomy (NCBI): domain Eukaryota; kingdom Metazoa; phylum Arthropoda; class Chilopoda; order Scutigeromorpha; family Scutigeridae; genus Thereuonema; species Thereuonema tuberculata. The sequence goes on along the minus strand of JAFIDM010010028.1, from coordinate 9,643,969 downwards.
GCTGATCAGATCTTCATAAAACTTAGGAAGATCACCAAATTTATCGTTCAAACCAAAATTCAAAAGGAATATGGTACTTTAAAAATTAAACTAAAATAAAAACAGAACACACACACACACACACATTAAAAATAAAATATAGAAAATTCATGTACCAGCTTCCGCTAGCCTCTATGATATTTTTATGTGCAAATAAAAAAAGCGCCTAAAAATACAAATCAACACCAAAATTCATTATTATCAAAATTTTCAAATGTAATTCTAGTTATGCATCTGAAAAAAATAAGATTTTCGATAACTTACAAAAATTTTAAAGTCTTATAATATGCAAATGGAATCCTAGAATGATTTTAAATAGTGTTTATTATTTTTATCAATATTGTTTCCAATTTTTTTTAAAAAGGCTCAATTGCATTAATATGCATTGTTAGAAATCCATTGTTTTGTTTCTGGCAATTTTCTGAGGGAATGTTTGTCCCCTTTTACATTAAGACGCAATCGGAAGGAAAAAAATATCAATACAAGCTATACATCGTGTCTCATCCATAAATATGTACGCCACGTTTCAAGGAGTTTATTTATCAGTTCACAAGTTTTCACGTCTATTTCTTGTCTGCAGAAAGTGATCAAACCTTCACATGAAGGTATCAATAAAAAAAATATTTTTATGCAAAATTTTCAAATATAAACTTTACATCTTTGTGCATTGATTTACATTTCATGAAATCCATTCATTAGTTCAAAAGCTATTACGGGTGGACAGACAAACACACAGACGCAGATTTTTCACTAAGCCTCCCTTACATTAGATAAATAAGCTTAAACTCTACCCTTGTTGAAGTTTTATTATTAAAAAAAATTCATAAAATGAATCGACCTTTTGTTGTACCGTGAGAAACATTTAGAAATGAGAAACGTTAATAAATCTAAATCTCTCATCATCCAACTACTCCAAACGCATCGAACCCAAGTTCCTAACTGAAGACACAAAAGGTGGACACTTTATTAAGGTAATTGTGTCTCCTGTGGTCAACAACTGTCTCTCTAACATTAGTATACTCTTCTAAGTCTTGCTCACTAACTTTGCAATTGTCGTTCTGGCATTTACCAAATTCCTTAATCGCCAATTGGATCGGAAGGAAGCTCATTAGGATAAATGCGAGCCTAGTTCGGTCATGCAAGTGAAACAGAGCGGTCAGCGGAATAAACAGTGCCTTTCGTCCAAACGAATTACTTTCCTTTTGAACGAAGAAACAGAGGAAGTGTATTCATTTACCGGCATTGACTGCCAATTTATTAGTGTATTAGACTAACTAATATTGACTAAAGGATCTCTAAGATGAAGATACACTTTGACCTACAAGATGTTTGACATTGTACCTCATATTTAAATTGCATGTAGATCATACATAAGAAGTTATTGAAAGAAGTTACTGTCTATTTTCCTTGAAATTTCCTTATTATTTTTCTGCAAAGTCATGAAATCGAAATAAACGTTTATTTTTAAATTCTATCTATTAAGTATAAACAGTATAAATTTTCCATTTTCTAAAAACAAATTGCATTTAATCAAACTGCGCGGAAATTAATGGTTCAGGTAAATGGATTAATATTCATGGTTTCAATTTCATTGGTTTTCAACGGGATTTTTTGTTTCCTTCTTGCTGTAATTTCTAGGCCACGACCCTATTTGGAAAATATTTTAAATATATAGTTTTCCAGATCTGTCAGTGTCTACTTTCTCTCTGTTTCTCTGTATTTGGGAAATAATTTTAATTTCCTGTGAAAATAGAAATAATTTTTACAGGGAAACGTCCGCGACAGGAATCGAACCTGCAACGTTCTGATCCGAAGTCAGACGTCTTAACCATTTGGCCACTGAGAATACAATAAAAGTTTTGTTGTTAAATATCTCTTATTACTCACTCTGTGTGACGCAATGAGAGAAGAGCCAGAGAAAAAAAATAACTACTAGATAAAATTTTAAATTCCAATGTTCATTTTTTTTAGTCAACTATAAGCGCAGGCCAGACGAGCATTAGATGCAGAAGCTCAACCTCGGCGAGGAAGAGTCGTTAGAGACGTTTCTCGATATGAATGAAGAAATTAGAAATAATATTTAAACACAGAAAAAAATTCTACTTAAAATACTCTTTCTCAACTAAAAGCCGTCAATCTGTTCTCCCATCATTGTTGACGGAGCGTAAACGCTAGTTTTAAATGTAAAAGCTGTATTATCTTTAAATATACATACAAAGATTCAGGAAGATCCGTCCAGAGACTCAAAAGTTATTATAGGGAAAGACACACATAAACACTGACTGATTTGATGATCATTCCGTGGGGGTCGTAACCCTTGGACGACCGACTACAGGTCTTCGGACAACTGTTTGGCTGGTTTGGAATTGTTTCCATAATCATGAAATGACGGAATGATGAACGCCGAAGAAACGAGTAACATCTGTTATAGACTGTCCTACTTCAATGCGTCTGACAGCCCGCCAGCGCTCAGAATCTTCCATTCGTCTTCTGGAAGCCATAGAAATAAGTCTAGCTTGAAAACAAATCGTACGAACGTTCTAAACACCTTTCATCAGCACTTATATGCAACTCCTGCAACCCTTCACAATGCCGGCTTCTTATACGACTGCCCATTTTGCATATTTCTCGACGCGAAACCGTGATTGGCTGTTACCTATTTAATTTTCATACTTCCTTCTACCTTTGCAGCAAATTTCAGCTTCTTTAATTCAGATCTCTTACGGAAATTAACATTTTTCCTCTCCGTACTTAACTTTTGGAAGTGAGTGTATATATATCTCCTGTGAACTGGGTCTCATTTTTTTTCAGAATTGTTTGGATTATCAGAAAGTGCTTACAACTTCAAGAGGCATATTAATATCAAGAGGCATATTATTATCTCCAAACAGCTTTAAGTTTCTCGGATTGTACATAGGACTAGACTGACTTACAATCTGGCAGACGTACTCTCCGGAATTAACTCCTGCTGACTTTTTTTTAAGTCTTTAAGGTTATGGAATGGAATTTGGCACAATACAGGCTTTGTAATCCAGAAAAGTCAAAATGCCACTAAGCAAGTATCGAGTTTGTACAGATTTTTAATGCTTTAGAATCCAATGACTATTTTTACTTGGTTTTTATGTAGGTAATATTCTATTTTAATTTTAGTTTCTAATTTGAATTTTTTTCACTACTTTTCTTCTGAAGGAATAATGTATTTCGGGATAGAGGAAATAAATTAAAGTTCTTGTAATTGAATTCTGCTTATGATTCAAACTTTATTGTAATATAATTATGCTTTTTTTTTCCTTGTCTAAAAGAAGCGAAAAGACTTCAGAACTTGTAAGTTTGACAGTGTGCGTGTTTAATGGGCTACCTCTGGTTGCTAATTATCACCGGGGAAAGGTTTTCGGGCCTTTTTACTGTTGAATGAGCTTTCAGTCAGTCTTATTAGCGTGTAAATTCATTATGTTTTCGATATACGCTTTTTCCTTGGCTTTGGAATAGTTCGATAGAACTAAAAATTGCGTTCTAACAAGCACATCATATCCGCGCTCCAATTGCCAAATATAATTTCAGATAATGGTTTAATTTTACCTGGAAATTAATTATGTAGTGCTCGTTGATTGGTCATTGGTGCGTTTTCCGCTCGGAGATGAGCTGCAGCAATCGTGCCCCTTGATTAGCGAACGCAAGCAAGCGTAGTTTGGTCGAACTGGCGCAAGAGGCCGCTCATTGTCTTTGTGAATTGAAGGGTGAGAGAACCCTTCCTGTCTTTCCGGATCATGTGACGAGAATGAACCTTACACAAAAAGAGGTGAATGCATTAGACTTGGAGATTGGTATACGACCACCGAACGTCCTTTTGGTCGCAGATATTCCAGAATGCATTATTAACGCGTGTTGTTTCGCAAATGATAACAACAAGGCGAAGCATGTGGTGAAAAAAAAATGCTAATTAATGCTAGGCCTATACGACAAAGGCTCCATCTGCGGAAGTGAGACTATGTCCATAAATTATGCTTCTTAAAATGCATATGCTCAGCGATGTTTAAAGGTAACTTTTAGTAATAAAGTTTTAGAGAGCCACTCTCGAAGTCTTAAAGGACTTTAACTGCTGAAATAGGCCTATATCTTTTTATTCTACATTGTATACAAAGGTGTTTCAGTGCAAATGAAAATATGTAAAATTGAATAGGGGCTTTTGAGGTTAACTAAAAGTACGTTAGAAGAAAATAAGAAAGTACAAATTAGTGACAGTTTTATAGTGACTTAGTAGAAGTAGACCTACTCATTGTTACATTAAGATGTGTAGTAATACTTACAAAGCTGTTTGAGTGTGAATATGATAATATGAAAAGTTTTGAAGGTAAACTTAAAGCACGGTATATTAGAAGAAAATAAAACAGTTGTAAGTATCAGCTGTTGACAACTTTATAACGGTTTACTAAAAATGTTTTGGAATCGATGGTATTCTACTATCCTTAGTTTTCATCCATTAAGCAAAGTAAAAACTAACCCAATAGACCATTAAGCTAAATCAAATCAAATCGTGAAGTTGTGTTACTTCAAACCTTAGCTATGTCAAGCCAATGCCACTGCAAGGCTGCAGTGCGTCAAACTTGGATCAAGATAACATATTAGAGTTTTTGCCCAGCTCTCTATTTTATACGGTAGCGCTAAAGTCACATGACTGGTATTCTGCGCAAGCGTCACTGTCCCGTAGAGGAAATACCGTTAACGTGATACGTTAAACTTTTCTCAAATAGCGTATCGCTTTACAGTGGGAACCATGAGTTCCGATAAACCTTAGAGAATTAGATTTAACATGAATGACGACTTGATACTGTTGCGCGAAGTTTCATTTCATTTTCATCATTCGTAATCATCTATCTTGAAATTACTTGTATTTATTGCTATTCACGTTTAATAAGTTCATTATTTGATAATTCCCAAGAATTAACCCTTATTTATTTGCCTTCTTTCCGAACGGAAATGAGACTCTTTAAAGTTTGTATATAAATGTGGTTTTATATTTTCTCAGTGAATATTTTATATTTCATATTTTTACATTTTCTTCAGTTTATATTTGGACTAGTGAATTTCGTTCGTTTACTTTTCATTGTTTAAAACAACAAAGAAATACAGAATAAGCAACTTTATAAAGAAAATGGGTTTCAAATTCTTATTTTAAACTAGTTTAGTCTACTTGAAAAACGGATAAGCCAATATTTATTTATTAATGATTTCGTAGCGGTAGAATAGAATTCTAATAAAAGTTGTGTTTTGAGATAAATATTCATTTGGTATTTTTATAAAGTTCAGTCCTACTAATATTCAATTTAGAATTTCTCATTACAATTTTTGAATCTTCCCAATGAAATCCTTAGGCATTTGACTGCAGTAAACAGATCTATTAAGCCACAGAAACATCCAGATAAACAAAAGCTCCCAGACACTGCCTGTTTGCGCTTCCAACTCAAATGAAACATTTTACCAAGCGATTAAGGAAAGTATTCAAAATACCGAAAATCGTGGAAAGCAAGTTTGCCTTTATCGACTTTACGTTTTCAGAACAAATTCCAACCTTTCGTTAAACAAAAAAATGTTTCAGTCATTGATATGTCGGATGTAGGTTTGGAGAATGAGAAAAGAGAAAGAGAAACAAAACTAAAAAAGCTATTTAATTAATGAAGAAAAGCCAAGGATTAAAAAAAAAAAAAAACAGAGAAATCAGATGGAAATGACAAAATTAAAAACAATTGAAATGTTTTCGTATAAAATTTGTCGACATATTTTTTTTTAAAAAACTAGGGAAATTCTTTCATGTAAAATCTAGTGAAATGTTTTCTTGTGAAAACGCGGAGGTTTTTTCCATGTAAAATTTGCAAAAATATTTTCATTTAAAAATTATGGAGATGCCATCATGAAAATATTACTGAAATGTTTTTTATACAAATAAAAAAAAAAAAAAAACCAAAGCGAAGCCGCTAAAATATCTGTCGTTAAATCGGACTAATAATTCAAAACTATTTAATTTGGAAAGGTGAAATTCTAATGGTAGAAAAATGTTACTGGATGTAAACTTACTACACCTGAGGAATCAAACAATAAATGTTTAAGAATTCTTAAAGCATTATTACAATACAAAGAAAATTATATAAAAAAGTTGAAATTAACAAGTGACTCTGTTTATTTTAGATGGTAGATATTCAAAAGTTAGTGCATCATTTATATCTCTTTTTCTTTTTGTACCTGTAGGGTAGCAGTAACTTATCTATAATTTTTTTTTTGGCGCCACGAGCGAATGATCAAAATTGCGCCACAAAGTCCAAGAATCTTATTTTCCAACCAAAAGAAAATAATCAGGAGGAGGTCTTGTTTTTAAATAATAAAAAAGGGACCCTATTCTGACGCCTCTTCCATAGCATCGCCAGAGTCCAATGTGCTCCGGTCACCTTCACCTAATTATCCTACTTCATCGTAACTGCTACGATGCAGGGAACTACGGGTAATGTTCTACCGTTTATAATACCTGTTAATAAACATAGTAGCGAAAAAAGGATAAGAATAATGTCCGTCCATCTGTGACTGTGATCGAATACTTAACAAGCCTCAAATTTTGGAGTACAATTAGGGAGATTCTCATAATTTCGTGTAAGCTAATCGATAGGTCAGCGCAAAGGCAGCAAAATTTTGCAAATAAATTGACATTTAATGCTCTTTAATTACGACAATTCAAAAATATTTGTTGTAGTAAGCTGAAATAGTAATTGTACATCCACATTACCAAATGAAGTCTTCCTGTTGATTTTGAAAAAAAAGTGAACCAGAGAATCCAAACATGAGCGAGCACCGTTATTAATTAAATAGAAAATCTGAAATTTGTTAGTAAATTTAAACTATCATTATCGTTTAGTAGCGTGCGGAAATTGGCATGCCAATTGTATCTTTAGTTTCATGTGACCAAAGCTGATACGTACAGTCATCGCGGCGAATTTTGAAACCGGAAACTCATTATCATTGACCTATTTCTCCAGTATCAATGCCATAAGCTCCGCAGGAAATATCAATCTCAATTATCAAAAATAGGAAATATCAAAAATCTCACATACATCTTCTTGAAATCGACGAGCAACGTTAAGAATAATTTCCCTAGCTTGACTGTTGAGAACTTTTCCTCTCGAAATTTGAATGTGAAGCAGCGACCGCCATTTTCTCTTCTATTTGAATGTGACCGACCGGCCAGGAAAGGAAAATCTATAATCTGCGTTGCATTCTGGGAGTTTCAACTCTGGCCGCATTGATAATAATTGTGCTGGACTACGATGTGCTAGATTCCGGAACTTTGTCCCAAAGCGAAAACGATTCGAAGAACTACCCTTTCTTTTATTATTGAAATATGTATTGCATTAAAATCGTCGTATATGTGTCTAACGTTGTAAATAAGCATTTATAACAAAAATTAAACACTGTATTCAAACAACTTCGCCATACTGATATCTCAAAATTCATCTTCAATTCATCTTCTTCAGCAAAAAAGGATAAGATAAAACAAAAAGAAAATGAAAACAATTGAATAGTCATTTAATCACAGGGTGTAACAGAAAAAAAATACAGATTGTACAATGTTTGTAAGCAAACTGACGCCTTATGGACACCAAAACGTCAGGTCCTAAAAGCATCGTATCTGGCGAATCCAAAAAATCGGGGAATGGTCGGATTGTTGTATGAGCAAAGCATCGAATCTGTAATTGTATTTATCTTTCTTTGTTTATAAAATGACCTTCCTTCCAACCAACAACAACGATGGCTTATTGTAAGATCCCTTCCTCTGAACTCATTCGATCCGATCTCTGCTTGATTTAATTTTACTTTACGAAAAAGAAAAACTGTCAGCTTATCGCCTACACAATGGCTTCCCATTGAGTTTGATTAAAAGCGACCGTGTCAGACGTTCTTCATCTAATTTTCACACTTTAAGAACTCCCTCGCGAGGCTGCAGGTACATCATCTACTCTCGTCAAGTGGAAGCTAAGCAACGAGATTCCTTCTTCAAAAAGAAATGGAGCTAAGTTTGAAGTAAGTTTTTTTTCTCCTTTCTCTCTCCCGCGCTTCATTTTGCCGCGTTGTTGTGCTTACTTTAGCTCTTAATTATCCTGACCAAGAGGAAAGAGGTGTAGGCAAGTCCTAATTTCTCATTTCCAATCGCTGATTTATTAAGGTGTTCCGAGGGACAGGACTTCTCTTTAGCTAGGGGAGAAAAGCTTTTAATTGCCCAGTAGAAGTGCCGCCTCTCCAAATTGCAAATGAAAATGAAAAACTTGTCTTGGATTACGGTGGCTGACTGAAAGAAGACCTCATGTTTTTCTTTTTCTTCCTTTTTTTTCTCGATTCCTACACGTTAATTCGTTCGGGGAGCATCGAGAGGAGGATTTAATTAATTCCATTCATCGTATTTCTGTTTTATTTGAGATAGCGTTCAGAAAAGCGACATTGGCTGAGTGGTTGAGACCGGAGCGCCATCGAGTGGCGGCCCTGGAAACTTCAAGAAAAATAAAAATAAATGAAGTCTCCAATTCGGAGTTGAAGTTTAACGTTGATCTCATTACTCATGAATCACAATGAAAAATAGGGAAGCATTGATCTAAGCCGAAGAAAAGGTTTAATTAAAAATCATATTCATTTGAAACAGGATTGGCAGTAAACAACGTGTTAGCTTCAAGAATTCACGTGAAGACAATAGAACTTCCAAGTAAACTTAATTTCCTAGAACAACACATCCCATTTGGCTAGCTTTATTCCCAACACATTTCAATTCCGTTCTACCCATAATCTACGCATTTCCTAGCATATTTTAATTTTTTTAAAACTATAAATTAAAATAACAGTTTCTCTTAATTCCAACCTTCTGTTTATACTACTGATCCACAACCTTAGGAAGTCCGAGAGCCAATGTTTTATAGAAGTTCTGATGGAGGGTCTCAGCATCGCATCTTCCAACTCTTACTATATCTTATTAATTAATGATTTGACAGTGACATGTAATAATAATTAATAATAAATGGAATTTACGTAAACTTTAAATTATCAAATAACGCGCTAGTTGTGTTTCATACCAACACTCCAATAGTAAAGTCTAAAACAGTGCCATTGCAAATAATGACATTTTTAAATAATCTATTGGCAGCAATGATGGTTCAAATTTAATTTTACGTTGTCACTGCCGTGGTTGTGAACCCTGGTTTATACGATAGCCCGTTAATTTCTCGGCAAGGTACCCACACTTAATAAATTCCCAAAACAAAAGTTAGATCGTTTCTTGTCCGTAAATATACATGCTAAGTTTCACGAAGATTCATATAGCGGCTCAAAAGGTATTAGGAACTGTGAACCTTACTTTCTTAGGATAAGCATTTTGATTGTAGAGATATGTGTAATAGCCAGCTTTGAATGAAGATATAGTAAGAGTTGTATTATTTATTAGTTGAAACATTAGCGCGAGACGATAGCAAAATACCCTTAAAAAAGCAGTAGAATTGAATTACATTAAGCCACTTATTAATCCTATTAATGTAGCGCGAGCTTTAAAATGATTAAAATGAATTGTATTCAGAGAACTTATATGATTTTGTTTTAATTAATTTTTCAGAAAAACAGCAATGCTATTGTTTGTATTCACAACATATTTATCATTATATAAAGAAGAAACGGAAACATTTTGTTTGTATTATTTTTACGAATTTTTAAAAAGAAAAAAAAAGTTTTATGATAAGTAGGCTTTAAGTTATTTTAGGAACTTCTTTTAATAAAAGTATTATCGAAAAATGTAGTTTTCGTTGTGTTGCACTCTTTGTTTTGCAAAATTTCTTTTCTTGTTTTCTTTCGTTCATTGTTTTTAATACAATATTTTATAAATTAAAAACCTTTTAACAATTTTAGCCATCTTCTGCCATCTTGCGAAATAATATTCTATACCTCAACATTATAACTCAAGAAATTTCAATTGACTGTTAACTCAAAGTCTTAATAAGAATTATTATTTAGAATTGACCCCCATTAGTTGCTTTCTCTGAGAATGCGAGCGTCTTTGCAGAGAAGCCAGCATTTATGACAATCGTAAGCTTCGCACTGCTCACAACTGATTCCCTATAGGAAGAATACTGTGATTTCTGATAAACTAGTGTTATATATTACAATACTTAGAAACTATGTTTTACATTATTATATTAGAGAAGCAAAACAAGAAATTTCTAAAAGAACTACTCTACTCAAAATCTCGTTTTTTTCTTCTTTAAGTAAAGAAAATTATACAGAACGAAAAGTTTTGTTTTTCAATTTATTAATATCTGCTGAATAAAAACAGTGCAGATATGAGAAAATTAATTAAAATCCACATTATTTACCTAAATTGCCGGAATCTAATTAATTTAAATCATATTTAAACGCGCATAGACATCAAGAGAATTACTATTATTATTACATTAAGAAGACACCGAGGAAAACCCATTGTATTGATTTTAATGATTTTGTGACCTTTTTGCGCTAAGTTCTCGATGAGGACCCACATGGATAAAAAATAAAATACAAAAAACTTTATCGTCTCTTGTTCTTAAATGTGCAAGCGAAGTTTCAAGAAGATTCATGCAGCGTTTCAAACGTTATTAGGGGTACATACACACATGCAGACTGATTGATTGATTTGCTGAACCTCAGTTCTCATTGTAGTAGATAATGAATGATGTAATTTTTTTATTTTATTTTATTTTGTAAGGAGGAATATATACAACTAATATACAGTATATTTAATACTAGCAAACCTGTGATCACGTGATCTTGGATTCTGAGATAATTTCTCACCATCCGTCACGACCGCTTTCTCACAACCCGCGAGCGCGTCTCAGAGACCTCATGTTTGATCGTAAGTCAGTTGACTTCCGGTTGACCCACGTAGATAAAGATGAAATCCTAAGTACTATACCAATTATTGCCTATTATAAAATAGATAAATAAAAAATAAAAATAAAACTTACTAAAGAAATCGGATACATCGAATACTTATGTAAGAAGAAGATGAAGAGACTCCATGTTTCAAAGAGCCGTTACGAATGAAGATTATAGATTGGAAAAAAGATTAATTAAGTAATATTTATTATTTTTTAACCTGTGCGGGTTGAAAGAATCTTTTATAAACGTGGATAATACTAAAAACTTTTGCACACCTAATAAAAGTTCAAAAGGCATTAATTGATACTTAAAAATAAAATAAGAAACTATAAAACTGGTGTCAACTTTCGAATATCTGCTTAGGAAAAGTTCGAAGAAATGGAAATCTGTTTCAACCGGACGCAAATGAAGAATCGAAATTTACAATTCAAATTTCAGCTTCCTAGAATATTTGACTGTTGGTTTTCCTGAGGATAGGCTATTGTGAAAAGGGTATTTACTTGTCTTTATTCGTTTTTTTCAGAATTGCTACAGCTAAAATTGACTCAAATACTGCTATATTTAAATTCTGCTTTCACAAGTAATTAATTCTGAGTTATCGTCATGTAATGGTTTCATGGAATCGTGTGATCTGAAATCCTTTATCGTGCTCTTCATATATTGATTTTTTTATTTAAAACATTAATTGAGTAATGTAGAATTTGGAGAAGTTTTATCAAAGGATTTTTATATTTACTTCTAATCTTTCCTATTATATTTTTGTAATATTTGCCCTAAATATTTGCTTTTATGTAATACATGCTTTTTATTTTCTCTTTCCTGTCGTACGGGCAATTTTGATATATTATCATATCACAGAAAGTGTTTTAAAGCTAACTTGGTAATATTAAATCCAATAATCCTCACTATATGACTACTTGGGTAACAATCAACAGGAAAGAATTTGGTGATAAGATCAGATACAACTGCATAAGTAAATCTATAAAAAAAAAATAAATAACGGTTGTTTTTATTGAAATGCTATTTTAATCTATGCATTGAACGAATAGGAAGATATACTATACATAATAAAAAAAATGATGTCATTTTCAAATATATATTGTGATTCCAAGAGCGATAAAGATTAAGAATAGAGTCACTATCTGCTTCCTCAGTAGACAATGACAGCTTGAGACTACTAAATTTCAATTCTGCAATGAACCCTGGCGGTAGCGTCCTGAATTAAATTGTCACTGATTGCTAAGAGACGATCAAACAGCTCTTGCAACGCTTCGGAATCACAAGCAAAACAAATGAGCAAGGCTTGGAGATGGACACTGGAACAAGAAAAAAAAACCCAGCAATCACAGAGTAGTGAAACAGTAAATAAAAGGCAGAAAGTTTTGAAAGAACTTGAAGCTCACTGTCCTTAAAATGTTGCTTATGCTTACTTTTGTTTTTAAAATTGTTAAATTAAAGCAAAAGAAAAGTTACTTGTAAATTATAATATCTGCTGAATTTAGACAGTACAAACTTTTCTATTTCCTAAAAAAAGAATATAAGCCTAACTATTAATTGCTATAGAGAATAATTTATCTATTTATTAACAAAGTAGGATATTTGTGCTCATTGTATAACTTCAAAATAAAAATCTCCAATAGAATTAAAACTCTTAAATCCCTGTTTACCGTTTTCCAAATATTTGAGATTTTTGCAAAAAAACAAAAAACAAACAAACCCAAAGCCTGTTTGCGATGCAATACAATTCAATGATAATCCAATATTTTTTTAATTATTATTAATCACGGAAAAAAATACCCGAACGGAATTCGCAAATATGCAAAATTATCTTTGGCCTAAATAAATAAAGGATCTAGAAATACAATTTATTTCGTTGTCATTTATTTCCTAAAGCACTGTAAATTCTAAAACTTAATGTAAGTAAATTTAAATCTAAATGGTCTAATTCCTACAGCGCTAGAAGCTCAAAATGGTCTCCTATTAACTGTTTTAATGTCTTGTCAGCACATTCAGAGATTACATTAGATGTTTCTATAGACTGGCAAGTTTTTGACTTAGAAATATTTATAATTCAATATAGTTTATGAGCTTTGAGGAAAACTGTAAATTGGTCTCTGAATTTACAATAACTTAATTCTGTATTTTATATTATTCCGCTGTCTGTTACAAAGGCTAAAAACTAAAAAACAATTTTCGAGAAGCTTCCTTTATCAAAATTAGTTTGAAACGAATAACAGAAAAGAAGTTCGAAAGAATTCAGAGCCCACTTTTTCTTAATATATTATTTCTTAACATTTTTAAATGACAAAACGAAAAACCTAAGCTAATAGAAAAGATTACGTTTCCAATCGTCATTTCTACTGAACACAAACAGTAGAAATTTTGTGAAACATAATCTACTTAAATCCGTATTATTTACTTAAGTTGTCTAAATCAGATTAATTTTAATCGTTTTAATCCACGACCAATGGATTCACTAAAAGGATTTAATATTCTTCAGAGAAATAAAATAGAAATCCATTGTTTAGATTCTAATGTTTTCCTATAGGAATTTTCTCGGACTAATTCTAGACAAGAATCGAATTGGAAAAGATTTCATATCGTTTCTAGTCCACGAATAGGCATTCAAGTTTCAAGAAGATCCATCTAATGGTTCAAAATTTATTAGGAGGACACATACACACACATATATACATACACACAGAAATTGCTATTTGGCAAATGAATAAATGAGTGTGTATTAGTACAAAGGATTTACTTTTCTTTTTTTTTTTTTTGACAACTACAATAATTATACGTTTAAAATAACTTTTTTTTTTCATTTTTAGTAATTAAGTTGAAATCTTCTCAAAATGGGCATTTTTTAGTGCCTTTTCTTTTTTTAATGGCAAAAATTTAATGTGCGTTAAATGGCCCTTAAAGGGCCATTATTTTGTTCATGCTTGTCCTATGTATATTTTTCTTTGAATTCCACTGGGTTATGAGTACTGGGCAATTCAAACTGATGAGACCTGGGAAGGTCGAAACAGTTTGTATTTGATTCCCGGTAAAAAAATGCCAAAAATAGTTCAGTGGATCTTTTAATTAAAAAAGGGGGAACACCGTTCCCCTTCTTAGCCCCAGGCCGTAGAGTCTACTGCCAACACCCCTAAATCCCAAATGATTCCGTCCAGCTTCCACGTCCGTTGGCCGAACTTTCTTATTTTTGAAATATTTTATTCATTTCTCCAGAACGAGATGTAGACCATTTCGAAAATACTCGCATTTTATTGTATTTATATTTATGTATTAGAACTGTGTGTGGTGGCCAGAACCTGCTCATTTCTTTTTTTTAACTTTAAAAAAAATTAATTTAAAATAAAAATTAATAATAAATTTAGTAAAAACATCAACAGTTGATTTTTATTGAATCTGTCAGCTTAGTATATACTAAAGACATAAATAGAAATTTCATTGTTTCAGATGTAATGTTTCTTTTGGGGAATTCTTATCACCGTGATAATTTTTCAAAGCAACTCATAGAGAAAAATATTCAATTTATTAACTCATTACAACGATTCGAAAGTTATAAGGGGTATTCACAAAAACACGTATAAGCATAGATACATAATTGAGGACATATCCACGCTGATTTCAGTTTAAAAACCAAATGATAATAATAGTTTAGCGAAAAATGAAGCCCAAATAAAACAGTAAATACATGGATTAAATTAGAGAAATTGGAAAGAATACGTGATTAAGATCGAAAGGGGAAAAAACGGAAATCCAAACAAGCTGGAAACGAAAGATAAAAGGTCATTGACCGACCTAAAAGAGATAGGCGGATTAGTTTCACATCGGTGAATATAATGGAAGACGAAAATAGCCTAATCCAAAGAAGTTTCTATGAAGAAATAAGCCTAATCAAAAATCTTAAGATAGATTTAGTTATTGTGGGGTTCTGTACAGAAATAGAGAAACCGAAGCGTACAGAAATAAGTGGTTTCCTGGAGTGCTTTTGTTTTCTTAGGCAACTCTGTCAAAAGAAAGCTCAGCTACAAAGACAGTGGGAGGAAGAAGATTTTCAATAGAAATCCACCTCTCATTTTGTTTTGTCTTTTCGACTAAGATTTTTTTTCCCTCCGTTATTTTTCAAGATAATTGGAACTACGGAATTTGACATCAACAACTGAAGAAGATGCAGTGTTTTTGAAAGATAATTATGCCCCGGGAAAGCAACACAAGACAACATCAGAGAAAGAAAGAATACTCGAGCATCTGCAAATATAGATTACCCAGAATGTGTCCTATTACCAAAGCGATAGGAAAGAAGAAAAAACATCTTATCTTAAAAACTTTCAATTCTTTTATGGCTTCGCAATTTAGAGCCTTAATTGGAAGGACTATCTGTGCTTCGAAAGGAAATACAAATATCATTGCTTTGTTTCCTCTATCTTCGGGAATTTATTTGTCCATTCAGGTTTTAATTACCTCCGTCTTTTGTTTTGGGGTTCCTACGTTCGTTTCTTCGAAAACCATCTGTTGATTGTTTTTCTTAGCAGATCTAATGAAGTCCAATTAATTTCGAAAAAAAAAATTGGTTTTGTCTTTCATGTTTCAAGTTTCAAGTTTGGTTTTCGTATTGAGTTTTGAATGTAATCGGATCGTTTTATTTTGATCTCGAATGATAACAAAGCTTTCTTGATAAAATTCAGGTAACTTCTATTTTATTCTGATTTATTTTAGCTGTTTATTCTATTTGGAAACTATATTGGACTTGGTGCAATTAGATTCGAATTCATTTCATTGTAAGACGAACGCTGATATTTTTAATCTTCACGCGAGTCACAACAGGACAAAGCAAATAGATAAACAGAGCCATCAACACTTAGGTTGCCACCTGACAGACAGTACAACACTTCTCTAGGGACCTTAATACGAAAATGGTAAATGAGAGATCCCCGAGTTAAAAATAACACCTTTATTTCATGTAAATGGTACATAAGCATTAAAAATGTAAGAAAAATGTGAGTTCACGTGATTCTCATGGCACTGCAGTAGCAACTGTTTTACTCACAAAGGTTATCTTTATGCAATAATGAAGTTTTGTAAAACAAGAAAGACACATATTTTTCATAAGCATGGCATTTTGTGGAAACTAATGTTCTTGTTTTTGGACTATTGAACGGCCTTCTTTAGTTGCTTCTACATAACAATTTGTGCATCGCTTTCTTTTTCGTCGATTGTATTACTAGGTCTTCCCTGTGCTCCACATCACAGTTACAAAGCATTACTGATATGCCATGACCAACTACGCTCCATTGAAATAGTTTTCACGTGAGGATTCACTATGATCCTCATAGCACACAAGCGAATGTTTTCCGTGTATCACCGGTGATCCTCATGGCAGCTAATGTTCACTCATCATTTTTTTTTTTAGGGAAGGAGTACGGTCAATATAAAACTAACTATAATTATATTTTAAGTTGATCTATAAATGGGAGCCGTTTCGACATAGCTCGTGGATTAGGGGGCGCACTAGGCAGATGTGTCGGAACCTAGGATCGAATCCCTGCGTCGGCAGGGATATTTGAAAAATTCCCTTTCCTGTGTTTATCTAGTTCTTCATCTTTCTCTACGGGCCTGAAATCATTCCTTAATGATCTTCTGAGGAAGGCAACGGGAAACCACCTCAGTATCTTTCCCATGTAATTCTATGGATTCTTCTAGGGATTCGTAAGTTGGGAATACTAGAGATCCATTGAACACTGACCTTCGAACCCAGAAGATCACTCTTCGATGCGAAACGTACAACAGCAATAAATAGAAAACCGCTGTCAGTTTTAAGGAAATTGGTCTAGTGGTTTTACAGTAATGTTAATACAAAACAGACAAGAATTACAAAAGATGAATGGCTATGAAATAGAAATAACAGTTTTTGAAATCAACTAATAATATGATGCAAAATATTTTTATTATGATGTGGACCGCAAATTCACTGCATTACATTATCTTTACAAATACCACTACAACTATTATAGGACTTCTGTCAAACTGTTTTGGACGTCTGAAGTTTTTCAAGTACAAACATTACCAATTATCTCTTTAAAATAACTAACATTTGACGTCCAAATATAAGCAAAAAGTTCAAAAGAAGTTATGTTATGTTATGTAATGAATGTGGGTGGCAGATAAGCCAAGCACTGCGACCGGAGGTCTATTGTACTATCCCACGGAAAAATATGGACAGACTGAGAAAGTATGGTGGGAGAAGTGCAGGGGAAACGTCAAAAGAAGTTAAATCCTACTTTCGTTTTCTTTATTTTTTCCCCCCTATATTTTTTGTTTTCCCTTTTTTTCTTTTAAAATCCCGAAATGACAAAACACCTACATTTATATTAGAATTCTAATATCTTTTACAATTTTAGGCTTATTGTGTTTCTTTTAATGCCTAAGGAAATTCATTGAGGCTGGTGGAGGTCAGCACATGAATTTCCCTGTTTCATTTTTAATGTGTATTTATTGTTTTATTTTAATTTTTGGAGGCGCCAGATTCTTAATCACGTCTAATATATACTGAATAGAAACAGTACAAATTATTTTTTGAAAAAAACAAACAAAAAAACCTCATTTTTTTAAAAAGTCGGATTAATTTTAATGGGATCAAACGACTTAGAACGGATTGAAAGGATTGAATAGTCATTATTTAAGACAACCAGAGATTAACCGAAATAGGATAGAAATCCATTGTTTAGATTCCAATGCTTTTCTATGGGAATTTTTATCGTCTTTTTGCGTTGATATCTGCTATAAGATTTCAAATATAAAAGACCAGGGACGATCTTAGTTCTTGAATATGCAAACCAAGTTTCAAGAAGATCCAAAAGCTGATAGGAGGTGGCACACACACACACGTACAGACTGAGTGATTTCATGAGTCTCACTTTCCTATTATAAATTAGGCTAATAAAAACTCTTATAAATAATTAGAAAATATTTTCAATTTCTATTATATACTGTTACGATTTTTGAATTTCTGATTAGTACAGTAAAGTAAATAGAATAGAAAGAAGAAGAATAGAAAACTATATAGTAACAAAAATTTAAAAATAAAGTCAAAGGAATAATAATAACAATAATAATTAAATTATAAGATTTATAATAAATTTTCAAAATTGTGGAATTGAGATTATAGTCATCATATATGACAAATCTGTATTCTGGACAAGGGTGTTTATACAGCAAAGTTGTTTGGATAAATTGTATAACTTTTAAAGTACTCAAAACCGATGGACACATTTTTTTCTTTAAATTACTATTATCTTTGATTAAAAGCTTATGTGTATATATAATATCGAATTAATA
Organism: Thereuonema tuberculata; assembly: GCA_023159025.1. NCBI lineage: Eukaryota > Metazoa > Arthropoda > Chilopoda > Scutigeromorpha > Scutigeridae > Thereuonema > Thereuonema tuberculata. The sequence continues at coordinate 9,625,657 of JAFIDM010010028.1, read as the reverse complement.
TATATAATTGCTAAAACACTGGTATAACTGTAAGATATTCTTTTCAATTGGTTGGTTATGTTGTAAGTGGAGATTGAAAATTTAAGGGGAATCATGGATTGAGAAATATTAATATATTAATGGGATTACCTAAATTGTATTTAATGTTAGAAGGTATTTTTATGGGAAGAGTTTTATATAAACAAGTAAAATGCAACTCACAAGACAGACATTGCTTGACAAGTTTGTTTCAGGTGTTATTCTTTTTACAACGTTAAATTGTTTTTCTGATGTCATAAAACGACGCCTTTATTGAGTCAAGAGTTAAAACGAACGCTTACGGACTGATGACCATTGAGGTGGTTTGTTATGCTATAATAAATCAGCATAAATCGGGCAGCGTTCAACGGGATCTTCTTGTATTTCCTTTTCTTTGTAATTGAAGTTTATGTATTTTATTCCATTATCAAGGAATATGAGAACTGCATGTGCAAAGAAAGAACGAAAGAAGAATCAATAATGGAAATACATGCACTTATGTAGTGAATGCTTACTCCATGCAGCTCTAATTTTTACTTCATGCTGTATAGGACATTTGAAAGGGTTAAATATATACTTATCTGTTACGATAAAGATAACTTCCCGAGAAATCCTTCTATAAATTCTGTACTCCATATTAACGACAATATTCGAATAATCTTTTCGATTATTCTTCTTCAGGTCGAAAAAGGAAGAAGTAAAACTTTTTGTTTGTTTTATGTTCAAGGAGAGAAATAGTTTTATTTCTTTCTTTTTCGACCTGAAGAAGAATAATCGAATAGATTATTCGAAATGTTGTGGTTATGATGGAGTAAAGAATTTATAGAAGAATTTATCGTGAAGTTAATTGAAAGCGTTGTTACACCAATGTTTTTTAAAATATAAAAATTACAATAATGTTGTTGTCATCTACAATTTTCCCAGATGTACACACTTGTTTAACTATCTTTATTTGAAGATTCTCACTCAAAGACAAGTAATTACTATACTGGTGTCTATCATCATCATTATTCATTTTAGGTTTATTTAAAACTTAGCATGATTTCTTTATTTTTCTTTCTGAGTTCCATTATATTTTATTGCAAAGGCTTTGTTTTTTCTATGGTCTCTCAAAGTTTCTCCAACAAATACAAATGTCATAAAATCAATAAAAAGGCCAACCCACAAGCTTAAAAAAACACTAAATATTTAAAAAAATTCAGACGCCGCCATTTCGTGCCACAGGACTTTTTCAAATGGAATTGTCTGAGAAAACTTTTCGACTCAAGGAACGTACAGAGGAACACCGATGTTGCATTAGGAAAGTTAGAGCGACAATGTAGAAGATTATAACAGAGAAAACGGAAAACAAGAAAATAATGGAAAAATAAGAACATCGGAATGACATCTGGAAAAAAAGATCCTTTTGAGAAAAATCTTTTAATTTATTCTTCCAATAAAGTTTCAATATGATATTGTTTTTATTTATTTACTACTGGCAAATCGCAGATCACGTGATCTTGGATTCTGAGGTAATTTTCTCACCACCCTTGACCTCGACCGCTTTCTCACAACCCAAAGACCGTCTCGGAGACCTAACGTTTGATCGTAAAATTTATTCAAATCAACTTAGAGCTTTCTCTGTTACTGTGTTTATTGTGATTATTCATCAGTTTAATCAATTCATGTTCGTAGCTGTAGATTCTTTAATAAGACAGGATATTCTTGAGAAACCTAAACCTACCTCAGTTTGCAGTTCTCTGAGACAAATAAATTTTGAGGTATTGTAATCACAGACGAACAAAGAGATGGATGGACTTGCATATTCCACACAAAATTGCAATTTTAAACATTGTTCCAAGGGTGTTAAATTACTAAAGACGGCAATTTTTGTTTGTTTGCAGATTAGACAAAATTTTTTAATACTGTGTAGTAGTTACTCTTACCAAAAAATAAATATCAGGACAAAATTTTGAAGGTCAACAATAATTAGGATTTAACTTTTATCTTTCATTATCATAGAATCTCCTGATCCTTCTTAAGTCCTCTTCGTTATTCCGCAATGAACTAAACTAGTCATGCACCATTAAGTTCACGTGAAGTCTTCTTCGAACTCCGTTTCTTTGGCTTCTTCAGACACATCCCACATAAATCCTTTTTTCCGAAAAAATCAAAACCGCAACGAAGTTTCTATGTACTTGGAGCAATAACACATTTATATATATTTTTCAAAATATTCGTACAAGTCGGCAAGAACTTTAGGCTTTACTGCTGTGTTCAACCGAAGCGACGACAATTTTCTGGTTGGCAACCCTTGCTTGACGGCAAGAGAAGTTCTGGCTCGGTTGGGTTCTCGGCACCGTTGCTTCGGAGTCTTCTACCAACCCCACCTGGAAGAAGACGACAATCTTCTTTTTTTTCCGGCTTTAATTCAGAGCCACTGTAAAAACGATAAGATTAAACATCAGAAACTTTTCATCGTTACAAGTATGAAGAAGAACATTAAAAACTTTTTACATCACGAATCAAATATTTTATTACAGAAATGTAATTAGATGAAACATCTTTTTCTATCAAAAGAAATATATTAAAAAGACTCTTAGAATGATTCATTAAATTCATAGTTAATCTTAATTTATACCTTTTCTTTGAAAATTGCACTTCGAAAATTTAGAAATAATTCTATGAATATTATTGAAAGTTTGTCTGTTTTGTCGTCCTGCGATGCATTTCAAGAATACGAATGCCGCAACCCTGAAACTGTTGCAGTGTTGGTGGAAGGAGGGGCCGAAACGTGTCTTACAGCTCGATACGTTGTTTGAGATCATGATGACGACAAAAACACCAGCACACATAAATGTCTGTCAGTAGAGCACGTTCGTAATTTTGATAGTTTTACGGATAACGTAATTATTCTATTTACTTAACAATAGAAACCAAGCTGCACTGTAGGAAACATTACCTTACGAAAAGAAAGTTGTCTTCATAAAAGAACGTGTCACAACAAACTTTCACCAAGAAAGGATGTACAAGCAGAGGCTGTAATTCCCAGAAAGGTAAAATGAAGAATACTATACAATAACAAAGTAAGTGGCATGATAACTTTCGAATACTTAGACAAAATCAAGAGGAATCTTCCTTACTATAAACCTACCCCTAAAATTTCAGCTTCAGACGATGCATAGTTATTGTTGATGACGTACCTATTTCGATTTACAATATCGTCTTTAAAATATCTTTGTTTTTACTTCCCACTGCTGAATGGGCATTAATTTTAGACCTTATTAAGGTATTTACTTATATTATTTTAAATTTTATACTTCAACTCAATATTATAGATTTCGCTCTTTTTAATTTTTAATTTTTAATTTTAAATTTAAAAATATATAAAATTAGTGAATTTAATTAAGTATTAATTTTAATTTTCAATAAATAATAAAGAAAAACTGGCGTCTTTACTGCTTTGCTTTTAGATTTAGATATTTTACTTACAATATTGTTAATCTTTTTTAATTTTAAGTTTTAAATTTTAGGTAGTTTGTTTTTAATAAAGTATTAATTTTTAACTTTATTACTTCGCTATAAATATAAAATAAAATAATATATATATATATATATATATATATATATATATATCCGGACAGTGATGTGAAATCTGAAAAATGCCAATGCAAAATTCAAATCACTGTTTCTATGGAGATACGGCCAAATTATCTCTGCATTGGCATTTTTCAAATTTACATCACTGTCCGGCTATATATGACTATAGCCTACATACATATACTCCCGTAGGTAAGACAGGCTCATCAATTCAGCAGTTTCTGTCATTGCCTCTCCACTATCTTTTAACCATTGAACCGCTGCAGGCTAAATCTTCTTGAAAATTGATATACATATTCGAGGATCTAACTTTTATACTTGAAATCTTTTCCAAATGAATCCGAGTCGAAAAATTAATGCGGAAAGCGAGGAAAAATTCCCATGAAGTCCCATTAAAAACACTAGGAATCAAAAAACGATGCTTTTAGCTAATACACTAATTCCGCGTGCTTTGATTGATTAAAATCATATGGCATTTAGCCAACTAAGTAAAACTAATAAAAATAAAATAAATATATATATTTTTTTTGCAGAAAAGGGAAAAACTTGTGTTTCTACTGCTTATTTAACAGATATCGTAATTTAAAAGCAACTATAGAAATTTCTTTTTTTCAGAATTAGAACAGAATTATGAAAGAAAATATAAAGAATATTGAAGATAATGTACATAAATTAGAATTCGATCAAGAAAAAATAAAATTGAAATTTCTGGTATTCAAGAAGCTGAAAATGAGAATCTGCAAAATGTAATGGTAATGTTAGCGGAGATTCTACAACTTGATAATCCTACAAACAAAATGGAGGCCATTCAAAGATTTGGAAGATCCCATAATAATAAAAGTAGACCGATAATTATCAAATTTTTAAACAGAAAAGACCGTGATAACTGGTTGCTATTATTCAAAGCAAAATATATAATCAACGATGAAATATTTGGAAACAAAAATAATTCAAGAATTTACATTAATGAAAATTTAACAATGAAATTAAAGAATTTATTTTGGAGAACTAAACAAGAAGCTACACAAAAGAGGTACAAAGTTTATCTGGATAAACAATTACAATATATTAATAAGAAAGATTGAATCTTCTCACGTAATTAAAATTTCAGGTGAAGATATAATTAAAATTAAATTTGAATAATATTTGAATAGCATTACAGAAGCAAAATAAGTAATTTAAATATAATAAATAATTAGAATTAGGAAATCTAAATATTTTAGAAGATATTAATTCTTGGAACTCCGTCTTATCAAATAATAAATTAAAAATTAACGTTTAATTTCTCAATGTACGCAGCTTAAGGACTAATTTTAATTATTTGTTAGCAAATATTGATAAAAATTCTTTTAATTGACTTTATCATTCTTGTTGAAGTTAATATTTAAAGAAGAAGAGATATTCAGTTTTAGTATGCAGTAGAGTCCCGAAAACTCGGCCTAATGTGGACCGAAGGGTGGCCGAGTTTGTGAAACTGCCGGGTTATCGGGAAAGGTGTTAAAAAAGAATAAGTACAATTTTTTTTCGTCATAAAATACTTTTATTTGTTACTTGAGAATACAACAGTTTACAAAGAATGCTATAACTCAAACTTAAACTGTCCAAATAAACTTAAGAAAATACCTAATACATGAACTGTATATAAATGTAACTTGTAACGGGTCTGCGCACGCGGGGTTTTTCCGCCCTGCCAGGGGGTGGCCAAGTTATCCGGACTGCCGGGTTATCGAGTGCCGAGTTTTCGGGACTCTACTGTAATTGGTTTGAACAAAATATACAAACTTAGAAAGCAAACCTTAGCAGATGGCATTATAATGTTTATGAATACATTTTAGTAAAAAATTGTACTTATGAAAACATTCATTGCAATTTTAACCATCCATCAATTAAAGATGTATTTATTTTCTATGTGATTTATAAACCAACGTTAACAAATAGAAATCTATTTATAAATGAATTAAAAAAAAATTGATAGAAATTAAATGTAAAAATGATAATTGCTATAATTGTATGTGTATAGGAGATTTTAATATAGATATAAATATGAATAGTAACAAGAGTAATGTAACTGATAAATAGAACCTCCATAAATATAAACCAAAAACATAAAAACACATTAAAAATAAAGGAAAAGAAAATTCATGAGCTGGGCTCTGCCAGCCTCAATAAATTTGTTATGCGCATGTAAATAAAGGAAAAGCGCCTAAAAATGTCTAAAACATTAAAATTTGAGACCAATGTTCAAACTGACATCTCAAGACAACCTGTTTTACGCTGATTAGGCTATCATCAGTTGAGAGTAGTCAGAATGAACAAAGCAGGTCTCATAACGGAGGTGTATTTGAAGTTGAATGGGAAAAGAAATGGAACTTCCATAAATATAAACTAAAACATAAAATGCTTAGACATTTTTAGGCGCTTTTTCTTTATTTACATGCGCATAAGAAATTCATTGAGGCTGGCAGAGCCCAGCACATGAATTTTCTTTTTCTTTATTTTTAATGTGTTTGTATGTTTTTAGTTTAGATTTATGGAAGTTCCATTTCTTTGCCCACTCAAGCTCAAATACACCTCCAATATGAGACCTGTTTTGTTTATTCTGACTGATCGCCTCAAGTACTGATCGCCTAATAAGCGTGAAACAGGCTTGTCTTGAGATGTCAGTTTGAACATTGGTCTCAAATTTTAATGTGTTTAACTAATAAATACTTAAAACATTTCTATAACTTAGGTTACAAAAATCAAGTTTACAAGACAACAAGAAATTGCACTACTTACATATACTCTTTCAAAACATGTATAGATAATTGCTTTACATATATGAATAACTATAATATAGAAACTAATATAATACAATGGGATATATCTGATCATTTCGGAATTTTAATTGAAATTGAAGATCAAAGTAATTTAAAAGATCATAAAAGCGAAAAGAATTATTCTACTAAATGTTTTGTTGATGAAAATTATCTTAATACTAAAAAAAAATTGAACTCACCCAAGAAATTAAAAAAGACTACAATAAAGATCCAAATAAATACATAAATAAATTAAAGAGAATTATTAATAAATCAAGAATAATAACAAAAAATAAATTTGATAAAACAAAAACAGAATATATAAATAATAATAAAAACTCATATAATATATTTAAAAAGTCATGGATGAATGATGAAATCATGAAGAATATAAAAGAAAAAGACATTTTGTTCTTCAATTATAAAAATAATAGAACAAATAAAATATATGAGAATAATTATAAAAAGTAAAGAAATTGGCTAAAAAATTATATTAACAAAATCAAAAAACAATTCTTAAGTAGACTTTTAAATAATAATAACAATGTTTCAAATAAGAATATGTGGAAATAAATGGAGGACCAAACACATAATATCCAGTAAATAATATGTAAATAAGTCATTCTACATTACACGTTTCGAGGTCTTTAACCTCATCTTCAGATGTAAACGAAAAAACACAGAATGTTTCTTATCACACAGAATGAACATTAAGAATATGTGGAAATTAATTAAAAGAGATATTGATCATAAAAAAGATAATAAAAATTCTGAAATAAATAATTTATTATTGAAAAATGATAGAAATACTGTCCATCATAACTTGTATAAAACATTTGTTCAAAAAATAAATTATAGATCTTTTAATATTGGTAACACGGAGGAAAATGATTATGAGAATGCGAATATTATTGTGTTTTTATCACCGTAATCTAAGCGATATTATAAAAATCATTATGAATTTAAATAATACTAATTCTATTGGTACTATTGGTAATTCTATTCTATTGGTAATTCTTCTATACTACAAGAATAATAAAAAACAACAAAGAAAACTTTTCACTCGTTTGATTAAGCTTTTTAAAAATATTTTTTAAACAAAAACTTATCTTAGTCTAAGGACAATAGCATCTATAATATCTTTTTGTAAAGGACGTAATTCTAAAGAATATTCAAACTACTGACCTATATCCATATTCTCTAACATTTCAAAGATTATTAAAAGTTATTTAACTAAATCTATATTTAGTTTTGTAAAAAAATATAATATTTTAAATAAAAATCAATTTTTATACCAGATTGGTAAAAGTAATAATGATCTGTTAAACAATTTAAATAATAATATAAATAAAAATTTAAATAATAGCCAGGTAACTTATATTGTTTATATAGATTTCAGTAAAGCGTTTGATAGCATTAACCACAATATATTATCAAAAATTACAAAGATACGGAATAAGAGGAGATTTTTATTATAATATAAAAAACTATCTTAGAAATAGAAAATTTAGAATTAAAATAAAAAATTTCACAAGTATAATATATAATATTCATAGTGGTGTTCCTCAAGGCTCTAATTTGGGACCATTACTTTTCATTCTATACATAAATTCTATATGCGACTTAAAAATTATTATATTTATATTTATGCGGATGATGTACTTCTTCTTTGTAGTAACAAAGATCAAAAAGTTGCTTATATAAATCTTCAAGATGATCTAAATAATATTTGAAAATAGGCTTTAGAAAAGAAAATGATAATAAATAAGAAGAAAACTAAAATTATGATAATGAAAACAAGACACTAAAAACAAGAAATCAGATTTAACCTTATCTTTTAAGTTATATAATAATTATTACAATAATTTAACTGATAGTAATAATAATAATATTTTAAACATTTGCGATTATAATGTTATTGAGTGTATTAAAAATTATAAATATTTAGGGATTTATATTGATGAAAATTACAATTGATGTAAACATTACAATTATATCATCAATAGATTATACACTTTTATATAAATGTTTTATTACTTAATAAATATATATAACTCTAAACACAAAAGCTTATTATTTATAAATCATTGGCTGAATCGGTCTTAAATTATGGTTTGGAATGTTGGTGTTTCCTAACAAAACATCAGTTAAATAATATAAATAGATTGATATACAAAATTATTAATAATACAATTACGAAACTGTGGGAAATAAATTGAAATTAAGAACCAAATAAAAAATTTTAAATATTAAAGAAAAATTTATTTATAAAATTATTCTGAAAAATGTTTATAAATATAAAAATTTAAAAGAAAATTATATCTCAAATAGTTCAACTAGATCAAATTGGTTAAAAGTTCTGAAATATCTAAAATTAAAAATAATTTTGATTGTACAATAAATGACTATATTTATTCTAAACTTTTTGGTCAGCTAAACGGGAATAATTATAATAGTGGTAGCATAAAAGCATTTAACAACCAACTGGTTTGTGATATAATAAATAATAAAAATTAAAAAGAATTTCTAGATTTTTAATATTATATTAATATTAAATGTATGTAGAGATTTCTATGTGAGATGATAATTAAAATTTTGTAGGTTAATTTTTTATTTTAATGATTTTTTTGTATTAATCTTAATGACATACATCAAATTTCCAGTACCTATAATACAGAAGTAATTAGGTGTAATTAAATAATTACACCTAATAGAACTGGAGAACATTAATAAAAAAAATGATTTTAAGTATTTGAAAATATTAAGGAACGTAGTTTTACGTTCTTTCTAAAAATTGTTGTCTACATTGTTGTTAGATCGTTAGGCTAATCTACTTATAGAAACAATTTTCTTTGAAGCCTTGACTACCCCTAACTAAATATTGCTTTGGACATTAAAGTAAATGTTTTTACTAAATCCTACTTTATTTTGAAAAGATTTCCACTAACATTTAAATAACGCTTTGAACATGAGTCTGATAATATTTATCGTCGCTTTTCTCTTGTAGTTTTTCTAAAAGAATATTTGAATTTGCTTTGACTCAGAGCTATTTGTTAGGAATCTTCCATTTAAAAGTCTCAGATAAATTAAACAAGTTCTCTTTAGTTAAGTAGATCCTTGAGCTATTTTTTTTGAATTTTGACTACAACCAGTTCTACTCAAATGCAGAAGGAACCATCGGATATCTCCTTCATATCTTCTTTATAAGATCGCTTCGGAGAGACATATGTATTCTAAGGCCATTAGAAGAGAACTAGAATGTGAGCGAATACAAAAGGTATTGTGTTGAGGTTCAGATGATCTTTTCTTGAAAATTTAAGTACATCTGGGATAAAAGACAAAACTGTTGATTGTGAAATAGATTGTATTAAACGTTTGATGGAACTTGTGTAATAGGAGTGGTGAGGGTTTAATTAGTGCCAGAAAGACCTGGCATCAGTCTAGCAGGAGATGGAAGGTTCGATTGAACAACAGATGCCGACTGTGGAGTGATTCTCTTCTTAGCCTCGGGATGCGAAAAAGAAAGTATTTGACACGGACAGACCGTATCTTTTTTTTTCCTAACAGCGAGGACACACCCGGAAGTTGGGTAGGATGGTCGCTGAAGCAATTGGCATACTTAATAAGTAAAGTACAATAGTCTATACCGAGTGAAATTTCTTCACACTCGGGACAAGTGGTCTGCCTCTACATGCAGCTGATTCATGATCATATCTCTCACAGCTGTAACATCGTATGGGTTAGGAATATATGGTCAACATTGTAGTTGACGTATCTAGCTTTCACTGATTTTTTTAAAAAGTTGAAAAATTGAAAATTTTGTTTTAAGTCCTACGCTCTGTAGCAGATGTTAGCCAATGTCGTCATCTCCAATATCTGCTCACCTGCTCTTAAAAGATGGTAATTCGAACAGCAAATCACGAGATATCAGCTTCTTGATTGTTTTAATTGTTGATGTAAATCCAAGTAGAGCTTTTGAAATTAAAAAGGAGACAAGGATGCTAAAGGTTTGTCCCTCAAAAAGTACAGTATGATGATAGAGAGATGTAGAGATTGGTTTAATAGTGACCGATTTTTCAACGGTGTGGGAATTGCTTCCCAATGTTGGAAAATTTGAAGAATCCATAAGAAAAAGAAAAGAGTTTTTGCTCCACACGGAGGCCAACAAGCGTAAACATCATAACTGCCGATAAAAATTTCAAGGCTATGCCAAGGATACACGAGAAACTATGCCCTTACAGAAAAGGAAGATATGAGCCTCCCAGACTACGCGGTTGACTAGCCGCGGGGGAGGGCACCCCGAAACCCCCGTTTACCAGAAGCAGGAGTCAAAGCAGCATACCAGGACCCTCCCTTCCTAGGACACGGGTCTACACGGCAACCACATGGATGATCGTTCAGGACACATGGAGGCTATCTTATGGAGAAAGTAACTTGCAAGGGTGGTTATCACATACCCGCAACAACGGGGGTAAAATAAACAGATGTAAAATAAATAATAATAAACGAATTGTTGTCTTTTGTTTACTATGTCTTGTTAAGTTCTAGGTACTGAGCAGACGAAATCTCACTATTCTACTTTTGGCCTCTGTTTGTTCATTTGTCGCGCATTACATTGAAACTGTTGACGAATTTCCATCACATTTGGTGTCTTATTTATGGTCCAACTTAAAACCTAGATCCATTTCTTTAAGTCTCAAATCCTCCTATCCTTCAAAACACGATCCTTGAAATCCCTCGCTTGAACGTCTTTAATTCAATAAGATGTTTACTTAAGGTCCAACTGAGAACCATAGTTTACTGTTATTTCAGTCTTCTTTCCACCCCACTCCTATACGCCCCTCCCTCCCCAGCGCTTTACGCTCAATCTCCACTAAGCGATGGAAAGCGGCGCGCATATCTAGTAATATTGTGACTTCTACAAATACTTATACAAAAAGCAGATAACGTGAACATTCTGTCAATGAATCTTTGCGATTAATTACGTTTGTAACTAAGTCTTTGGTCTCCAATTCATTACATATTATTGCGATTTATTATTATATAAGGTAGGTCACAACTATCCACCGTTGAGTGAGAAATGAGCAAGCAGTCCTTGGCGCCTATTTCGAGGACTGAAAGGGTGAAGACCCAAAATAGTCATGTTTTATGTAAATTCATTCAGCCGTTAAAGCATGACTACAAACAGACAAGCATAAAAAAAAAAAAAAAGATTTTGCATGATCAGACAATTATTTATTATTTAGTCTTTGTTTTATATTTATTGTATTATTTTAAATTAATCCAAATAATATTCATATTACCCCTCCTTTAGCATTGATTGATTACATCGTTAGTCTATCAGACTGACTTTCTATCAGACTAATATAATATATATTATATTTTATTTGCTTTTTATTTGTATTTTATAGCTCAACAATACAAAAAAAATTGACATTCAGCGACCTATAGTAAAAATAAAGCTAAGTTGATAATACAGGAACAGTTACTGGATGTATACCTTCGCTATGAAAAGTAGTCCGTACATTAAATAATGATACTGTCAAAAATAAATGCCAATTAACAGAAATTATCATTTTAAACATGTCGTAATTTATCAAGGTAAATATTTTAAGGAGATAAAGACCACATTTCAGATATTTATGAGTTTAAAAGTCATTAGTTAATTAATCAATCACGTGAGCCTTCACAGTTGAGTTAAGATGGCGTCTTCCAACTCTATTGTGTTTCAACCACATAAACCAGGAAAAACCGTTAAAAAGTGCTGCTAAGATCATCATTCTTAATGTTTTGTGCAATTTAAGAGAATTACTTGCAAGTAGCGAGCGGCATTAACCCAGCCGGCTGTTTAATCGACGGCGAGGCTGGCGTCCCAGCCAGCGTACGATCTCGTGAGATCCGCCGACGGTGTTCCCATGCACAGAAAGAGAGACCGGCTGCCGGTGGCCAGTTTCCAGCGGCCTGCACCTTACAACGGAAGAAGCAGCGGGCCTTCCGTCTGCCGACAATGGGGGTCGGCGAATTTTCCGACGTCTTTCGAGACGGAACGATCTCTCGGGCCGTAGGGGGACACGTTCGATGCGTTCGGGATGGTCCCCGACGAGAAAGCCCAGCTTTATGGGCGGGAAAACCAATTCGGATGGCAGCAGACGTGTTGCTGTGCGCCCGCCTATTTATTTGTGATATTTGCTTTCCACATGCAGTCCCTATATATTGTTCCGACAGGGTTTCCTTTCTTTATTTCCTAATATTTTCAGAATAAAGATTACATTTAAAAAAAAAACATAACATGACAATATCTCTTCCATATGTTTTAGCTATCATTTATTTGTTATAAAATAATAATAAAACTTTAAATGAAATACAGGCCTCTGTAAAAATAAAATTCAAATAAGAAAGAATTTCCATTACAATTTTAATAATTTTTTTAAATATTTGTATTAAATTTTAATTATAAAAATTTATATTGCAATTTGATTCTGAAATCCAATATTAAAAAAGAAGTTTTCAATTTTTGCTTATTTTCGTTTTAAAGTCTTACAACTTAAGATTTCTTTTAAAATTACAAATAGATTTCTTCTTTATTAAGTTTAATTTCTATCTGTTCTTTTTATTTTTTTTGAAATTGCTAAATATACAGTAGAAATATATTGCGATATCGGTTATGAAAATTCGATTTGTTTACATTGGAAACAGCATCATGTGGGCGTGGAGGGATACTTTCAGATGCTCGGTGAGACGACTTGGTGTGATTTGGCTCCGTAACTGTTCCTGTATTATCAACTTAGCTTTATTTTTACTACAGAGCAATTAAAATAATCAGAATAATTAAATTGATAACATATTTTCACACTATGTTATTCATCTAATCTAACATCTAATAAGTTATAAAAATCATCATGCATTGCGGCATGATAGAGAGCTTCAGAAACACCATCAACCTTTGGGAAGCCATGACAGCAAAAGAGTCCAGCCACCTCATGCAAGACGTAAACTTTTTTTTTGTTTAGTTGTATCGCTTAAAGATAAAAACAATCTAAATTAGAACTACATATTTACAACGCTTTGTTTGAATGACGCTGTTATTGACGAGAACGTATTCTGAGCGCGAACTGTATGTTACTGTATAAACAAATTTTAAATTAGAAAAATTTTTTTGAAGGAAAAAAAAAATCACTACTTTTTCATCTACTTTTTTAAATGAGTCAACTTGTAATTGAAAACAAGTTAGGAATACGAAATTCCATTGCCTTCCAAGCCTTTTCTAGCGGAAATAGGTTTTCAGTCAGACTAAATCTCAGTATAGAATTTGAAGATTCATATTTCATTCACGAAAGCCAGTGAATTGTGTTAAATGGACTCCTTTCGTCGGCTAGCAGCTGAATTATTCAAAAATAGAAGCGAACGAATTTGCGTTGCCTTAACAGAAATGGAATCGTATATAAAATGGACTATTTAAAATGGATTGCAATTGGATTTCTTCTCGTTTTCCATGTCAAATTAATTTCTATTTCAAAGTTAATTGTAAAAGTTTTATCTTGTCACACCAGAACAACTTATTGACAATTCGTTTAAAGCAGTTCTCTCAAACTCGAGGGTTTTTCTATTGTAAATAGCAGGCTTGATTTAGCTATAACGAATTCCTTGATAGGCTTTGTTTTTCTGTGTGTGTCTATTTTTAGCGTGATCTTCAAGAATGTGAGGCTCACGAAATCAGTCAGTCCGCGTGTATGTAACCGCTGTACGGATTTTCTTAAGTTTTTTTTTAAATGTTTATCAATCCTATTAGGTATACTTATGAGCGGTATACCTGTGATGTGCATTTTTAAGACTATCTAACTTTCACTTTTAAAATCATATCCATGTGGGTCCTTGTTGAGAAATTAGCACGAGAAGTTGATAAAAAGCATGATTAAAAAACATTAAAGTCTAAAAAAATATATTTTCATCGGTATCTTAAGCAATTCCGTGCCGGCATGGTCGTGCGGTATAAGACGGTGGTCTGCCGTGAGGCCGGTGTGTCGGTACCCGGGTTCAAATCCCGGTCGAGAGCAGGGATATTTCAAATTTCTGTGTTTGTTCGCCTCTTCTTCGCTTTCTCTTCGGTCTGACCTCATTCCTTAATAGCGTCCTGAGGAAGGCAAACGGGAAACCACCTCAGTATCTTTCCCTAGAAATTCTCGGGAGTCTGCTACGGGTTCGCCATCTTGGGAACACTAGCGCTCCCTGGAACACGGATGCTTCGGATACGAAGCTCGCACTTCGGTGCATTCCGTACATAATATATTTATCTTAAACAATGAGTAGTGATCCTTGTAGCTAATTTGCGCGTTATGTGGGCATTCCACAATCTAAATAATGAAGATCCAATTATTTTTTCAGAAAATGAAACTACGGTAATTTTTATGTTCAGTAGATATTACCATTTAAAAATTACAACATACGTTTTTCATATGTGTTATTTTCACGGCTAAAATAAAACAAAAGAAATCAATAAAATAATTTTGGGAACAAAATTTTAAGGAAAATAGATTTTATGTTCTTGCATTTGATTCAGGTGGCAAATTCTAAAAGGTAATGTACAGCTGTGAAATCCTCTGAGTATTTTAACAGCATTGACGCATTGCTTCATTTCGAACTTTAAGAAGCTTTTACATTCATTTTTAGTAGCAAATGCTTATTGGCCTTATAGCCATTTCTTTTAAAATTACCATGAATATTCGATCTGTTATTAATATTCAACGAAACACATAATTTCTTAAGTTCGTCCGTTACAAAACGTAACGCCATCTAGTGTTGAATAATTGAACTATTGAACAAGCAGCTTCGCAAAGACATCTAATTCAAAAATGCAATTAGGAATCTAGATTGTTGAAGTGAATTCCCGGCTAAGAAAGTAAAATATCCAATTAGTGTATGTGTGTGGGTTTGCTTAAAAAATAATACGTTGAATTCTTCATACACTGCTGTTACTAGATATATTTTCATCTACACATCGCCAAGTGTAGTGATTTGAGAGAAGAGTTCAATTTTCAAGAGTAGTGGAGGTGTGAAGACAAACTAATCGTGCTCATACCTTAACTTGGACTACAAATAAAAATCGTACCAAGTTTCAAAGACATCATCCCAGTCATTTTAGCGAGGAATTGGGGGATCAGTTTGAAGACTTGAAGACCAAATATAAATGGCTTAGGCTTTAATTTGGACCATAAATAAGTCAATAATTTACAATGCACTGCGCTGGAAGTGATTTTGTACATAATTTAAATATATAATTTTCGTGTTGCCTCAATGAAAAGCTGAGCAGATTTGTTGCCTATCATTAACATTAGCATTAGGTAATAAATAAATCCCTCCTATGAAGGCTTAGTGATTGCTGATATTAGATTTAGCAGCTTAAAAATGAAAAGCCACCTGTGTTTTAATGTTCAGCTCACTTAATTGAACTGAATCCATTTAAGCAGTCGACGATAAGATTCGAAGAGGCAAAATGAACGATAAATGCTGCTTTCGAGGTTCATTAACAACCGAAAGGAGAATTCTGTACAACTAATCAGACCAGCCCTAATTTCCGGATTTAATGTGCAATTGATTTATGACTTCTGCCGAAACAGACGTGGAAGAAACAGAGCCAAGGCACCAGTGCGCGTTAACCGCGGGCCATCTTTCACTTGCCGAGGTTTAGTCGGCTGTTGGTCGTAAGCCTAACTCCCTGTGAATTATTGGACCCTCGGAGAAAGATAGCCGTCGTCTGTAAAGATGTCATTCACCCTTCAACTGGATGGATATCCCATCTGGGATCTGGAATCAAAAGAAAAAGGAAAGAAAAAAAAAACTCCAATAACACTAAAATAGATTATGGCTGAAATGAAACGTTGTAGTCTTGTCTCTATGAAAAAAAAAAAAAAAAAAAAAAACACCCATCAAAGACATCAGTGAAGAAAAGAAAGAAGAAGAGGACTGTTTTCTTTCCGTAAATTAGTTTACAATACGTTAGAAAAAAAGGAATATTCGGTAAATCTGAGATTCTCCCATTAAAAAGCCTGCTTTATTAATCAAGTAGCTGCCATTGAAGAATAGGACCTGAGCATTCAGAGATAGAGGTGGTTAACTTTGAGGACTGGTTGGGACCAGAAGACCAAAAATCATGCTGCTGATATTTTCAGTTGGCCCATTAATCAACATCGTATTTTCTTTCCACTTTTCTAAATGTTAAATTCGGACTTTAGGTTTTGTTTCCTCCATAAAGACCCAAAATTAATATTACTTAAAGAGAGAAATGTACTTAAGAGAAATGAGGTTATCCTCATATTTGTCTTAAAATAAACAATAACATCGTATAGGGGAGTCAGTATATGTAGAAATGTTAATAAAAAGTTTTCATAATTTCTAAAAGCCAATACTAATTTCTTAAGAGAAATGAGGTTCTCCTCATGTCGTCAAGTAACGCTATCGTATAGTGGAGTCAATATGTGTAGCAATGTTAGTAAAAGTTCATCATAATTTCTAAAGAGAATGCACATACTCTATTATTATATGATTTATTTTATTCATATCTCTTATGATAGTATGGATTCTAATTATTATAATAGATATTTGCTTTTATTTCAATTTGTATTATTTGCGTCTTAAAAGCTTTTTTTTTTTATTTTCAGTAAGAAATTTCTGATAGTGCTTTTTCGTTATTTCGTAATGGAAGCATTATACTTTATGATTTGGATACAGAGAAGATTTTTTAATATCTCAATGTACTTTCATCCACAAAAATATGACGAAGAATAAAGATGGAGAATGATTTTTCAATAGAAATAAACACAAAAATAATAAGATAAACTTCAAAATGATTACCTAATATTTCGTTTAGCTATAAAACGAGAATCTTTTTATCGTTTCTTTGTGGACAGCTCGTCTGCCAAGGCGGGCTTGCTTCCTGCTGATTATGAGTTTCGTCAGTGACTGAATGACGACGGGCGGTTTAAGACCGTCATAAAACTTGAACATTACTTTTTGGCACACACACATACACACACACACTGATCCTCTGACCCGCTGTCCTCAACCTCAGAGGTTATCTTGGACAGATAACAACAAAGCTAAGGGACTCATACATACGCTGATGCACTCACAGATCAAATACTCACAAAAGACGTTTGTTTGTAAGAAAAGCCAGTGGTTTTATCGTAAATTTTCACGTTTAATATTTAAAACTCCAGAAGTTATTCTTTAGCCTGTTTCATCCATACGGTTTTTTAACGCTACATCGTTTTGTACGCTAAACTTTTTCCTGTTTTTCTTGTTGATATAATATCTCAGGAAAATATTCAGGTACTCTGAAACAACGTCTCATTTCAATGACAGGGTTTTAGCAGATATTTCCAACTAATTATCACTCTTAAGTTAAACTCTTCAATTAGTCAACTGTTCAGAATCGCTTTCTAAACAATTATTTCCTAAATCTACTGACAACAGTTAATTAACATTAAGTTAAAAATTTACTGAGCATTTTACTATATTTCCTGCCAGCTTTACTGAAGGCTCAGATGGACAGTTACTAAGTGACTGTTAATGACATTCACGCTTGCTTTCTTTTTCTTAGGCCCTGTAACAACGAAGTTTACTAATTAAAATCCATTGTTGATCTGAGAAGATAACATGAATCAGATGATCTGAGCCGATTATAACATAAAAAGAAAATGCTAAATATATTTTTTTTTAAAATGTACATTTTGATGAATAATAGATACTACGAATTATTTAGCCTTCAGGTTTCATGATTTTATAATAAAAAAACAATCATAAACGTCATAAGGTTTTTTTTAACGCTACGTTGGTATAATGCTAAACTTTTTCCTGTCTTACAATAAAAAAAAAGACTGGCTTACCTCAGTATATCTGTTACATGTAACATTTATAGGTACAAATATGTCGTGGTTTGCTGCAATGTATTAAATCACTGCACGCATATTATTTTCATTAAAAGCGTAATCTTTACAATTTTGTGTTAATTCTCAGCTTCTGTTAAAGGAACGATTACTATCTGTCAGACAGATACATTAAATCCAAAATTTAAGTTAATTTTTTTTACGCTTTTCTTTAAGTTCCCAGTTGTTTATTATCTTCATCTCCTCTTCTACATTTCTCTTAACCATTTCCTTCTTAAATTCTAGACTCGTCGTGTTTTTCAATAGCCCAGACATGGTATCAAAGAAATCCCCTAAGAGCGCCGTTTGAGCTGCTTCAGCAATTCCCTTTTGATATTTTAAATACTAAAGCAGCCCCTAACGTTTCCTTATGCAGTGCATACTTGTAGGTTCTTGATGTGTGCAGAATACTGATGTTATCTTAGATGTCAAACCGGCATAAAAAGAAACCTTTTCAACTTCGGTGTTATCATTCATGTCGTTGTAAAAGGTCTATTAGTTTGTTTTAGTTCGTGTGAATCATAAAAAAGAAATATTCAAGACGAAAGTTCGATTTTGTAAAATCCAAACACTGAAGTTTTAAAACGTGCATTAACTTCGCAAGTATACGTTTAATAAAACATTAGAAACATTTCAAATTTATGTACATTTTTTAACATACAGTAACAATTTTTTTCTACATGAAACAGTTGATTCCAATTGCTACTGACAATATTACATTAATGGCCATAAGATAAATATTTTACTACGATTGAAAACATTGTATAGCAAATTATAAATTTCACTTCTGTTGAAATTGAATTCCAGAAATAACAACTCGATCATGTCGTGTCCACATAAGGTAGACAAACATTACTGTTGTTGGGTGTAAAGTAGAAAATTCAAGAATTACAACATTTTGTACAATACTTTAACGTGTGATTTTTATACTGAGGATATGAGTAAATTTATAAGCTCGAGAAACCGGTAGTGTTTTTTTTATTGTAAATAACTTTATTTTTAACCTTTTATATGTGTGTTGGCTTTGAAGAACCAATGTACTGTAATTACAACATTTTTTTGGCAACCAGGTTTTTCCTCTACACTCAGGCAAAATGTTCAAAAGGATCACAGTTCAAAAGCCCAACCTCATTTGAATGATATAAAGTAATGGATATTCATAACAGAGCAATAATAACAAGCTCATTGTCGAAACCTCAAGCGCTGAATTTGATTTAAATGAATTTGAATAATTTTCTTTTCCTCAAACTTCCCATTTCCATTTTCTCTCTTTTTAAATTGCGTTGCTTCTTCAATTTCATCCAAATTATTCCTTCCAACATTCTGCAGTTTTAATCTTTTCTTCAATCTTTTTTTTCTTATAGGAAGCCTATAACAGCTATCCTTAACAAAGTAATCCATAAAAGAATAAATTTCAGATACTTTTATTCTTGTAAGATTAATTATTTATTTCCAGTATCATTGTTTTGCTCAGTGTTCCGTTTAATACAGTGGTTCTTAAACATTATTCAGGAACTACAGTATTTAGAACAGCCGGTCCGGACGAGGTTTCAACCATTCGCTATGAGGAAAAGTAAGTGACACATAAACTAATCTTCTATGAAGTGAGATATTTTTAAGTTTTTATAGATTCAAAGGTGTTCTGGGAAGAAAGGTATTCTGGGAGTCGTAACAGCGGTCGTTCGAAGCAAAAAGTTTATATCAACATGTGTCCTATTCCGAATGGTTTTCGAGATAGATCTACTGGAATGTGCAGTATTTTGAATTTGCCGTTCAGTTTTGCCTGCGCTCAGACAAGCAAAACGTCATGTTCTCAGACGAGTTTTCGGTGAAATTTTTGAAAATATTTTGTAAATTGTAAGAAATTTCTTACTTGAACAGTAAACAATATTAGATACAGTAACGTAATATCTCTGTCTTACATTAACACAGCTCTATCTCAAAACAGCTTATAAGTCAAGTTTCGTATAAACTTTTTTTCTTAGAAAAACCAATAATATGACCTGCCAAAAATCTTATCTCATGATAATTTACGGGTAATTACAGTTTTAGAAAATTTACGGATAATAATTTTTTTGTTACTTTGTAACAAAAAAATTATTACCCGTAAATTTTCTAAATACATGTTCTAAATACGTCAGTCATCCAACATTTTTTTTAAATTTTACCCCGTGGAAATCATAATTTTAATAATAACAATAATAATAATAATGATAAATAAATTCAACTTTAACTTGTAGAATGAATATTTATCAAAAATCGAATAACAAATAAAAAAATACCGCATACATTTTAAAAATTAACGAAGTACCATAAGCCAGAATGTTTCGATCTGCGTAAAACTACAAGATCATCTTCAGCTGAAACAGCTTTTTGTTTGGCAGTTTGTCAGCTGAAATTGATCTTGCAGTTTTCCGTAGATCAAAACGTTCTCGCTTATGGTATTTTAGGCTTCTGAAAGAGCCTTATATCTCCGGTTTGTCTGTCTGTGGACACATATCCCACAATGCTTCGCAACGGCTTCTGTTAGCTCAGTTGTAAGTGGCCTCAATGTTGAATGTTGTAGGTGGCCTGCTAGCTCAATTGGTTAGAGCGTGTGCTAGTAACGCGAAGGTCGTGGGCTCGATCCCCTCAAGGGCAATTTTTTTTTTTAAATCATTATGAGGAATTCAGTTAAGAATGACGATTATTCCTTATAAATAAGGGTGGGTAAGATAGCATGGGGTCGCAAACAGACTCGCGCGAGCATTTTCTAGACCACCCCGGCGCAATCTATTCTAAATTAAAGGTCTCAGAAGCCGTTGCGAAGCACTGTGATTGGCTTACTAATCACTATCCCTACCTTGTTTTTGTGTTGTTATTTTTTAAATGTGTGCGATATTTTTAATTTGTTACTCGATTTTTAATAATAATGATAATAATAAAAAATAGGTCTGTGTTTGTGTATGTACGCGCTTTTGGTATGTACGCGCGGGTATGTGTACGCGCTTTTTTGTTAGTCAAATACACTGGTTAATTGGAATAATGACATAAATTTCTATAGAAAAACATTCAAATCTAAGTAATTAGTTTTCTGATTCTTTTGCTATTAATATTCTTAAACAGTGAATTTTAAATCCTTTTAACTTCTCCAATTACGCGTGGCTGGATATGATTAAAATTAACTCGATTTAGGCAATTTAAGCAATTAATGCGGATTTAACTTTTTTTTTTTTTTCCAGAAAATGATAGATGTTAGAATTTGAATACATATACTGAAATTGTAATATCTGTCATTATTTTACCATTCATACAATATATACCATGTAGATATACAGGATGCATAAGCTCGAAGTGACGACCACAACATCGATACAAGCGTGCTTCTTCGAGCATCTTTTGTAAATATTTTATAATGAAACACAACAATAACTTGCTGTTCAGTTTACTGGTTTCACCTGATCCTTATATGTTGTGCTAATGAGAACAATAGTATACGCAACAATCTACTGCCCTGAATTCGGTAAAGCATGGCAAAAAATCCAAATATTGAAGTGAATATAAAAGGGGGTGTAAAAAGGAATCAGTGCAGTTCCGAACCCGTATACCACATCGAAAAGTGCTTCATGTTCACAACCCTATACGACCTAGAAGTTTATTGAATATAGGGCCTATTCATTTACACTCTGTATATACAGTAGAGTCCCGATTATCCGAGTTATTGTGGGCCAAGACTACCTCGGATAACCGAAAAACTCGGTTAAACCGAAAATTGTAAATAAAATAAATCATCATGGTTTAAATGTATATTTTAACAAATACAAAAGGTATACAGATACACCACATACAATTCATATTGAGAGTTCTTTTACTTAAAAAAGTCCTTAATGGTTTTTTGTTTTACGTTATTTTGGCGTTCTTCTGCAGCAATGTTTCGGCATTTTTTTAAGGATAACCTAGAATTGTTGGTGTATAAAGCATTCCCCGATTCCAGGTAGGGGTCATATGACTAGATGAACAAAGATTAATTTGAGAAAAAAAAAATCCTAGAAATATTTGATAGCTCGGTTAAAGCGGAAACTCGGATAATCGGGGTTTTACTGTACAAGTTTTACGTTTGTTTGTTGTTTTTTTTTTATGTTTTCCTGACTTACAGAAAAAAACATTTAGTAGTAACATTTTAAGGAAAGTAGGCTTCAAAGTCTTTCTAAGTTCTTGTTAAAATTCTTAAAACTGAACATAAGTCTTATTTTTGTACTTTCTCATAATGATTGATAACAAATTATAAATTTAACTGCAGAATTTTCCAGTTACCGACATTTCACTTGCGACAGTTCATTTCAAACTGTAAGTTTCATTTAGTTTCCACTTTATTAGCATTTACTTGGCATTTTTTCTTTCGCTCTGAGGAATTTTTAATTAACTCTTAATGAGTTTCTATTTACGATTTCGTAGATATAAAAATAAATGGTAGAAACAACCTTACTGTGCTTCAGAAATAAAATGTGAATGCATCAAAAGTTTACCACTAGAAGGCGTTCCTGTCTCTTTCTTATTTGCATTTAATTAAATTCTTATTTGATGTAAGCACATGTAAGTAATACTTAATTAAACATATTTTAAACCTTGCGAAGAAAAAAATCTTTTGAAAGCCGTACTAAAAAAGTATATACATTTATTTCTTATGTCTCAAAACATTGTTTAGCAACAAAATTATAATTGACGTGCCAATGTTCGAATTGAATAAGCTTTATATTCGCTTTAAGTAAAGATTGCTTAAAAAACAAACTTAGATATTCGATGCTTACAAGGAACACTCTTGGGTTCGAACAAATATGCACCAAAATTCAGAGGTTGGTCTTTGTCTGACCTCTGAATTCATTGGTGATAGTCTTTTTTCTGTTCTGTTGTTCACTAGAGGTCTCTGTTCTGTCAAACCTCGAACCCGTCACTCGCCTGCTGCTACGCCAGTCGAGACTGTGCAGGTGCCTATATCACAGTACTTAAAATTGTTTGTTTATGTAGTTAAACGAAAAATGGTTCGAAGATTGGTGATTAACTCAGCTAACGTATTGAGATTGATTGAAGTCATGTTACGACATGTACCAAACCAGAAAACATGTGAATGGTAATGGTCTGGAACACGAATCATTCGCATGTTTTCTGGTTTCCTTTCATGCAAAAAATATGAAAACCAATTAGAAACGGTAGTATCGGTATGATATTAAACACAGATGAAGGTTCTGAAGAGGTATCTCTTCGGAAAAAAAACGTCAATACTGGTTCAATGAATTTTCAATGAAGCATTAGTGTCATTTTAATTCCGGAAAGCAAATCCGATTCAGCATATCTCTTGTGCTCAGAGACCTCTAGTGGACAACTGCAGAGGTTTACAGAAAAACGACTATCACCAGTGAATTCAAATGTCAGAAAATGATTATCCTCTGAATTTTGGTGCTTGTTCGAACCCAGATGTGTTCTTGTTAGTTGAGGATCTTTTATTTTCTGAGTCTCTCACACATTCTTTATTAAAACAAAGTATCTTTTAAATAAAGAGTGAGCGAGAGATCCAGGAAATAAATATCGAACAGCCATCACACACACTGTTGAATGCTTACGCATGCGCATACTTATTGAAAAAAAAAATTGAGAATTGTTTTCCGACTAACAAAGAAATCCCAGGAAGGATTTAAGGAATTAATAATTTTTATAATCTTTATAATTTACATCATCTTCATTAAACCAAACATGTATCATTTTCTTTGAATCGTTTTGTTTTTAAAGATATATAATGTGTTTCTTGAAGATTGCGTGAGAGTGCTGTTACAATGGCGGAAATGTAACATAATAGAAGTTGAGTATTAGAGGTTGAGACGGCATCGCCTACATGTTATATAGATTGCTTTCATTGGATATTAATCATTAACACCAGGTTGATGGTTATTTTACGGTTTAAATCTGCAAAAAAGGATAAAATGGGAAGTTAGAAAGAATTCAAAGCTTAATTTCCTTAAAATGTTGTTTCTTATTTGTTTTCGTGAAAATGAAAAATCGAAAATCCTACGTTTGTATTAAAAATGATAAAATCTGTGATCATAAGCATTGTAAAGAATAACATTTTCTTAAAAAAAAACAAGTAACTAAATCCTCATTGCTTCTTAAGTTGCCTAAATCAGATAACGTTAATCGTATCAAGTCACGTATCAATGGATTAGCTAAAAGAATTAATTCCATTGTTAAAGATAACGTTTACAGATGTAGGATAGAATTCCAATGCTTTTTTATGGGATTACGTAATGTCATATTCTATGCTCATTTCTCGACACAGAACCATCTGGAAAAGATTGGAAAAGTTAGATCGTTCCTAGTCCTAAAATAGATATACCAAGTTTCAAGAAGATCCAAGCAGAGCTCAAAGATTATTAGGGATAAGGAGAATACTCACTGCTGGATCTTATGAGCCTCACTTTCCTAGGAAAGGCTGAAAAACGAAATAAAGAACACTACAGTTTGTTGTTTATACGAAGAAATCTACGAAAAACTGATCAATATCTATAATAGATAACTTTTATTTATCGTGTCAGATTTGAATGTCAGCGCTTCAGACAAAGTAAACAAAACCACCTCCTAATAACTTTCAGGACGCTATTGGTTTTCCATAGTTGTTGACCAGGAAACAAACGAGTTTTACAAAGGGTCAGATACTTTTCCCATTAGGCTCCAAGCTTGGACCATCAATCGATTGCATCCCACGTCATTGAAGGGTAAAGAAACGTCAGCTACGTCTTTTCTATTTTTAACCCCTTTTCCAAAAAGAAACTTAGGCTTATCAAGTCAGTCAGTGAGTCTGTGTATTTGCCCCTAATTCGTTTCGAAACACTGGATCAGTCTTCTTCAAACTTGGTTTGCATATTCGAGGACTACGGATGATCTTAATTCAATTTTTGAAATCTTTTCCAACGGGTCCATATCGAGAAATTCAATTAGAATTGGAATATGGATTTCTTTATCTTATTTCTGTTATTATCTTATCATCATAAACAATTAATATTAAATTTTTGAATGTGTTGTTTGATACGATTCAAACGAATCTGAGATAGTTAATTTAGCGAATTTAATGCATTTTTTTAAAAAAGAGCCAAGTTGTATTGTTTGCTTTCAGTAGATATTAACTTAAATTAAATAACCCCCCCCCCCCAGATATTTCTGATGTTTCATGAAAAACAAAGAAGAATTTTATGCAATAACATTTAAGTAAGTTAGGCATTAAAAGTTTCGAAATTGGCTGTTCTATTTGCTTATTTTCCATTTTCCAATCCTCTGGGGAAGTGTAGTTACGTCCGTCTCAAGACAGACACTCACATGAATTAAATACTGACGTCAAAGTCCTGCCGCTTTAAGTCCTTGAATTTATTTCAGCATATTTCAAGGAAAAGATTAATTTAAATGTATTTAAAACAACCAGTCTGAATTTCTAACTACAAATTGACGAAATTGCTGTCCAAAATTTAATTCTAATTTCATTTTCAAAATTTCCTTTAAAAAGTTTGTCGATATTAAAATCGATTGATTCTTATCGATTGAAAGTTAAGCCTAACATTTTTTAACAATCTTTATTGATTTAATATATCCGTAATTTTATTAACTGGGAGGATGACATCCATTTCGGCAAAATGATTCAATTTTTGAATTCTCAAGCAGCTGACTGTACCGTCTCTATTCTATCCCAAGAGAAATAGGTTGGATAAATATTAATTAAAGAGATCACAATAAAAAACATACACGCACCTGAAAAAGGAATCACTGATCTGTTTTTAGTGTTTTTGATACCGGGAATCCAGAACAGCTATTTCAGGTTTCCAAACCATCATCAGCCGGATTCGCCCAGTATCTTACAGCTCAGTGATCCCAAGAAACATATAAAGAAAACAAAAGTCAATAAGATAATGGCCCTTCGTATTAATAAAACAACAATATATAAATTAAGAATAAAAAAAGGGGCAGAAATTAAATTCCCCCTAGCAACCGCTTAGCTTATGAAGGATTAAATTGTAAAAACGAATCCATTTAACAACATTGATTCTTATTTATCCTTATTTAGTAATTCCTTATTTACTGTTCGTTTTGAAAAGGCAGAGATACCACTGGTGGACGATTTTACTCCGGAGAGGGGTGATACGCTGAGATGGGCACTTTCCTAAGAAATTCTTTTGGACATTTTCGCTTTTAAGAAAAAAATAAGAGGAGAAGCATTTTTGCAATAGTATTTATTCTTTCCATAATTTCTGCACGAAAAGTGCAAATAGAATGCAACTAGGCCTACTAGTAAACTAACACTGATAGAAAGTAAACATCCCCTCTTTATTTCTCCTCGCTCCTATTTTGAAGAAATCGAGGGAGACCTGACGCATGCGCAAAAGCGTTGAAGGCTCTCGTAAACAAAACCGAACAGTATGTGCGTAAATGTTTTTTATTATGGTGTTAATATTATTTCCGCAAGTTAAACTTAATGTTAAATTAATTATAGAGATATTTTTGTAGATAATTTCTTCATAGTAACTATAATCTATAACGGTTTTGGAATACTTCTATAGTGAATTTTGTATTTTACATTAAAAAAAAGTATAGATAATTCTCCGGGAGTTCGGATTCAGATACAGAAACTTGATTCGATTAAAACTGATGTTTCCTAGATCGGAAAGAAAGGCAACTGCATTACAAATTAATGAAAATATTTTTCTTTTTAAACATTTTGTATTTTCCAAAAATTTCAAGATTACATTGTTTAACCGTTACATTACCTTTCTAATAATTAAAAGATAGTACACTTTTTGATGAACTTATTTCTTTCGTCTTTGAAATATGAGTTAGGTATAGTTTGTGTCTATTTATATTGAATAATCGTATACTCAAACCATATTGTTAAGGAGGCCAAGGCCCTACATGGGCTGTAGTGCCATGGAGTTAGTTAGTTAGTATACTCAAACCTTGTTAATACACTGAAGTCCTAATAATGATTAAAAAAAAAAGAGATGCAAGTAGCACCTATCTATATTACGAGAAATACAGAAAAATCAATATTTATATAGAATAATCGTCATTCTTAGCTGAAACCTTGTTAATACACTGAATTCAATAGCTTTTAAATAATTTTCTTCATTCACGTATCAGAAGCCGTTACACAGCATTGTGATTGGTTTACTAATTACTATCGCTATCTTGGAGCCCGACCAGCTAGAGACAAAAGCTCTACGGCTCTGAACTACTCTTGGCAAGACCTTTTCAACGACACCCTAATCAAGTCTCTCGTGGTTGCTGAGTTGATACCTGTACACAGACAGACAGACAAACCGCGGATATAAGGCTTCACGGTATCAGAAGCCTAAAAAAAAAAAAAAAAAAAAAAAAAACTCATGATACTAAATACACGAGGTATTTACAAAATGAAATGACATTTGCAGCAGACTTATTTGTTATCTATGTTGACATTTGATATGAATTTAGACGCACAGCAATAAAATATACTATAAATAAACAATTTCTTACAATAAAAGAAAAGAAAGAACGCACATAACAAAACAAAACACAAATACTCGCCGAGCTATTTTTGGTATTTGTACTGGGAATCGGAGACAGTACTGTTTCGAGGTTTGTTGATCTCTCATCAGTCCGATCCACCCAGTATACCTAGCTCAGTGAAACGAGACAATATACAAAACAGAACAAACATACAAATCAATGAGCCCTCAATTAAAAATTTCACTGAGCTAGGTATACTCAGTTGATCGGACTGATGAGAGTTCAACAAACCTCGAACCAGTACTGCCTCCAATTTCCAGTGCAAATACCAAAAATAGCTCAGTGAATTTTTGTGTTTTGTTAAGTTATGTTCGTTTCTTGTTTTCTTTTATTGAAAAAATTGTTCTAAAGAACGTTAAATTTCATTTGTAACAATTTCTTTATTTTTCTCTTTTTTCCTAATGAGATTGATGAATTACGAAAAGAAACAAAACTAGAGAAAGAATTTTCTAATTAAAATTCTACTATTATTATTCAAAGCAAAAGAGCGCCTTAATGAAAATGAATAATGAAATTTTTTTTTCCTAACTTCGAAAAGAAATCTTCTTATAGAGAAATTAAGGGAAAGGTTTTAAAGATATTTCTTTTCGTAGTTTAAAAGTCAGTGGATATTTTTCAATTCAAAGCGGAGGATACATGTAAACTGCTTTAGTAATTTTGATTTGTAATAAATCGCAAATTAACTCTAATTACTAATCATTTTATTGATGGCAGTATCCTTCCGCCTTCTGTGTTTTATATTTATGTAAATATTTACATTTCTTGTCCTGTGATTGTAGGAAAAAAAATAAAGCAGATGTAGAATAGATAGATAGTAAGATAAGATCATGTCTTTTCTTTCCTTTGTTGATTTGAATATTAAAATTTTAATCTATAAATTGAGATTACAAAAGTTGGGTAGCCCAATGCTCGGCCGCCTTCAATTTCCAGGAAAGAAATCTGGCTTCCATTTTATTTAGCACTACTACGGATGTCGTCAATTGGTGTAGGAATAACAGGATTGCGTAAGTCGTCGTAACGGAATCCGTCATTTCCTGTAGGAGTAAATTAGGTCATTTGGGGATGGCAAGATGAAAAATGCAAGCATATTAAGAAAAAGATAAAAAACAAAACAAAAACATTTAAAGGTTTTCAGAGAAAAAAGGGAGAATGAAGACAACTTACAATATTTACAATTAAAAAAGAATAAAGTAAACAGAAGAAAGATAAATGGAAAAAGGATATGTAAGAAATTTTGCAAAAATTAGAAACAGGGATAGATTTCTGGTATTTGATTAAGAAATATAAAAGCAATGTTAATAAGTGAAAATGGAAAACAGAGGAAGAAGATAGAATACCAAGGAAACGCAGAACAATACATGAATCAGAATCTGATTGAGATAATAGAAGAAAGGATAAATATATTCCATGAAGACTTTGAATCAGAGGAAGTTTTAAAGGCAATAAGTAAATTAAAAAAAGCAATTTTATTTAAGCAATAGGACCGGAAGCGATAAAAATGAATATATTAATAACCTGCCAAAGGAAGATTTATTACTTCTATTGAATTGGATTAATAATATCTGAAGAAAAGAAAGGATACCCGATACAATTACGGCGAAAGGATAAAATCGGGAACTAAATCAAATTCAAAAAATTATAGAGGGATAACTTTACTAAACTTATTATAAAATTTTTTTTGGGAATTTGATGGAGAACTGCTAATTGGTTAGAAGAAAAAGAGTTAATTGTAGAGCATCAAGCAGGGTCCAGACAGAATTACTCGACAATATACAATGTTTTACATTAAATGCTTGTATAAATATCAGACTAAAGGAACATGAAAAAAAATGTATACTTTATTTGTAGATTTTAAAACTGCTTTTGACTCAGTAGATAGATATAAAACCGGTATCAGAGATAAAATGTGGAGAAATATAAAAAATATTTATGAGGAGAGAAGGGTTGCAGTAGAGGGACTGAGGCATATATTCAATACTTTCTCGAGAGGAGTACGTCAAAGGTGTAGTCTTAGTCCCACGCTTTTTATCATAATAACAAATAATCTGTAGATGATGCTAAGAGAGGAAGGCAGGGAAAGAATCAAAATTGGGAATGAGAAAATTTATAGCCTAATTTACTGTCATGATTTGGCACTAATGGCGGAATCAAAACAAAGAGTTAAGTAAAATGATAGAGATATTACAAGCATTTGTAGAAAAGTACAAATTAATGGTAAATTTAAATAAAGCAAAAATCATTATCTTTTGGAATGGAGGAAGAAAAGCAGAAAGCAAAAAATGGCTTTGGGAAGGGGAGGAAATTATTGTAACAAATAATTATCAATACCAGGATTAAAATGGTTCAATATCAAGAAAAACAATATCAAGAAAACATAAGAACTAGGTAAGATAAGGGAGGTAATAAAAGTAATAGAGAGAGCTGAAAATTGAGGATCACAGTAAACGGAACTGTCTATTTAAATCCTTGGTAAGAAGCGTAATATCATTTGGGACAGAGTTGATGGTGGGAAATTAGAAATGAATATGATTAAATCCGAATCTGTTTGCAACAGTGATCTGGAATCTTGAGAAATACATACGGAATTACATTTTGTGTAAGGAGCTAGGCCTACTGTCACTAAGGACTGAATTGTTGAAAAATCTGTTTGTAGATATATATCGTGAGGATATTAGATTTAAAAGAGAATTGTGGCCAAAAGTATTGTTGGCAAAGCTTAGTGAATAAAGCGAAATAGGATTCTGTAAGTGAACGAATCAGATAAAAAAAGGTGTTTAATGAGAAAGGATGGGAAATAGATTGAGAAAAAGCAGCAGAGATCGATTACTGTTTGGAAACAGAGGTAAAATTAAGAGAAAATGTTTTGAATGTTGCATTGCAACAAAATTATAATAAAATTCTTCATTCGTTTATCGGAAACGAGTGAATTTATAATTTAAAATTTATAAAAACTCGTTTATATGAATTTGATGAGACCGCGAACGTTTCGGATAAACGAAACGGAATATTTTATAATTAAACATATATATGTTATTAATATTAATTGCATTAATTAGTGTGCATTAATGTTATTAATGGAGTTACAGTTATATAGTCACAGATACATAATCGCTTGTGTACGCTGCTAAATATTGATTACAGCGACGGAAAAATGTTTTTGTATATTTTTAAAATTTCCTAAAAATCGTTTCAGATAAACGCGATTGGGATAAACGAGTTTTTAGTGTAAAAAAAAAAAAAATAATTAGTAAGATCGCTACAGTATATTACTACTATCGTGATAAAATATTCGGCTAAAAAAAATAAGATTATTACGGTAAATATTCGTCGTCAAGAAATAATAATCGTTCATTTTGTTCCTATTTCGATATGTATCTGCATTTCTTCTAAGCAGATGTAGGAAAAAAAAATTGAAAAATGTCCATCTTCAATAGACAATCTAGGGAAAAACGTTTTACATATCTCAAATATCTTGCACAAATATTTAAATATATATAAGCATATAAATTAATTAAGTAAATAATATCTTAAAAAAGGAAAAACCAAAGACTTGCACAGAAATAAACAAAATACGCCTTTTAACAGAGGGAATCGGGAACGGCCGTTTCATCCTTAGTGGGGACTCATCAGCCCGATCCACCCTTCCCGATGACAAAGCCAGGAAGGCAGGAAAAAGAAATGGAAGTTACCTTCGCTAAACCACAAGTGATCTCCCGAACAAAATATACGTCAATTAAAAATAAGTGCAGAAGGGCACACAAAAACCTTCGATCTAACAATTGTTAGAATACAAAAGGTATTTAATTACAAAGAAAAACCAAACCAAAAAGGCATTTTAATTACAAGAACTACATAAGGACGGAACGGCCGCTCCCAATTCCTTCTGTTTAAATGCGTGTTTTGTTGATTTCTGTGCAGACTTTGGTTTTCCTTTCTTAATAATTTTACTGCACATTATATTTAATTCTTGTAATATTGTAAATATTTCAATAATTTCTTGGAGATTATGAGAAAAGTTAATGAACTACAATCTTATATTTCTTTTTGATATAGAAGCCATGGAGTTTCTTCAATTTGTTTTTAATTTGAAAGTGAAGCCTTCAAAGCTTATTTTTATTTCGTTTCATATAACATTTTTTCCTAATTTAGAATATTTTTCAGGATTTTCATTTTCTCTGCAGTCCAGTTTTTTTCCCCTCTTCATTATTCTTTTTCCTTTCTTTTTTTTTCTTTCTGTTTGTTCAGTTTTGGATCGAACTGCAGCCAGTTATTTGTTTTCTTCATTCGAAAAATATATCAATTTTTCTTTGCAGCGGGAAGAAATATGTTTTTTTGCTGCCGGTCGTCAAAATGGCATCCGGTACGAGTTGAATCGTTTCAATTTCCGCTTTTTAAACATTTCAAAAAGCAATACTTGGCTACGACTAAGATCTTTGTGACTGAAAGCAGATGGTGAGTACAAGTGATCAGTCGTTCGCTCAAAACCTTCACAAAGCTATACAGATAGCCTATTTTTTTGATTGAATTCTAAAAACTCAATAACTTGCGCTCCTATCAATTACGAAGATGCACTTAATGGTAAATTAATGACGAACAATGGGGCTTCTGATTTCAATTAATATGAAAACAGAAAAAAATGTACGCTAGCCTCCTTCATCGAAGCAACAAGCTGATATGCCAGCATTGTTAACACAATCTTAAAATAAGAATTGTGAATCCCGCCTATTAGTAGGTTTACTGCTGTGGAGAATAAGTAGCACTTTAAAACAATTGAATATCATGGGATCTGAGAGTTATCGTCTCTACGTAATTAATATGTTCCACAACCTTTTACTTAACTCACTTTACGTATTTCAGATGTCAATACTGTATGTAAAACAGTCATATTATATATTGTACAAATAGAAAAATATTAAATGAAAGATAAAATATTTCATCTCTGTTAATAACAAATTTAGTTAATGATATACTGTGCTATCCTTAAAAATCTCATAGTATTCTGGTACATGTGACTCAATTAGATTCTACTGTATTAATTAGCTTCGCTCGTATTTTTAATGTTTTGTTGGGTTCTTACTGCAAATTTTATGCGTGTCGGAAAAATTTATATAAGTACGGATATACGTATGTCGTAAACCATCTGTACGCTGTCTGACAAATGCACAAGTACTTTTTTTTTACAAATTCATTAATTTTTTATTTTTATTTAATTTTAAAAATACGTCGATACCATAAAAAAAGATTTTCTGAAACTTTAATATTAGAGTAAATACAAGTTTAACGTGCAGAACTTAGGTTGACATCACAGTAAGGAACATACACACACAAGAAAAAGGAATCACTGATCTGTTTTTTGAAATTTCGATACAGGGAATCCAGAACAGCTGTTTCAGTTTCGTAATCTTCATCAGCTGGATTCGCCCAGTATCTTACAGTCAGTGATCCCAAGAGGATAATTCCATGTCAAATCAACAATTTTGGAAGATACTCAGACTTGATGTCTCAGATTATCATGATTTTTGGTATGCAATATACTATAGACTTATGAAAAAATACCCAATTTCAATTGTGTACAACAATTACTTTTGAAGTTATTAATTTTTAAAGACTAAATAAAATCAAGATAATTAATGATTAATGTCACTATGGAAACAGACGCTATCAGATAATAACATTACGAACGCCAACAATGCAACCTAAATCTATTTATCTTGATGTTATTAATCGTCTGTCTTTTCAGTTTTATCAGTGAATACTTCAGCAGTGCGAAGATATCTGTGCAGTGACACTTTTGTGACTATTTAATTGGTCCCACAAAGGACCAAGCCCCCTTTCCTTTGACCTACCTCCAAAAGAACCCTTTCCTAATACAATAATAATTATAACTATTGTTTTATTATGGGTTTCGGCGTGCTCTAGCTGCTTAGTTATAGATATTTAGTCAGAGTTTTTCATAGGGATGCATATCTAACTGGTTAATCCTTCATAGGAAGCCAAAAAATGGCCACTTCCGGTTTGACCTTCCTTCGTTTTTTGCTCATATCTTTTTTCCGCACTTTCCTCCACTTAAGATAGGTGTCATTCGATAGCTCTTAGGTAGGACTTTAAATCCCAGTAATCAAATTCCTGCCATCTTTTGACTCCTTAGGAGGTGAGGAGAAAAACCAGTTTTTCCCATAGGACCCCATGTTAAATTAACTCATAGAGTATGTGGTCGAATCGGTTCTTTTTTTCGGCTATAAGTAGCTGTTGATAAGGGTATTAATTGCTGTACTTTTGTAATCCCCGCATGGCTAGAATTGGTTTAGGGCAAACCTAGAAGCCAAAAAATGGCCACTTCCGGTTTGATCTTTCTTCGTTTTTTACTAATTTTTTTTATTTTCCCGCACTTTCCTCCACTTAAGATAGGTGTCATTGGATAGCTCTTAGGTAGGGCTAAAAATTCGAGTAATCAAATTCTGGTACTTCTTTTGACTCCTTAGGAGGGGAGGGGAAAAACCAGTTTTTCCCATAGGACCCCATGTTAAAATAACTCATAGAGTAAGTGATCGAATCGGTTCGTTTTTTCGGCTATAAATATCTATTGATAAGGGTATTAATTGCTGTAAATTTTGTAATCCCTCCATGGCTAGAAGTGGATGGGGGCAAATGCCCATATATCGTGGGTTTTCTCCTTTCCAAGTGTAAAAGTGGGATTCTCCGAGTTTGCTGAACTTAGACCTAAAAATTGTGTGCTGGCAGGACAGAGTGGAACACATTCAGTCTGTGTGTGCACCACTCATCAGAATGTGAAGCTTATGTTTGAAAACGCAAGAATAAGTTCAGTGACGAATGGTGAAATTAAAACGTACAAGGAATGTCTGCAAATGATGGTTTGCAGCACATCATCAATTGACTGTCTCTTTTCAAAGTGTGTTTCATGTCCAGGTACTGAAAGGATTAGAGAATTAGAGAACGGTACTAATTCTAATATTTTTCACAAAACATGTGTATTTCTGAAGCCCTGCATCTCCAGATCCCATGATGGAATTTTGCTATATGTATTTAGACATTACAAACTAATTTTGATAATTTTTTGAAATTTTTAAAATTGCCACTTTTTGAGAAATTCAAATTTTAAAATATAAATTTTCAAAAAAAGTTTTTTTAACCCCTATCTTGTGGCATATCATATTAAAGCCCCATTCAACAGATTTGAAATGAGACCACTCCCAGGTTTGTATCATCACTGGTTCCTACCCTACAGGCAACTAAAGGTGCCAAAACGTATAATTTTTTGATAAAAATTAATAATTTCGAAAGTAATTGTTGTACACAACTGAAATTGGGTATTTTTTCTTAAGTCTATGGTATATTGCTGCATACCAAAACTCATGACAATCTGAGACATCAAGTCTGATTCAGCGTGTTGATTTGACAAGGAATTACCCTATAATAGAATAAGAAGTCACTAAACATTTGTGTGTTTAGTGACCTCTTATTCTACTAAATGCAAATTTTTAACACAAGTTAAGCTTTTATCTAAAGAAACATATAAAAGAAACAATAATCAACAAGAAAATGGCCCTTCGTAATAAAAAACAACAATATATAAAATAAGAATAAATAAGGACAAAAATTTAATCCCCGCTAAAACAAACTTAGCCTGTAAAGGATTAAATTACAAAAAGAATACATTTAAATACAAGTTTAACGTGCGGAACTTAGGTTTACGTCACAATAAGAAACATACACGCACAATAAAAAGGAATCATTGATCGGTTTTTTGAAATTTCGATACCGGGAATCCAGAATAACTATTTCAAGTTTCCTAGCCTTCATCAGCTAGATTCGCCCAGTATCTTTTGTTGTTTCTTTTATATGTTTCTTAGGGTCACTGACTGGAAGATACTGGACGAATATATCAAGAAACCACTTTTTGCCATTTTAAAAA
This sequence comes from Thereuonema tuberculata, assembly GCA_023159025.1. NCBI lineage: Eukaryota > Metazoa > Arthropoda > Chilopoda > Scutigeromorpha > Scutigeridae > Thereuonema > Thereuonema tuberculata. The sequence goes on along the minus strand of JAFIDM010010028.1, from coordinate 9,589,850 downwards.
TAATATTTAAGTATATCTTATTTTTCCATGTAATATATATATGGTTTTGAACTTGAGAAATTGCACTTGAGATTACTTAAATAAAAATTTCAGTGAATGGACCACTTGAGGGCGGGGCTTCGTAGTTACAAAATAACTCACCAGACTACTGCTTGGCTTGTGGGATAAACAAAGCCATGTGCTTTATTTTAACACGTAGATATAGAGGAAATATTATATTAAAGAAAGATATTCCAAGCGTTTTTACAGAATTATTACAATAAGGAACTGCACAGTACTGAACCATTCCGTCTTAAAATATCAAAAATGATGATTTTTTTGAGTAATTCACACTACAGTCCCTACGCTGAATAAAGATCCTCCCAGAATGCAACGTAGCTTATAGATTGAGCTTTCCTGGCCGACCGCTAACATTGAAAGAGAAGAGGTCGCTCAATCTATAAGCTACTTTGCATTCTGGGAGGATCTTTATTCAGCGTAGGAACTGTAAGTTATATATTCTCCCTATGGGCTTTCTGTTTGTTTATCCGACAGATGTCTCAGCCGTCATACGTGACGTCGGTAGGGACGTAAACCTCAAGTGGTCCATTATTGCTTTTTTTATTTTTATTTTTTACAATTTAGATTTTGGTTTCAACTCAGTAAAAATGACTTATAATTGCAATTTTGTCTTAAAAATCTGAAATGATTAAATTCATCTTGTCTGTCTGTCCATATGCTGAATGGTCTTCATGATATTTGTTGTGTGTAAGATTAATAGAAAACAACCTATTCATCCCACAACTAGCAAGATTAGTGACAATAAAGTTACTTATATTATTATCTAGTTTTAATAGGAAATAATGAGTACCTGTATAACAAAACACTACTATACAGTATATATACTATATCTACATGCTTAACAATTTAAAACTTACTGATGAATTAATAACATAAAACACTACGTTCGTCAATAAACTGAGAACAGTCTGCTTTTTTTCGTTTAGATGCAGTATTAGATTCAAAAAGTGATCTGCAGAAAGCAATATTTCTCTACTTTCTTCGCGAAATTAATAATGTTTCGGTTTCTAATCATGTACCATTGTATCTTATACCCTAAAAACTGTTTAGTCACTGAATGGTCATAATTGAACTAAGATCGAATAATAAACAAGAAATATCTTCTGTTTTTGATATTTCTTTGATATCGTTTCTTTATACCGATTCTTTATGTCGGTGAGATTTAATTGTCTTCGAGGTCTAACCCAAACTGCAGAACAGAATCTATAATTGGTTGAAGAGATGCTCTTCTTCGATGTGATTACATTCTGATGCATCCATCGTAAATAGAAGATATCGTATGTCCAATATGATACGATAAATAAAATAAAAAAGAAAACAATATTGAATAAGTAAATAAACAAACAATTACTGTAAATAATGCAAATATCATTACTTGAAAAGTAAATAAATGAATACAAGTTTATCCTACCAATACAGTATGCACACATACACAAATACTCAAATTAACATTTACTTCATTAGGGATGATATAGGTATAATATATGTAGTATATGTATAGTAGTGTTGTACAGATGCTTACCATTCACGCAATGTTCACGCTGGACCAAGATCACATCAAAATTCTAAGTTTGGATGATTACTGAAGGTGCATCGACATCGATATATCGTTCTCGAACATAAAGCAAGAATCATCTTTTGTCTTTTCTCTGTATAAAAATTAAAATTAAGAAGTATTATATTGATGATGGCACGAGCCCTCCATTTTTAAAGAGATAAACATAACATTTTGAGATTTCAAGTTCTCAAGCTTTTCTTGTTAAGTACTCAGTTGTATTTAAAGTTTGAGACAAATACAATCGGACCTCAATATAAGGTCACCCCTTGGGACCTCACGAAAGTGACCTTATAAGCGGGATGACCTTATAACCGATTCATACGCATTTGTCAATAAATAAGCATTATATAAATGCAGTATACTTCGTTGTAAAATTTAATACGTACAAAAAATATCAGTTTATTAGGTTATAATTTTTTAATTTAGTTGAATCAATTAAAATTAATGAAATCAGAAAGAAATTATTTTTTAAAAATTTTAATTAGGAATAAAGTTGTATACTAGTATGCTCAAGCAAAGTACTGATGTACAACTGACCTTACTTAAAATAATCTATAATACAGGACTGTCGCGATTTTGGTTTCATCTTTTGTACAATGCTTTCTAAGTTTTGTAGTTTCTGAAAATTTAATGCTCTGAGTGCTTCTGCTTGTGTCACCGCTTCACTTTCAGTATCACTGTCGTTATCCTCACTTTCTAATGCATTGGAATCTAAAACTTGCGAAACAATTTCGGAAAACGAAGCTTGAGAAGTGATAGCAATTTCATCATTAATTCTCACGTATTCACTTTCACCTTTTGCAGCACAGCCGCGATTTCTGAGATCTTGTATTAACACAGGTAAAGGAATATCGTCTTCATCATCTTTTTTCTAGAATTTGAGGGGATGAAGTGCTTTGTGAAAAAGCTTCCCCTCCGTCAGTAGGAGAAATGACGCCGATAAAAGAGCTTATCCACGGAAAAATTCTTGGAATTGAATCAGTATGGCACTGAAATCACAGACAAAAGTGACCTTATATGCGATTACGGTATGTAACATCGACCATATATCCGATAATCCATATCAAGAATTCCTATTCAAAGAGCCGGGACTTTAGAAAAGTGAGCTTATATGCGGGGTGACCTTATATCGAGGTCCGACTGTATAATAATCAGAAATACCAAATAAAAACATCTTAGAATCAATCAGTTCTTACTTTATTTTTTTCTGTCTATTTCCAAAAGGTAAGGAAACTTCTTAATTGAAGAAAAAGAATTGTGCGAAATTAAGGTGCCACACTATCTGTAAAACAAATTAAGATTTCAGTAAGTTAAAAGCTTTACTATTAAACATTAAATCTATCATCTTCAGGTTAATGGGAGAGCAGCAAACAGTGCAAATACACTTACTGAAATGTTGAACTAACAGCATCTCTAGAGACCAAAACATTTCTTAACATTAGTAAAGGGATTCTAGTACGCGTGGGTGTAACTTTTCCATTAAATACTGAATATTTTATTGCCTTGCTATTAGATTATTAGTCTTTAATAAAATAAAAATAACTTTGACGAAAGCTTAACTTGCAGAAATAAGGAACTCAAAGTCAGTCTAAAGAAACAAGCATTGGTAACTTCTCTTTCTTAGAAATTTCATTGGAGTGTAAAGTTTTTAATTCTGAAAGACTAAAATAAGTTCTTGAAATCCAAACTCCCTTAAATATTATTCCTTAGTTTTTTTTAGTCGTGAAAACGTTGATCTTGTAGGAATATCTGATGAATATACACATAATTTTTTTAATTACCAAAAAAGGCATAAAAACGCACACAAATTAAAGGTTCACTGAGCTATTTTTAGAAATTTTCTACTGGGAACCCGCGATGGAACCGTTTCGAGATTCCTATCTCTCATCGGTTGGGTTCGCCCAGTACTCAAAAGCTCAGTGGAACCAAAGGAAACATAATCAAAGGCCAAATGACCCTTAAGTTAAAAAACATTAAAATATAAATTAATAATAAAAAGGGTAATCAATTAATCCCCGATAGCTCCACGCTTAGCATATAAGGGATTAATTTTAAGAAAACATACACATAATAGACAAATTTTGTTCCCAGTATAGCTCAGTGAAGCTTTAATTTGTGGGCGTTTTTATGTCTTTTTTTTTATATAATTATATTGTCCTTAACGCACGTTAAATTTTTCTATTATAAATTTTTTATTTTCTGAAAAAAATTAAATAAATTCGAGTTATTGAAGATGTCCAAATCCGATTATCAAATTACACGCAATGGATTAAGGGCTTAATATCCACTGTTTAAAACAAACAAATATTAATATAAATAGGACAGAAATCCATTACTTTAGATTCCATTGTTTTTTATGGGAATTTTTATCGCCTTCTCGCTCTAATTCTCCACAAGGACCCCTTGAAAAATACTTCAAATCTTCTGCACCTGCAGCTTTTTCCCATTTCCAGGTGTGTGCTTACGTAACCGAAGAGAAGTTTTGGAAGGTGCTATTAAGGCCGGATGCCCTTCCTGACGCCAACCTCATATTACAGAGGAGAACTCAAATACAATAGACGACGAAAGAAGAGATATGCAAAGACTCAGACAAAGACAGGAAAGAAAGCAAACATCCACGACGACATCGGGAATCGAACTCGGGTTCCGACGCGACAGCCTCATGAGAGACCGCCATTTTCATTAGAAAACTAAAAAATCTTTAAAAAAAAAACATGTAATAGAGAAATCATGTTTCCTGATTACATGTTTTTAAAAACTTTTTTAGTTTTAAAAAGATTTTAAGTAAGTGTGTTAGCTTTTTTTAAATTCATCCGTAACAGTATTCATACATTTTTATCCTACATTTATTTACAGTATATTTCAAATACAAACGTTATAATGTCTTTATGCCATATCATGTTTCAAGAAGATCTATCCAGCAGTTCAAAAGTTGTTAGAGGAAAAGGAAATACACACATTGACTGATTTGATGAACTTCACTTACCTATTGGAAAAGACGAGAATAGCAAATTTTCAATATTGAAAACTGCGAGTTTTCTTGTTTGGTTACAACTGTATCATCAATTAATCTCCGCAGCACTGTTTAAAAATGTATTGGAGAGATAAGTGCTTTCAAATGTAATATTAAGTGCTTCCGTCACTGATTACGATAATATAAAATTTACATATCCTAGAAACCTGCAATTTTAAGTGTTAGCTGGTGGCGGGAATAAGGAAGACCCCTGCTGACTTTGGTACATATTAAACAAATAGGCAAGGAAGTAAAAAAAATATCAGATAACATTATACTTAAAAAGCAGTAACTGCTGCAACTTCAAAAACAATACAGTAAGACCTCTCAAATCCAGTTCTCGATAATCCGGCCTCCACGGTAATCCGGTCTGGTCCTGAGAAATTTTTTTTTTTTTTAATAACGAAATTCGTTTCCCTATTTTGTTTCCCTTTCCGCGCGTATTCATTATGAGAGAAAAAAAGAAAGAAAAACTTTATCACTATGGAAAAGAAGCTTAATGCATTAAGAAGATTGGATGCAGGGGAGCAAAACAAATATCACTAGAGTTTGGTATCGGAAAAAGCACATTTGTATTGTTTTTAATAAACATTTGAATTCAAAATTATGAAAATGGGGTTAAATTAATTAAACCTGGCATTGTGTGTGTGTGTGGTCGGTTCGCACCGAAGTGCGAGCTTCGTTGCCGAAGCATCCGTGCTCCAGGGAGCGCTAGTGTTCCCAAGACGGCGAACCCCTAGCAGACTCCCTAGAATTACAAGGGAAAGATACTGGGGTGGTTTCCCGTGGCCTTCCCCAGGACGCCATTAAGGAATGACGTCAGACCGAAGAGAAAGTGAAGAAGAGGCTACAACACAGGAAAGGAAATTTTTGAAACATCCATGCTCGCTACCGGGATTTGAACCCGGGCGCTGGCAGATTGATCTCACAACAGACCGACGCCTGAGACCGCTCGACCACACCAGCGTGGCAAACCTGGCATTATGTCTTCACAAAAAAAATTAAGCTATTTGAGTTATTTTAAGAACACTCTCGGTAGTCCAGCTTTTTTGTAATCCAGCCTACTGGACGCCACATTAGACCAGATTTGAGAGGTTTTACTGTACATCGAACTGAGCGGAAATGTACTGTAGAGTCTTTGCAAGTGAAAATCTACTATTTTTGTTGAAACTGTGACCAGTAGCTACGGGTCAAAAACAGTTAACTACGTTTTCCTTAACATTTGATTATCACTCAATATTTCATTCGGGAAGTGCTAATATATCTCTTTTTTTATATATTTATCGTCAGGCGCGTGTTAAATTCGAGAACATACGGTAATTTTAAGGGCAAGAAGCTTATATATTTTTTTAAAGTTACTCAAATTGAAAACAAATGCAGGAACATTATTTTCGAAAAAAGAAAAAAATTAGTCTTAATATAGTTATAGTTAATACACATATAATATAGTTAGAACAGTTATAGTTGTAATAGCTGAGTTTTAAGCTTCTAGAAACTGAAAAGTTAGATATTTTTATTATTTTTACTCAAATCATAAATATCGTTAAAATTATCGAAATTACAGGATTATATCTGAAAACATGTCATTTCAACTTTGTTCATTAATCAAATAAATTACATTGACGTATTAATACAAGCCTCCAAATTGCCATGGACACGTCTTGATTGGTGTGTGTCTGGCTCCGTGTCTAGCAGCAATCATCTGATATATCCAAATAAATCAAGGGACATAATGAAAAGTTGTAATTCGTTATTTCTTTTTGGGCGGTGCTTGACCGCGGTTGCAGCACCGAAATGAAACAATTGCTGCCGGGTTTAAACTTGCAATTAAAGCCATGACGTATTTATGACGGCTTTCCGTCATGCTGTCGTGAAAGGTTCCACATTCCTCCACTCGTAAATCTACCAGGAGAGACTGGACTTGTACTGTATTATTGAAAATTCCTGGGAATTAAATATTGCGTTTTATTGTTTGCTTGGGGGTTAAAATTAACAGAACCTGGCTTCTACCCCCCCTTTCGCCATTCCCTTCTATCTTTATTCTGAATTCTTTAGAATCTATTTTTAAATTACTTCCTACATCATTCTGAAATTTCTGCTACTTTTCGTTTTCTACCTCGTTTCTTTAGCATACTTTCCAAAGAAAAAGTAGGCTTATAAAATCATCGTACCTCCATGTATATCGCCTATAAAATTTTTCAATTCCCTGATCTTTAAAAAAAAATCAATAAACTTTTATCAGAAATTAATGCTGTTCAAAAAAAATTAGTTTTCATTTTTTTTTTTGGAAATTTTTTTCAAAATTCCTTTTAATTCAAAACTTAAAATTGAAGAACTGAAGGCGAGATGAAATCGTTACCAGCATTTTTTAATAGCATCAACAACATATTTATTATTATATATTCATCGTATATGTTTTCTGGAATAGTTTTTGAACAGGTGATTGGATTTTCTTGAAATTTGATATACTGATAGATCTTAAAAATCTTTTGTCTGAGCTTAACTAAAAAGAACTATGTATCCTCAGAAGCTGAAAGTTGCTGGTTAGATTTAGACCACTGTACGTAAAAGTTTTGGTAAATATTAAAACTGAAAGGATAGAAATATACCAAAGATATATCATTTGAACTTGTTTCTTTCTATACAGCTATCTACATGTACGTTACTGAAAAATAACAGAAATATCTCGTGATTTTGGGAAATCAATTCTATAAGGAAGTTAGAGCTAACGTAAATGAATCCCTACATAAGATTCTGATGAATTTATTGTCAAGTGGTGTGGTCGAGTTGTGACGGCCGATGGTCAAGAAATTTGGCTACTTTTTTCCTTCTCAGTTTCTCTTCAGCACAGAGGATGCTCCCATTAAACATATAATATACCAGAACTGGATTAAACACAAAAAACAATTCAGTGATTAAATCAGAGAGAGAAAACTCTTTTAAATCTGACTTTAATAAAAAAACAAGATAGGATAGCGATTATTAACCAATCACAATGCTTCGCAACGTCTTCTGATGCGTATAAGAAAACATAATTGATATTGCTTTAATTTCCTTATTATTATAAATTTCATTGTTGCGAATGCAAAAGGCGCAATTGTTGCGATTATTGTGATTGTTGTGATTGTTGCGATTAACGATAATTTAATGATATTTTAATGATACTTGTCCAGAGACGGACAGACAAACCGGGATTGTAAGTCTCCTGATATTTATCAGAAGAATAAAACAAACATGATTTTAGGCTTATTTTGGGGCGATTAAAAGGAACCTGGTCTTCATTTTTAAAACCGTCTGATCGTTTGGTTGTTGGAAGTGGTTAAATGTCTCACTATTCCATTTGAAGATTCTTGTCTTCTGTTTGTAGTTCGTCCCTTTAAAATGGTTGATCGGATTCCCATCGAATTTGCTACGTGGCTTATTTATGATTCAACTTAAAAGGTCCCTTTTCTTTTGGTTTTAACTCCGTACCATCTGTCAACATTGGCCGTCGAAATCAATCGCTTAAAACGGTTAGACTTTCAAATTTTAAAATTGACACCATTATTTTGATCTATTCCGCATCTCACCCAACTCCTCGAATGCATCCCCCTTCCAGAGATTTATGTTAAGTCTCCACCTACGCAATGAAAGTTGGAGGCTTATACTTCCTCCCTATTTGTATTTTGAAATGCTCAATGGACCCGATGGCCAGCGACTGACTGCGAGCTACAGAAGCCTGGTTTCAATCCGCTGCGAAGACCGAGATTGCTTCAATGTATGGTTCCTATACTGAAGAATAGTATCGGATTTCTTTCCCATTGGATTAAAGGCGGGTAGGCGTATGGCTGACCATCGAACCACACCATATTCCCGTTGATCAGGAAAACGCCGTGAGTCACACTTTCAACGACCCCAAAGGACCACATAGACCTGTAGAGGGATAGTAACCATAATTATGATGAATATGAATATAAACATTGCTCTTGTTATACGAATACTGAGAAAACTCTCACCTTAAACAGTGTAAGTCTATTTGACGTCTGATGTTCCTTCGCCTGAAATGCCAAGAAAAAATATGAGGGATTCGAATTTCAGCCACCCAGACCCCAAATAAAACATGATTTTATTAAAATCGGGCTGAGGAATTCAGATTGAACTTCTTACAAAATATCCTGTAGCTCTTTCCAATTCACTTTTATATAAAAGATTCGAATAGATAATAGTAGCACCATATATATAGACAGCTTTCCATGTTCTGATTGAAAGTTGACATGGCAACTACAATTTAATATGTGTAAAGCCTATTGGAGGTAATATCTTAAAGGATCTTGTAGGATAGTATAAACGCCAAAGCACTTACCCTTGTGTGAGAGTCTCTAATAATAATGTTCTCCACTCCTGACGCAGTTCCACCATCCGAAATTGAGATTCGCGGTGGAACTACGTAGCAGTGGATGTGAGTACTTTCATTAGGTGATTAATTGTCGCGTCATTGCAATGTCGCTGTTCTTGCTGATGGATTCAATTACATTAAACAGTTTTAAGTTCGCCCTCCATTTATGGGTGGGAGGGATCCTTGTTAATTGCTCTAATTTAATGATTCCATTTTAGATGAAGCGTTTCAAATAATACCGTCGTCTCCTATACACTAATCTGCTCAGTTTGTCTCTTCTAGAAGATTCTAAGACAGTTTAACGGCGGAGTAAGATTTTCGACGAGAATTTGTGTTAACAGAGAATCTAAGATAGTTAAGAAAGAAAAAGAAAAAAAAATTGTTGGAACGCATCTTTTATCTTCAATGTTGTCGAAAGATTGCAGCTATATCAGGCTTTACGAAGAAATTGGCTTTGGTAAATTATTATAGTTATTAAGGAACTGAAGGAGGAGTGGGCCATAATAATTGGATACACTCGTCTATGGGAGATATTCTCAGTCTGGGTGAGGTTGACTCAATATTTCGGCTCAGTTCCATCAGCCTTTGTCAGGAGATGTTGAGAGTTACATGGAGTAACACGTTTTGCTTCAACGTTTTAGAGAATTCCTAAAGACATTGCGAAACACAGTTCATTCACAGTCATCATCTTTACTCATCATAATCAGAATCAAAATATGTTTATAGTTATTAACAACGCACTGAATTACAAAGAATTAGCAATTATAAGGTACTGTTGCACACGTTTTCCTCATTAATGATTTGGCCAGCAAATATACTTAATACATTTCATTTCCAAGTTAACATTTATTGTCCAAAAATTTTGGATTTTTAGCATCCTTATCAAGTTGAGGTGATAATTTTTTAGAACTTAAATCCTAAATCAATTTTGGATATACTCTTGTATGAAGTGTTTCCATACTCAGGGTGAGAATGACTCAATATTTCTGTTCAGTTCCTTGAGCTAATTTTCTTTTTGCGAAGAGATGATGCTGTCACCATGTTGACTTGCTGCAAGACATTTTTATCCATGTGCAAATGAGCTCGTTCAGAATTCGTGAATACATACGTACTAAATTGCAACCAGTATTAGAGCGAGCATAGGAATCTTACTATTCCATTTGGACTTTGTTTGCCTGTTTGTCACGATAAAAACACTGGACGGATTTCCACGATATTTGGTTTTATTTTTGGTTCAGCCTAAAACATTGGCACATTTCTTTTGGTTGCAATCCTTCAATCCTTCAAAGAGGGAAACGTCCTCGCTAAAAAGGCTGGGCTGATTTCCTTGGTAGGATGCATATTTGTGTTTGATATGAGGACGATATTTTGGCTTCATTTCCCCTCGTCCTTAAAATTAATCATCCACACTTCATGTTCAGGCCGCATTACATGAAGGCTACCTGAGGATATACCTAATACAAATATATTTAAGAGGAATAAATAATAAGGAAAAAGTAACATCCTTTCTGGAATGTAAGTACTTCTTCTTGCGGTATTAAATTCTACATGCCTGATCTTTGCCACAATTATGATTTAAAATTATGAAGCTAAAAAGATGAATTTAAAAATCTGGAGGAGGAGTGGGACTGGATAAGCTCATTGTCTGAGGAATTATCTCACTCCGTGGTGAGATATACGCAATATTTCGGTCTGGTAGCCTTCTTCTGAAGATGTAGATTATTTTTACATTAAACCTGGTGCATCTCTGTTAACAGTTTTTTCGGATAAGTTGTTTACGTGGCTTGCTTCTTGGAGGTCTGATGAAGTAACATAACAACCAAAAAATATAATAATCTACAACTCTTGAAAAAGTCCCGAGGTACCGAACCGAAAATTCCTCAAAAAACGATTTCATCCAGTACGATGAATTTGTCTTTTCTTTTATTCTAATTCTTACCTGCTTGTAGAGAGACTGTTAGGAGAAAAAGGTCAGGTTTTGAGATATCGGAGATATTTTGTTATTTTATTGCGCATTTGCGATTTCTTTGTAAACGAAGTTTAACTCTTTAAGAATTGACAACTTCGACCTACGTAAAGACGTGTAATTTAGTACATAACTCTTCAGGCGTTTTGTTGTTGATTTTGGATCACGTCTTCGGTATCCTTTGAACTAACATATAATTACTGTAGCTCGTTAGAAGACAAAGAGTTCGTTCCAGAGGCTAAAAATGCTGAAAAATCTTGATTCGAATAAAGAAAAAAAAGAAAAAAAAATATTAGGTTACTAACGAAATGTCACGGAGTCTTTGCTGCTTCGTGCAAAATAATGTATTTACTTTTAAAAGAGTTGAAGAAAGAGTGATTTCTAAAATACATGTGGTAAAGTTTACTCTGTGCTTTAAATCGATTAATTAGGCATATTAAAAAAAATAAGAACTAGCCCTATCTGATGATCACCATAAGCCTGAAACGTCTGTAGTTTGGATTTCAATTATTAATCAAATTCGTAAATTCATTAATTTCTTTTATTTAATTTTTTTAAGTTCACTGTATTTTATTCATGTTTTATTCTAAGAAATTGAGGCTTTTCAAATATGTCCCACTTCTCTAATAACTTTTAAAAGCGTTGAAAATCATTGAAACCTAAACAATTAAAACAACAATGATATTACAAAAGAATAAAAACGCACAACAAATAAAATCACTGAAATGCTTTTGGAATATTTGACAACGGGAATCCAAGACAGCCTGTTTCAGGATTCTTATCCTTCTTCCCAACACAGTGAGATTGAAGAAACTATGAACATAAGAATAGCTCTTCTTATAAAAAAATTAAAAAATAAATAAATAAATAAAAAAGGGTAATTAGTTAATCTACGCTAGTCAGCTGCTAGCTTATGAAGGATTAACTATAGGAAAGACATTTACATAATTGTAATTTTAACATGCGTTTTTAATCCCTTTTTATTCCTGTGTAAAATTCTTGTGCTTACGTTAAAAATACCATTATAAACAATGATTTTTTTTTTGATAAGATTAATCCCCGCTCTCATAAACTTATTTTCGCCCAATTTGATTTGTTTAATAAATATAATTTTTTAATAAATTAATAAATTAATAAATAAAAAAAAACAATCCATTCACATAATAAATGATTGCCCTCTGAGCTATCATCGTAGGGAATCTGGAACAGCTGTTTCATCTTTGCTAGGAATCATCAGACAGATTTTCCCTCGATGATAGCTCAGACGGGCACTCTTTTTTTATTAATTAATGCCCATAGAAAATTCATTGAGGCAAATGGAGACTGGCACATGAATTTCTTTATTTTATTTTTTTGTGTATTGCTTGTTTTTTAGTTTACACTTTGGAGGTTCCAGGCTTTTTCCTACATTAAGTTTTTTTGTTAAATAAGATACGGAAACAGTATTTTAATTCCTTCAAAAAACTAAAAAATTTTTTAATTTTAATACTGAAATTTTAATCTCTCTAAATTAACGCCAACCAATTTTCTTAGTTTAGCTGGAGGTTTTATTTAAAAATTCAATTTATAAATTCGAACCTTACAAATTCTATTCTCCGCAAGAGGTCGTGCAATTTCAGTAGGACTTATAGTTACTCAGAGGTTGTCTCAGATTTTCAATCTCTATTATGTCAAGTTTGATTGATGAAATGCAAAAGGATCTCCTCTATTTGGAACGAGAGAGGTCGCTTTGACATCATAACAATGGCTACCAGTGGCGGCCATTACAATTCTGAAATTGCTCGTGCATTGAATCAAAACGAGAAAGCGGTTGCACAAGAATAACCCTTTACGATGTTTTGATTGCTGCAAAAATTTGAAAAAAAGCCGTAACAAAGTAAGAAAATTCAAAATTAAAATTTAAAAATGGAATTATTTCCTTTTATATGAGAAAATAATAATAAAGCCTTGCGGAATATTTAATAGATCAGGTCTGTAAATCTATGATCCTATTTGTGCTAATTATAAAATTGAAATGTTATAGTTAAAGTGGTGTGGATTTAGAAAAGGATGTTTGTGACTTGTGTATTTTCAAACTTACTGTGATTTAAGAAAAATCATATTTTAAAATTACAGTATTATTAAATTTAATTTAACATTTCTTTTCATTAAATAGATATGTTTAAAAAAATTCCCAATATATATTTAACTGAACATTATTTTTAAAACATATACAAATACGAGAAATATTTTATAATTTACAATATTTTTAAACGCTTAAAAACATTTTGTAATATATAAAGTATAAAAATGTAGTAATATATAAAGTATAAAAATGTAGTAATATTAAAAACATTTAATTGGGGATTTTTTTAAAGTATAATTTTTAATTTACTAGGTAAACATTCCGAATTGTAAGACTATAGCTTTCATGGGGGCCAGCAAAAATTTTTCCGAGGGGGGGGGGGACGACAAAAATATTGCGCCATTGAAACTGCAAAATTCTAAACTGTATTGAAAGAAAATAATAATAAATTTGCCATTTTAAAATATATGCTAGTCCACTTACGAGAAAGAGGTTATATAAATAACTGAAAATTTGAAAATTTCAGGAGAGGGATGTATGTGCTAGTGCCCTTGATCGCTTCTGATTGGTCGGCGCATTTTTGACGTTATCAGTGAATTACTCTACTGTTTAACTTTTGTAATTGCCTGATTCCCCTCTCGAATTCAATGATTACTGGAGGAATAAATATAAATAAAGTAATAGTACGGCGTACAACAATATTTTAGTAATGACTTATGTACTTTTTTACTTATTTTTTTTTTTTTTTTTTATATGTGGAAATCTTAACTTTTGATTTTACAAAAACAATAACAAAGAAAAGCTATAAATAATGCAAGTAGGCTGTAAGTTTTTTAGCAACTTCTTGTTGAGTGATTGAAATACAATGCTCATCTGTTTGTTTATCTGTTGATTTGTTTAACAAACCAACGTTAACGTGATATGCGTCGATTTTTGACAAAAAAGTTTACTAACAGCAGTATATTTATTTATCAATTTAGTATTCCCAAAAGAAAACAGAATTTGCGATTTCTTTATTTTCTTTAAACATAAAATATTTGTCATTAAAAATAGATTTCGAGGAAAACCCATAGATCACAAATATTCATGTGACAGTTGGCGCCATTCAAAAATGTCGATATGTCATGTATGACGTGTAAGGAATTTTCGAATAATATTTACCGGAAACAGGCATTCGTCGTAATGTCTTTGCTTTCGTAAACAAATGAATTTAGGCCCCCATAAATTTTGGAGAAAAAGAATTTGGCAATATTTCATTAATGTGTGCATTATTGATTTGGAAGAAAGTGAAAAATAACATTTTTAAAAATAGTGATTATGAAATATTCGCGCCACTGTAAAATTTTGTCAAAACTTGCAACGAAACAAGGATAAAAATGGAAGCCGAAAAGCTGAATTTCAGGCCGAAGTGATGCAGGTTTTTTATACAGCACAATAAATCTAATATATCTGGAGAAAGGCACGTTTTATGGTAAATAAAAGGCGTGATTTATGGGAGTCGAGGCTTGCCATCTCTGACTGTGTGAAACTTCCCAATATGTTGTCAGTTTCATTTGTGGGAAGGGGGTTCCTCTATCTACATCAAAATCAGCCGAATAGATCATTCTTTCCTACTTTTCACCTTTTTTCTTTTCCGTTGAGCGATTCTTCCAGATACAGAAAGCAGTTGCAAAAGAAAATGCTTCCTCTATAAAACTTGTGGCAGCATGAAAAGGTACTCTTTTTCTCGTCCGCGGAGTTCCCTGTTCTCTTAGAGAATTCTTTTTTTCCCTTTCAGTTCGTTCTCACCACAATAATTTTTTCCCGCTTAGCTCTGACAGTGAAAAACCCTTGCCGTCATTATGAGATTGAAGTTTACGCTTTGCAATACGACTTACACTCGAGTAGCACCTGGTATCTAAATGAAAATTCATGAAGCAGTGACAGAACATTCATTTCTAATAAATACCCCATTTATTTCACCCCCATCGCATTCGAAAGGTATCCATAATGCATTCAATCAGTCTCAAAATGAAGAGAAGTCACACAGACTACCTTGATTAATATTAACTTCCGATTAACTTCACTGAAGCCGTAAGATAAGTTCCCAAAACAGTTTTTCAAAATGTGCAATAACTTAATCCCATTAAACTTTCTGACTCCTTTAGAAAAGCTAGTTAAATATCCCTCGTGTAAAACAGGCTATTTTTCTATTTATGCGTATACAGTGCTCCCGGTAAGTAAAATTCCACAAGTAGGAAAACATCGGATTAGCAAACTAACTTTGCAACAAACATCAGCAGAGCGAGACAATTTTCCAATTTGGCCTTTTAATAACCAAATTTAACAATTTTGACCATTTTTCAAATACGTTTGTCACGATTTCTTATTATTTAAATTTTTATTTAAAATTTTAGCCATCATTTTTATTTTGCCTTTTTTAGGAAATATGTCTTACTTGTTGTATCCCGTAGTGTCACCCGCGTTAAA
The DNA here is from genome assembly GCA_023159025.1 of Thereuonema tuberculata. NCBI lineage: Eukaryota > Metazoa > Arthropoda > Chilopoda > Scutigeromorpha > Scutigeridae > Thereuonema > Thereuonema tuberculata. The sequence goes on along the minus strand of JAFIDM010010028.1, from coordinate 9,574,344 downwards.
TTTGGCCCTTCTCGGTAATGTTCGGTTCTCGTCGTGCGGGCAAGCCTCACCCGTTGGTTGACGTTTATGTTTACTGCTCAGCGCCTGTTGGTCGTAGCGTGATGTTATATAGCTTATAACCTTCCTCAATAAACGGGCTATCTAACGCAAAAAGAATTTTTCAAATCGGACTGGTAGTTCCTGAGATTAGCGCGTTCAAACATACAAACTCTTCAACTTTATTAGTATCACATTTCTTTAGATAAGTAAATGCTACCATTCAGAAGCACTTGCATTTAGTGGTAGGGTTGTTTGTTTTTCCCTAAAGATTTTCCCGTTTTATCATCGGTTACAGCACAATCTCTTTTTGAAGCATTAAAGATTAAATTGAGTGAATCTGATGTGAATTGAGAAAACTGTACAGGATTTGTTAGCGGTGACACTGCTTTTATGGTCGGACTTAAACATTCAGTTAGGATATGAATAAAAAAGGTAGCGCCAAACTTATACAAATAAAGTGTATTTCTCATACTTTGTTTTCAATATTGTTTAGATAATTTCTGTATTTGGCCAATTTTTCATGTATGTTTGACCATTAACATCTCCCTCGTAACCCCGGAATGAAACTGGTTTAAAAACCACCTCATGAAACAATGCTAAATAACAATTGGCTTTATCTATTCCCTTCATTTTTATTGATCCTGAATTTACTCTATGCCTTTACATCACTGTGTATGTCATTTAGGGGCCCTTGGTCAAGCGAAGTTGTCCCTTAACTGCTTTACATTTTTTCTTTTAATACATTCAATTAATGCTTATTTGAATTCTGTAAAATTGAATTAGGTTCAGGTGTATCAGCTTTTCAGCTATTTCTTATTGTATTGATAATCATATCTCCATTTCGTTCCGATGATGGCTGTTGATCACAGGAGCCTCTATTTCCTCAAGTTTGATACTTTTGCTAAAGTTCCAAGTGCTTTTTTCTGGATAAATTGGAATTGTATTGAAGCTATTTGTTTGTTTAAATTCACAATACAAATGTAGAGTCCTTAATGAAGCATATTTTTAAATGTGAATTTAATTACTCTGTAACATCTAAAGAGCGCTGTAGTTTTCGCTAACACTAGATTGAAAAACTCTGATTTGCTTGACTGCCCGTGAAAATATGCTTTTTAATCAGAATTAAGCAGTCAGAATTTCATAGACTTAAGAGAACTTATTTACATTTCATATCATTTAAAGCAGTTTTAGAAATTAGGAAATAATTAATCAGAGCTGACTTTTTATTTGACAACTGGATCTTTAATAGTAATGTCTCAGAATTTAAATGTTTTATATTTCCATCTTGATTTTCAGAATAATTTTTTCTTTTTAAATTTTCAGCCTAAGGAAATGTTTTGAACTTTCGAAATTCTTCCTTGTTTCATTATTCTCTTTCCTTTCTTATGTTTGTTTCGTTTTCTCTTCCAAGAAGGAAAATCTTCTCCATTTCATTTAATAGTCTGTATTATATTTGTAATGTAAGTCCTAACCATTTTAACCATACACACAAAAAAAAAGCCAAAAAGAGAGAAATTTTTTTTTTTTCCGGATGGGGACGTAGTTTACTAATGATGGATTCCAACTATAAAAAAAAATACCAACATTTAATATTTCGATTTTTTCAGTTTAATTTTACAACTTTACTGCAGAATTGAAAATGCGTTGAAAAGCAAACATTAGGCTCACAAAAGTTTTGCAAAAATATCCGTAAAAAAAATTGCGTAGAAAAATTACGCTAATAATAAGATAATATTAGCAAAAATACCCGTGCTTCGCTCTTAAAATATGAGTTGTTCTGATGTAGATGACGAAGAAATTGTAATTGTGAAATTACTTTCAAATTTTTCCAATTGGTAAAAAAAAGTCTCATGGTAATTACAGATTAATGTTATATTCCTATTTTGTAACTAGATAAGCCGTAGATAACAAATTAATATCGAGATCGGAGAATATAAGACTACCTACCAGATCTGTCCTTCGCCCCACATCTATCAATTCAAACCTTTCCCAGTTGGTAAAAAAAGAACATGATGATTACTTATTTATTTTGCCAATGCCCGGGCTCTTAGAATTAAATCTATTGGCCTCAACAAGGGGCGAGAATTGTGATCATTTATCCGACGAAACATTGCCCAGGGTACGCCATAGGAGGCAGCTCACACTATACCCGCAGAAACGGACGAAACACAGAAGGGGAAAGAAACATCCATGCCGACGCCGGGATTCGAACCCAGGTTCCGACACATCGGCCTCACGGCAGACCACCATCTAGACCGCTCGGGCATGCCAGAACGGCACATGATGATTACAAAGTATTGTTATATTCTGATCTTGTAGCTTGAAAACCCTGTAAAGCACCCTTCAAGAAACTTTGCCCCCCCCCCCCTCTTTAGGATCCAATACTTTACACCCTTTAGGACTCGAAAAATCGGAAGTTCATCGAGTATTGACAAAGAACATTCTTGTGAAATTTTGTGTTTCCAAGAAACTAAAGTGGTTTCCGAGATTTGCCCCCCCCCTCACCCGTTTACACCTTTATTCCGGATCTGGATTTAATTAAACAAAAAATTAAGACGAATATTAAAAATAATAATAATAAAAAAAAGAAAATTCATTACAAATATATACAAATAAAGAAGTTAAGGAAAAAAAAAAGAAAAAAGGAATGAAACACAAAAAAACAAAACAAAAAGACAAGTAGTTTTCAATTGTCAGTGAGCTATACATGTGCCTACATGTGGACAAGTATTCCAGGTCAATGTCGAAGAGCGCCTTATAATCAAGTTATGGAGTTTGGACGGGACCGAATGATCGGCTTGCGTGAAGTAGGATTTTCATACCGTGAAATTGCTTCCACGACAGCGATGCGAGTGTGGAAGCAGTGGACTGACGAGAACAGGAAGAGTCGAAAATCCGGAACTGGACCACAACCGTGACGATACTATGGGATGATAGATACCTCATCCGCACGGCAGTGAGGGACCGTTTAATTTCTTTTCATGTGTTAGCACAACGTTAGAACACTACAACAGGTCTGACATTGTCTGGTTCCACAGGTAGATGGCGACTGATGTGCAGAGAACTGCGTGCATGCATTCCTTTGCTGAGGATTCCCTTTGGGCCTGAACCATCGACGCCTCAGGATACAAAGGGTTCTTGAACGCACCCACTGGTGTGCAAATTGGCACCATATCGTGTTTTCGGACGAGTCCCGCTTCAACAATAATGGCCGCAAATGCATTAGACGATATCAAGGTGAGCGCCATTTTCCAGACTGCACTGTCCAGCATCTTACTGCACGAACGATTGACGTGATGGTTTGGGGAGCAGTTGGGTATCACAGGCCACTATGAATTGCACTCTCAACAGCAACCGCTACATCAGGAAAGTTATGGAGGCTGAAATCATACCCTTCCTTCAGCATACTCCTGGAGCCATATTCCAACAAGACAACGCCCGACCACATATTGCCAGAAATGTCCAGGCCGTCTTCGAAATAAGGCAGATACCCCTTCTTCCGTGGCCTGCATATTCGCCCGATATGCCACCTATTGAACGTGTCTGGGATATGGTCACTCGGCAATTAGCCTGTCATTGTCATCCAGCAGCCAATACGATGAACTGTGGACTGTGATAGAAGCAGCCTGGCAGACGATACCACAGGAACACATCCAAGATCTGTTTGATTCGATGCCACGGCTTACAGCAGCTCTTATTGCGGAGGCTGGTGGAGGCTTTATACCATACTGATTTTTTTCATGTACTGTTGTCGCATTGGCGGATTTAGGTCTTGATATCTGGGGGTGCGAGCTCACCGGAAGGTATGAGGTATTTGTATTCCAAATTCAAACACCAAAACCCAATTTAAATGTTCCGTTTTTAGGCCTAAATTAATAATTAATAAAATTATTATAATAGAAAACATTTTTATATATCTGTAAAAAAAATTATCATCCCAAAAATCTGGGGGTGCGGCGCACCCCCTAGCACCCCGTAAAGCCGCCCATGGTTGGACATATGATAAACAATAGGACACCAATGCAAATGATTTTTAACTTAGGCTTCTATCAATGTGTTTACTCTTTTTGGATCCTTAAACTTTGAAATGTTCCCTCTTCATTGATCTGCTAGTCTTCATCGATGATTAACGCTTCATCAATATAGTACTCTTTAAGGATTTACTATGTTTCGTCGATGCTCTACTCTTCATCGATGCATTACTCTTTATGGATCTCTCTATGCTTCATTGATGTTGCCTTTTAAGGTTCTGCTAAGATTCATCTATTCGTCTTTGGTCTGCTCCGCTTCATTGATATTCTGATCTTCATCGATCTCCCCATCATTTGAGACAATGTAAATGTTAGCATCACTGAAACCTATCAGTGATACTGAAACACTGATATTAACAATTCTAAGCTTACTTGAGATATTTCTAATAAGCAAAATATATAATCACAACATCATCACAAACTACTTTAATTAAATAATTCATTGCAAAAGGTCTGTGGTCGTATTTATTTTGGACACAAATTTCCACATTAATTTCCGTTTCTGCTACTATTTCAGTTCTTTCAAAAGCTTTCTCGAATCTTCCAATTTCATATTCAACGTCATTGAATTCACAGAAGCGGTTCACAGTCATCTGCAGTCTTTTATCGGGATCTCTGGTAGAATTCAATTAGCCTGATATTCGGCATTTTACAAAGCCAATGAACATGCGGAATTACACATTAGGCATCCAAATAACTGCACAGAGCTATCAGAAAAATCACAGAAGCTCTTCCCCAATGCCAGTTCAGTTATCGAACTTATCAAAATATGCAGCCTTAGAAGTAACTCCAATGAATTCCAATTAATCAGGAATAAAATCAATAATCAATGTTTTCTTTAAAAAAATGCCGCCAATCGTTGATAGGTGTTAAGTGACCTTTAATTAACTGAATGAAATTTAGTTAATTAAACTTCACCATATCACATCAACTACGAGATTATAGATTTTCATCTGATATGGTTTGAAGAATCTTTGTTTTTTTAAAATACAAGTCTTGTAAATTTATTAATCGCCATCCCAGTTGTAAAAATGAATAATAATCAACATTGGTAGTAAGTGGATAAAATTGGACCATAAATAAATATAAAATTTTCAATTAATCAGTCAGCCATTTTATCGAACGATTTCGAAGGTCACTTTTGAGAGGTGATAGGGATAAAGGATTAAACTGCTAACTAACTAACTCCATGGCACTACAGCCCATGTAGGGCCTTGGCCTCCTTAACAATATGAGCCCACTCTTTTCTATCTTGCGTCTTTCTCCTCCGTCCTCGTACCTGGAGCTTTTTCAAATCGCGTTCCACATCATCAAGCCATCTAAGTCGTGGTCTTCCTTTTAATCTTCTACCACCAGGGTTTCCAATGAAAAGTTTCTTAACTCCACGGTTCAAATTCATCCTTTGGAGATGGCCTACCCATTGGATCCTTTTACTTTTAACAATTGAAACCAAGCTTGGCCCCTGAAATAATTCCATTAGTTCTTTATTAGTTCGGATACGCCACAAACCTTGGTCACAAATAGCTCCATAAATCTTCCTCAGGATTTTCCTTTCCCATATACCAAGAATGGAAATATCCTTACATGATAAAGTCCATGCTTCGGCCCCACACAAAACAACAGGTCTGATCATGGTTTTATAAATCCTGGATTTGGTCCTTCTAGACAATACCGATGACTTCAAAAGGGGTAGCGGGCGAAATAACTTCTGTTACCGGCAGCAATTCTATTTTTTATGTCAAGATGTATCTCATTACATTCCGTAATCAAAGATCCAAGATAGGTAAAATGGTTAACTTTCTCAAAAGAGTACTCATCCACTTTCAGATCTTGTACGTTACTAAACCTATCGCTCCTGTCAGTAATCATATATTTAGTCTTCATTTGATTGATGGATAATCCAACCTCTTTGGAAGCACTGATAATTTGCTTAAATGATTCAGTAATTCCACTCCCATTTCTACTGATAAGATTAAGGTCATCAGCATATGCCAAACACTGCATAGTACGGTTGTAGATAGTTCCACCAGGATTACTTTCAATGCTTCTAACTACTTTTTCAAGAACGATATTAAATAGTAAAGTAGACAGCATCTCCCTGTCTTAGACCCCGTATCACTGGAAATTCCTGTGACAACTTTCCACAGACCTTCACCCTACTAACATTGTCCATGAGTGTCATTTTGGTAAGTCTAGTTAGTTTAGGTGGTATACCAAATTCTAACATAATAAAACTGCTGATTAAACTGCTCTCTGCTTTAAATAATGGTTAAGGAATATAACTAATTTTATGAGAATCTCGTCTAACCTTTTTTAGCGTGAGACGTGAAAAAAAAAGAAAAACATGTTCAAGTAGATTGGTAACGCTTCTCATATTAAGTCACTAATTTCCTGTTATTTTGTTAATTATTATTACTAATAATAGTTAATTGTTTTATTATTCTTAAAATTTTTCTACGTTCTCCAGAAAATGAATACGTTTCTACTTACCGAGAACATTCTGGAAGTATCTAAAAAATGTTCACTGAGAAAACAAAAAAACAAAAACAAAAAACAAACAAACTTATAAGAGATAAAATTCTCTTTTCGTCTGACCCCTTCTACCTAGTCCGATGCTAACAGATTTTGCAACCCCCAGCCCCACCCCATTTATTTATATACAGGGCGTACCTGAAATGTGCTGCCAAACTTACATGTTGTATTCAATCATCCATACAGTCGCTCAATTTTACAGAAAGTGCTCGAAATGTCCTCCACCGGCCGCAATGCACGCAACACAACGTCGTTCCATCGACTGCCGAGCACGGTCGAAGTGTGTTGCCACCCATCCAATATGCGATCAGGAAGTGCGTAGGCATCAGGAACCGGTGTGATGTACACTAACGCTTAAGATAATCCCATAAGGAAAAAGTCCAGAGGGTTTAAATCAAGGGAACGAGCAGGTCATGTCACGATTACAGAGGAGCAATTTAATGACTCTACGATATGACGTAAAGGCCAACACCTTGTATTGTTGCATCGTTTATATCTTGGAAATAAAGCATTTCCAGACCCATGTTTATATGACATTTATTCGTTGTTTTGCATGATTGAATAAAACCTTTAAGTTTGGCAGCACATTTCAGATACACCCTGTATGTCATTTTATAGATATTCCTTTACGGAGAAATTAATATCGGGTTCTTAAATTTGTGAGAGGAAAAAAAAAGCCTTTTGAATTGTAAAGAAATTACCGAATGTGAAATAAAAATGCTTTAAACTTTTTAATTCAATTTAAAATATGTGCTTGTGAGTTATTTTGTAATTGTTTAAGCCTAGGCTCGCACTACTTGTTTTGCAGCTCAAACCGCAGGATTGTGAAGGGGAAATACCCCTTTACTGCATGCTTCCAGCATGCGCTGATCTCTTCTATTGTGAGTGGTTTTGCTCCGGGCTTTTTACTGAAACCCAGGAAATGGGTTCTGTTTTATTTTGGGAGTCAAGTGAAGACCCTCCGGGTCCCCTAATTAACTTGTCCCTTCACATTCTTGTGGTTTGGGCTGCAAAACAAGCAGGTGCGATCCTAGGCTTATAAATAATGCATTCTGTTCTAATCCATAGTTAATGATCATTTTAAATTATTTTGGAGCTTAACATTACATAACATACATAGCATAGCAAATGGGGATCATAACAAATAAACTGATCAGCTAGTTTATTATTTGTAGATTTTCAAAATTTATATTTAATAATTTGGGTCGTTTTGAAAATGGCAAATTCCAATTGTGAAAAAATATTATTCAGCCAAGAATTTAATTGAAAACATGCCAGGCATTAATTGTGTTTATGACAGCAATGAACAGCACGTTCAATCACAGCGCACGCAAAAAAAAGACAGGATTATGCGTGGCGCGTGATAATTGGAAAAAGAACACAGTGAAAAAGAAATGGCGTAAAAGACAGACGCAAAATATTTGTTCCTGAATTTATATGGATCAAGGATAAAGAAGGATCCATGTTTTCTACTTAGATATGAAGTAAAGCAGACTCTTCTAAAGACGGAAGAATCAAAGAAGTTATTCTTCAAGTTTCAGTGCGAAATGAATCACCTTTAGTATCCAGAGTTTGAGGAACATTCTATTTGGAACAGACGCCGCCATTTTGAATTATGCAAGGAAGCAAGCATGGTACATCAAGGACGCAGCCGAACTAACCTTGTTTATCTCGTGTGTGGAACCAAGTCTAAAGTAAGTGTATTCATTCTTACTATAATTTTACAAGGACACACGTTTTAACATCACGAACATTCAAGACACAGACCAGATTAACTAACTGTTATAATAAAATTTGCGGGAGCTTTCGTTCGAGGAATTGTGCGAGAATCAATTAACGATACACATAGATAAAAGAGTTCGTTTCACCCTTAAATGTACAATTAATCAATATCTTAAGGACAGTGTTAAAAGAAGAGACAGTGTTAATATGAAAGTGATTTCGAACATGCAAGTGTTAAATTGTAGCATGATAAAAGAGCGATACTGAACTTTGATAATTCACACAAGTGAAAGCCGATCGCACAAGTGAAAGCCATAACTTATTAAAGCTATATGAATTTAGTTTTGCAAGTTGTTTAAAGTATTAATGCAGTTGCTTTATGTTTATGTCTAATCATTTTATGTTTATACATGTATCAAATTCTGATTTAACTTAAAAAAAATACTCTGAATAAACTTTAATATAATCATCTACATTAACATTAACCTACGCTGTTCAACATCTACTTAGAGGAGTTAGTGAAGAATTGTTTTCAGAACATGGGAGGGGTGATAGTAGGAGGAAGAAGAATAAAGTGCATAAGATTTGCTGATGATATGGCATTGTTAGCAGAAGAGGAGATGATACTAAGGGATATGCTACTGCAGCTGAATGACAGCTGTGAACAATATGGAATGAAGATAAATGTAAACAAGACAAAGACTATGGTTATCGGAAGAAAGACAAAGAAGATAAACATAAGTATTCGGAATGAGACATTGGAACAAGGGAACAACTTTAAATACTTAGGGTGTACTATAAGTGGTGATATGAACTGCTGCCAAGAAGTCAAGAGGAGGATAGCAATAGCAAAGGAGGCTTTTAATAGGAAAAGGAGTATCTTCTGCGGACCTCTGGAAAAAGAACTAAGGAAGAGACTAGTGAAGTGCTTTGTGTGGAATGTGGCATTGTATGGGGCAGAAACATGGACATTACGACGCAGTGAAGAGAAACGACTAGAAGCATTTGAAATGTGGATATGGAGAAGAATGGAGCATGTGAAATGGACAGACAAAATAAGAAATGAAGCTGTGCTAGAAAGAGTGGGTGAAGAAAGAATAATGCTGAAACTGATCAGGAAGAGAAAAAGAAACTGGTTGGGTCACTGGCTGAGAAGAAACTCCCTAATGAAGGATGCACTGGAAGGAATGGTGAACGGTAAAAAAGTTCGAGGCAGAAGAAGATTTAAGATGATCGACAACATTATGGTAAATGGATCTTATGTGGAGACGAAGAGGAAGGCAGAAAATAGGAAAGATTGGAGAATGCTGGGTTTGCAGTGAAGGACCTGCCCTTGGCAGAGAACTATGTATGTATGTACATTATTAACTATAGCTTTTCTGACCAGGTAGCCATCTTAGTTTAAATATTTTCAGCCAGTTTTTAACGAATTGTTTTAAGTTTCCTATCATTTTTGAGCAGATTTTGGGAGAAACTCCTGCTTTAAGAACTGCCTGGCTGTTTCGAACTCTCTAATATCTGTATGAACACATTCTAAAATTGCATAAATCTGAATTCTCCTCCCCTCCCATCAACAATGACGAAAGAACAATGTGACGGATGTTAGTTAAGATAGAATACTGTAAATAGAAGTTTTTTTATGTTTAAATTTTATTTTAATTTCTTCATTCATGTCGAGAAATGTCTCTTCAGTTCATCGTTGAGGACGAGCTTCTGCATCTAATTCTGGTCTGATCTGCGTTTGAAGTAGACTAAAAAAATGAACATTGAAATTTAAATTTTAATCTAGTAGGCTAAAATTAATGAGCTAATTTTTTCCCTCTGGCTCTTTTTTCATTGCGTCACACACAGAGGGAGTGATAAGAGATATTTAACAACAATAATTCGGATGTAGACTCCTTCGCCTAATGGATAAGATGTCTGACTTCTAATCACAAGCTTGCAGGTTCGATTCCTGTTGCGGATTTTTCATTGTAGAAATTATTTCTATTTTTCACAGGAAATTAAAATTATTTTCCAAATTCAGAAGACGTGCGTTAGACACAGACAGATCTGGAAAATTACATAAGAGATAACTCAGTTTTCGATAATGATATTAAATCTTCTAAATCTTCAGAGGTTGAAGATTCAGTATAATAAGGCATATATGTTGAGAATAAAAATAAGATTACAAGTTCTTATTTTATCAATATTTTGACTGCAATTAATCTTTGTAGTAGTATTCAGTTAGCACCAAAGAATTGATATTCCTTTGAATTAATAGACAATTTCGCGGGTTATCATTAGAACAAGCATGAAGAATTGTTCTCCAATCTTTCTATGTCGTCTTATCTTCCCGAATCTCTTAACGACAGGATTCGTGTATAAGAGGGATGTCTCAACAACTTCTACAAGATTTTTTGCAAAGTTCACAGCTGCTTTGCTATGTTGTTGACTAATTTGTTAGATAAAAGAAAAAAAATCTTTACTGAAATCAGAATGAAGTCATGGAAACCTTTGTAAAGAAGTGAGGTCACAAACAGTGAAAGCAGAGAAGATTTCACGATGCTTGAAAGACATTATCTGGAAAAACAAATATATGAGAATGGAAATTAAGATAAAAAACTGTAAAACAATTGAAAGATCAATCATGGCTTACGGAGCAAACCGTACAACTCATGAGAACAGTGGCAATGAGAAACGTCAACTAATACATGGATAAACATTATCTGATAGATTAAAAAATTATGATCTTAGAACAAGACATTCGTAGATACATCAGAGATAGAAGAAAATATTGGAATAGAACGGATGTATGGATGAATGAAGTAAAACAAGCAAGGCAGAATAGTAGAAGAAACAGAGGAAGACCTTCAAAAAGATGAAAGAATGGACATCCTCAGGTGGACATTAACTGAGGTTTTTAACCTATTCAGATAAAAGAAAAAGAAGAAGAATGAAGACGAAGATTGAGACTTAGATTTTAAAATCTGTTCCTATCTTTCCTTTGTGTTGGCCTCTTTCCCTTTTTTCCCCAGGAATTAAAAGCTATCCTGGATAAATTCGGATGAGGCCTAAAATCTAACGCGGTCAGTTTTTTGGCTGAATTTCATCTTTTCCAAAGACCATGTTTAGACTTTAGTTTTAATTCTACGACTATTAAGTCTCCATTCCCTGGGATTTAGTCCTGGGTCTAGATTTCTAGTCGCTTCGGTATATTTCGAATTTACAGCTGCTAGGAGCTAGAATCAAAGATGTAACTGTCTCTGGTTTTAATAGATCTTACTGTCAAGTGTGAATTCTTGTGAATCTGTTGATGCTCTATTATAGTTTGTACATGGATTAGAGCATGTTACTCTGAGGTAAATCAAGAAACTGAGTCTACGAACAGAGTAAACTCAATCTTACGAATTTTCTCAATAATTCCAATCTCGGTGGCCAAGGTTTCTTCTTACGTAATTTAATATCAGCAAATTGTGCAGGGGATAATCGTCTTTAGTTACTTCCTATAAGATCTCGGCTTTTCAGGACCCTTTGGAACTGTAGCAGTTTAGGGAAGGATTGCTAGCCTCAGAAATGAGCCCTTTTGATGGTCCATTTCTTGGTAGCTGTCTGTCTTAAAGATGTTGGTCCCGATTCCTTCAATTCCCGATTGTGAAGGTGGTCCTATTTCGACTTTTAAAATTTTGGTTCATAAACGTTCACGACAATTGGATTGCTAGTCACCCAAACGAATTACTAAAGGATCGCCAAACCCCTACAGGGACTAAATCAAGATAAGGACGTGATGTTTAGTTTAGGGCCGAAGTGCATATAATGTAAATTAAATAATATTTTTGGGCTTAAGAAATATTATTTTTGAGATACTAAGAAGTACTAATTCGTCCTTACCTTACAGAAATTCCACTGACTTTCCATCGGGCAAGTTCACATTCCTATAAATAATTGTACTTTTTACAAAACTCAGAAACACTTGATTCAACATGTATAAAGATAATGATGATGTCTGCAACTTCTTCAAACTTCGCACAAACATAATGACAAGAGGCAATCTTATTTTTAAGTTTGAATTTTTTATTTATTTCTTGATCTCTGTCCAAAAAAGAACAAACAAACTCGTAAGATGGTAAAAATTCCCTCAGCATCAGAAGACATCAATATAAAGGCACAATATTGGATACACAATATAAATAATGTGTAGTAGACGAAGTTATGTGGAATTAAAGATATTTCTTTTTTATATTACTTTATTTCCGAGGTATTTGATTGTATGAAGACATTAAGTCTAAGGTGAGGAGATTTTTAATTTTTAATTTGTATACTTGTTAAGCTATATTCTTGTTATGATAAGTTACATTCAAATTCAAAGACAGCGATTTGGACGTTTTATATTCAAGATTCAAAGACAAAGATAGATTTAAAATTGGATTTTCTTTTCTTCAAAAATTCAAGGTTCAGATTCAAAGACAACGATCGGACATTAAGTTTAATTCAAGATTCAAAGACAAAGATAGTTTCAGAATTGGATTTTCTTCAAAAAGTAATTGTTTTATTTATTCAGCGATTGGACATGAACTTTAATTCAAGGTTCAGTTTCATAGACAGTGATTGGACATTAGCGTTTAATAATAATAAAAAAGAACGGTGATTTGGACATTATTAGGAATAATGCTTAGTGTATTACGAAGAATTTCACGTTTTGTTTATTGTATTTAGAATTTCTTGATTGTCCTTTATTATTTTTTAATTTGGGAAGGAAAGAGATGGTTCTCTTTTCCCGTTAAGATGTAGGGTTTGAAAAAGAAGGCCGGTTAGGCTTTCGAAATATGGTATAGTATACGGAGTTCTGTGGAATTAAAGATATTTTTGTTAAGTTCAAGATCTTCATTTTTTTTTATTCCACAATTAAGTTATCTGTATTTTCTTGTATGCAGGTAGTTTTCCATTTTAAAGATTATTTTCATTATTTTTTACTTATTATTCGTCATACAATAATTTGTTTAGCTTATTTTATTTTTAATACTTTTTTTAGGAGACAAAAATGTTTTAAAAATATCTGAAAACCTCAAAATTGCAAATTTACGTGTGTTGAACATATTCTAGTATCCAATAATTAGCCGACACACCTGCGTACTAGTATACTACTGGATACTAGACTAGTATATCTGAAAACCTGTTTTTTATTTTATCGTCCAGTAACATATACTATGAACGTTACCATCTTCAGTCATATAAATTTACGTTTTGAGAATATATTGATTTCAACCAACAGATTATTGTTTTTTTTTTGGAAAGTCCGTCAAGTCAAACTCTAATTAAACACACGTAAAAAGTTAATTCTAGATTGGTAATATGAATTTTACCATCTTGTTTATTCCTGTCAAGTAATTTTTAATTAATATTTAATTTTCAAGTTCTTAGGCATTTTTTATATCCCAAGTTTAATGTTATTGTTTTTTCTAATGGATTTTATTTTACATTCTTCCAGTCAGACCTGGGCATATAGAAGATTTTATTTCAGGAAGAGCTAAATTAGGGAAGCTAGACAGTTTGTAGTGGAGTTTATTGTGCCTATTAGCTTTGACATAAATACGTGTACTTACTTTCTTTTTTGTAGTATGTTGATTTTACGAAGCTGTACATTCTCTGTGAACTTTATTTTGTTTTTTCTATGTATAATCTGCTTTCCACTAACGCATGATCATTATCTCACAGTTTAGACTTAAGTTAAAATTGTAGCCTGCCTCTGGAATAATTCACCTGAACCTGGCTTCGAATGCGGCTGATGCGTTGAATTATGTCTTTCTTCCTTCTTTGTGTGTGTGTATCTCTTCGGTATTTGCTTTTCCAGAATCAGTTTCAGATTTTATTCCTAGCACTGCTTACCATCAACAGTTCTTCCGTCATTAAAGTTTCGTACAGTGAAATGCGTGAGCTATGAAACACATAAACATATTAGTATTAGTGAAATGCGTGAGCTATGAAACACATAAACATATGAGTATATGGACATTGTCATATCCTTGTGTCCCTGATATTGTAATTTAATTTTAGATTTAGTTCCTTAAGCTTATTTATGCATATGTATTATGCGCAATGAAATTGTTACTGATTTTTAGATTATTAGATTTAAAGAATTATAAAAAAAAAACTTTAAAAAGTATATTTAAAAACTAATTAAATTTTAATACTAAATATGTTTACGGTTTCGATCCACTGTAGCCTGTTAGCGATTTTTTACAAATCGTACTTAAAATCATTGTTATTGCTTTGTTTATATTTGTCTCATTAATGTTTTCTTAAAATGTTTCATAAAATTCAACTCCGTCTTGGTTTTTATCCACTGGTGAGAAGATTTCAAAATATTGAATGTTTGTTTTATTCCATTTTGTCCTTTTTTTTTCTATATAGTTTCTTTTGAGTAGAAAAGTGTAAAAAGACTAACTAACTATAATATCCTTGACCTAAAATTTAATATAATCTTTTTACAGGTATGTAATATATAATACTTGCAGGTTTAATATTAATAATAAGGATGGAATTAAGGCCGCCATACATTGATGATTAAAAAAAAAAGCTTTATGTACAAATAAAAAATTACACTGATTACACTTAAAAATTACACACTTGACAAGGGCGTGTGGTCCATCCCGAAAATACTTGTGTAATTTTTAATTTGTAAGTAGTTTTTTTTTTTTTTTTTTTTTAATCATCAATGTGTGGTGGCCTTAATTTCATCCCTATTAATAACATATAATACTTTTGAAAAAATATTTTATTTTTATTAGAGCTTATTAATCTACTTCCTTTAGATATTATAAACATTATAGCATTGGTTAGTTTATCCATTTATAACCTTTATACCTTTAATAAAGAAGAAAAATATATTATAAGGAAACTTTTAAGGACCATTAAATTTGTGCCTTCGTACTTTCCAGTAAAAATAATCAGTTTCTGACACGTATTTGCTCATATTCCCCTACCCTGTAAATTGGGAAAATAATATGAATTTGAAATCAGTTTATCTCTTTTGCTTACCTTCTTCTAATCCTTAAGTAGCGGTTCCTTGAAATAACGTACATTTTTACCATCGAAGCTTAAGCTGCACTAACTGTTCCTAAACTCCAGATGCCTGTGTTGTAGTGGAACAGTGTTAGTTCAGCAACAGTAATGATGTATTTTGACATCTCTGCAAGGAATTTTCAAACCAAGTGAAGATTCATTTGAGATCGGTAAAAAACAACACAAACAAAACCATTAAATCGAATTTTAAAATTAGGTCTGAAGATTCATTAAAGAAGGGTTAAAAAATAAAACAAAGCAGAATAACGGTTAAAACGAAGTTTAAAAATCATGAAAATATATGTATAATTTCAGACCCAGAAGTAATGAAAAACATTATTTCAAGAGAGACATTGATGATTTAGAAAAAAGACAATGGTAAGAAACTAATTTTTATTTGTAATTATTTCTGCTGCTTTTCCACTGATTTCAAGTTGGTAGTCCTTGCAGATTTTTGGCTTATAAATTCTTTTCCCCCGTTAAAATTTAGGAATTGAGAAATTAGGTGAGAAAATATGATATTATAACTCAATCAATATTATTAACAAAGAACACCTTTGGAGTCGACAAATTCAGAGGTTGATCGTTTTCTGACCTCTGACCTCTGAATTTACTGGTGACACCAGAGGTCTCTCATCACAAGGGACAGGCTGAAGCTTGAGGAAGAGGATCTGCAGGCAAAGCTGTGTATGAAAGTCTTGAGAACGCGGAAGTTCAGCAAATGTCCTAAGGAAAATGCGTATGAATACATTAAATAAAAAGGATCAAAGCAATAAGATCACATAAAACATGCGAATGACTCGTCTTCCAGACCAAGACCATTTTCATGCCTCACTTTTCCTCGTAACATGACCTCAACCAATCTCAATACGTTAGCTTAGTTGATCACCAATCTGCGAACCATTTTTCGTTTCACAACATAAACAACCTTAAGTACAGGCACCTGCACAGTCTTGACTGGCGTAGCAGCAGGCGAGCGGCAGAACTGACCTTCTAATGAACAACTGTAGAGGTCAGAAAATGAATTTTGGTGCGTATTTGTTAGTTCGAACCCATGAGTGTTGCCTGTTTGAATATTACTATAGAAAAAAAAATTTGATTCGATTGATCATAACGCATCTAAAACTTTTTGTTTTTTAGATCAAGTGTTTGCTAAGTGACATCCTATACTACAAAAAAAAAAAAAAAATTCATTGAAAAATATATTAAAGTTCTAGACACAACACTTATATTTTCAAGCATTTCTGAGATCTGATGCTTTTTTTTCTAAAATCTAATGATTTAATCATTAAGAAAGAGGAAAAAAAAAATGATTAAAGAGCATTTTTCCCCATTATAGTTTTGGATTTAACGTAATAAATGTATCATACTAACTATTAAATTATTTACTTTATTTTATGTTAAATTTAATATAAATTTAACATGCAGTGATAATTATTAAATTTAAAAACCATGATGAATTAGATATCTAAAATGTAAAATAGATATACTAAAAAAAACAAAGAATTTATATAAAAAGATTTAGTAATAAGGAAATTAGGAATATGGATTCTGAAATGTCGAATTTTTTAAATTCATTTATTACATTTATTTTATAATTATGTTTATGTTTATATTATTAATTGTAATGTACTTTATAATACATTATAATAGTTAAATATATAGTTAAATATTATCGATTATAATAAATAGTTAAAATAATTTATTTTTTAACTATTGTAATCTAAAGTACATTACAATAATAATTATAATTCTTAAAGTTTATAATTTTATAATTCTTAAAAGTAGATAAGTTTTCCTTCGAAAACCTTATGAAAAATATTTTTTTCCCTCAAATTTATCTACCTGTTGATTAAAATATAGTTATCAGATAATTGTTATTAACCAATGGGTAACTGCAGCTGCTGAAGATAACAAGTGAGGCAGTGCAATGTAGGATAAATAAAATAAGCAAATTGATAAAAAGAAATAGCCACTATTTATTACATACTATCCTTTGTTTCATTTATGAAAATTTAAAATGCACCAATGATTCGCTTCTTATATTTATAAGCCAATAAAGTTGCATTTCTTTCTTCCTTACGTAGTTCCATGGCTTTCTTCCATATTTCTTCTTAACCAAATGTTGGGTTGTTTGATTATTCTAGGTTCAATAATGTTGTCTTCCATGACCTTCTTTATTAGTAGTTTTGTGTTGCATTATTTTTTTCCTTTTATATTATTTTCTTATTTTGCATTATTAATATCCGCTTCTATGTTTATTGTTATGCTGCATTATTATTTTATTTAATTTCATAATTTCATGGTATTTAGTGTTGTGTTGATAAGTTGCACAATTTAAAAAAAACAAACTTACTTTCATCTTTGTTTCATGTTGTGTGGCAAGATTTCGTTATTTAGTGTTCTTTTGCATGATATAAATTTATGTCTTTATTCAGTGCTATAATGCATTGTTTTCTTCTTGAATTTCGGGCTGCATTGTAATTATTTGTTTAATGTTATGTTACATGATTTCTTCATTTTTAAGCATTGTGTTGCATGATGTTTTATCTTTAATTAGTGTTGTGCTGCATTATTTCCTTGTTTAATGTTGTGCTACAACATTTATTTAATGTTTTGTTGAATTATATTTTGTCTTAATTAATTTAATATTTTGTAGCACGATGGTTTGTCTTTATTTAGTGTTGTACTGCATATTTCCTTGTTACACGTTTTTTTTCGCTATTTAATGTTTTGTTGAATGATATTTTGTCTTTATTTAGTATTTTGTTGAATGATGTTTTGTCTTTATTTAGTATTTTGTTGAATGATGTTTTTATTTAGTGTTTTGTTAAATGATATTCTATCTTTATTTATTGTTATGTTGTATTATGTTTTGCCTTTATTTAGTGTTAATATATGATGTTGCGTTCGTGTATTTCCTTTACAGAAATAACATTGCTGAATTTTCTTCATCGTTTAGTGCTGAATGTGAAGCAATAAAGAAAGGAGGACTCATCGAAGTGAGTTTATTAAAAGATTTAATTTTACACATATATCTGTACATGCAATTTTATAAACTGTGGCTTTCATTTTCAGGGTATAGTATTTACAGCATCAGTAAATTTTTTTCAATAGTTACAATTACTCATTTTACGTGCAGATAATATAACCCTTTTTTTCAATTTGTTTGGTACATAATAACGTAAAATGATAACAGTATAAAGATTTTACTATACTAAGGAATTTCCTTTTCGTTATTCATAAACTCTTTCTTGTAAAGCAAAAGAAAACTATATTTTGATGCACAGCAATTATATTTACATATGGTAATAAAAAATCCGACTAATAGAAATTGAACTGAACAATATATATATAGATATATACATAATGACTCATAACAAAAAAAAAAATCAAGAAAACACAACAAAGACCAACAAAATGGTTGAAACATTTGCAAAATCGTTAGATGAAAGTACAGTGAATAACATTGTTTACTAAACGGGGAAGTTGGTTCATTCACTATAAAAAACCTCTTGAATTCAATAAATTGCAGAATATTTGATATGGTAGGAGCTAATGCATTAAGGATCCACTGTTTAAAACAAGTTAATGCAAGAATAACTGCTTTCAAACGTTGCAGGAAAAACCCTTTCTCACTCACACATGGAAAATGTCTTATAAAATTAAGTGATCTAAAAATAGAAATAAATTAAAGAAAATAAGAGAGGACAAACTGTAGTGATATAAAATTCACAAGATTTCATTATTTCAAATAAGGGTGAACGTAGTGATTTCTATATAATATTTGTGAGCAATTTTTTTTTTATTAAATTTCTACATTCCATATTCAAATTTGAAATGGATGACGAATATGGAACTGTGAGCATTTTTAATTTTTTTTTCCCCACACTTACATCTCAAATTTAAATCGAATGTGCAATTTTGAAAAACCACAATAATGCTATGACAAGCAGCAATTCTAAAGGTCGATAAATATCTCAGGCTAAAAATACAAGTTTCAGTAGTAATTTGTTAGTGCGGTTATAGTACATTATATAAAAGAAGCTTCACCCTTGTCAATACTGTTGCTTCAGTTTTTTTTTAAAAGAGGAAGTATTTGAGCTTTACATATCTAAACAACAAAGTAGAAATAAATAATTTGTAATGTAAATAAGCAAAAAAGTCCTGTTAAAAAATATTTTCTATCAAAGAACATATTTCTCATAAAGAAAATTCTAGTTTATGGTTATTATAAAGTATATTAATCACAGAGAATAATTATGATATACTTTTGTTCATGAAAAACTAAAATGACGAATTAAGGTATAAATGAACTGACGAAATTTAATTCTAATTCTTCCTATTTGGCTTAATACTGTGAAGAGATTTGGCACAAGACTTTTGTTGTACTGAAAGACACTGAGGAAAATGGAGATTACACAAATCTGTTATCCTTCTTTTGCCTTTTCTCATCCTTTTAGATACCCATCCATGAAATACAATTTCTTTTGGAGTTTTTTTGAACCTTTTTGTATGAATTCCCTTCAACAACATGCTTCTTGTAGTGTCATCTACTCATTATACCACGAGTGCTTCATATAACCTAACAATGTCCTGTTATATATTAAATGATATATAAGATCTCAGAAAAATTTGGAAAAAATATTAAAAATTAAACAAAATTTTTACAAATATTTCAATTAATATAACATGGCATTGTTAATCTTATATAGCTGGGTACATTGTCAAGTATATTTCTTTACATATACTGGCATTATTATCAAATCTATTCTTTAAGTGCAGAATTAATTATCAAATCTATATTATTATACATGTGTGTAATTATCAAATCTATGCCATTACGCGTTGTAATATCAAATCTACTTAATATATTGAGATTATTATCAAATCTATTATAATATTTTGTGTGATAACAGTATCAAAACCTACTGATACACATATCATAATAATATTCTGTTTCAAATAAAATTACTAAAGATAAAAACATTATTTGAAAATTTTTTTAAAGAACTTAAATTCATAAATTTAAAATATTCTAAATTTTTGTCAAAAAGAATTAAAAAAAAACAACAATATGAATTTTAAACAAAATTAATATAGTCAAACCTTACTGCCAGCAAGATTTTTGCTATACATTTCAAATTGCACGATTCTTTTGTGATAATTAACATTTTTTTAATACTTTCAGCTAAAAGTAAATATTTTTGCCATTAATGAATTAAAAAGTGTGGTAATTTGTTTTTAAAAGCAGCTTGATATACTGTTCGGTATATTGTACATTTTCAGCTTAGGCCTACATGATAGTTGTATTCTTTATCTTTCCCAGTTGTATCTCTTGTATATTACACTTCTTCTGGAAATACATTTCCAGATATTGCCTGTAAGATTTATAATAATAAACCTTGTGCATAACATAACTACTGAATGTTAAAAAAAAAGGATTTTGTATTGAACACTAAATTTAATTCGAGTTTTTAATAATTTAATAATGTAACAATCAGTTTATGATAATATTTAATATTAAGAAATTTGGCAAAAATTTAATTTTGATTATCCATTAGAAACTTGCAAACTCTCCGTCCTAACTTTTAGACTAATTATGGTGGTTTATTAAAATAATAGTGTAATTATTTTTATTAACTGAAGAGGGTCTTACAGGGTCAAAACTTGTTTCAACACTTTTACTGTCACCATATTCTTAGTAACAGTAATGTGTAAGAATTATTGGAGGAAAGTTATCTTCAGTGTAATTGACATCATAAATATTGGAAATAAAAAAATATTAAAAAAATCAAAAAAGATTTATACAATGGAGGATGAGAAATATTTACCGGAGGGGAACTGTAAAATGAATAGATACTGTAATAAAAAACCGAAAAAACCTATAATACAATACAATAAAATTACATAATTAACATAAAAAATTATAATAAATTGCTAACAAAATTATCATTAGGAATTATTATAAAGCAATAATTAATAAAATAATAATGAAATAATAAAATACCGCTAAGAAATAATAATATTAAAATAATTATTATTAATGTTTTTCATAATTATGGGGCAAAATAAATAAATAAATAAATAAATAAATAAATAAA
>JAFIDM010010028.1:9519198-9545560 GCA_023159025.1 Thereuonema tuberculata | reverse complement strand
AAAAAAAAAAGCCGCTGCCTTGCAATGCACGGCAACTCAGCGCCTTGAGGCCATTTGCAGAAACACTGGCAGCAGATGAGCCGTGAGGCACCGACCTGTTATCCGTAGAATTAGGGTTCCCTAAAGAACAGAAAGACAAGTTAATATAACATTGTCATCCATTTCTATTTTAAAATTTCAAGTCGCTAGCTCATCGGGAAGGTAGTTTAAAATCAATTGCAAAATTTGTACCGAACAAACAGATGAAGAAGAAAGCGAACTAATAAAAACGTGTTAAAAATCTAGTACATAATGGATTTTTATACTAATTTCTGAAGAAAAATTGAAACCCGTTTTTAGTCTACTTTCCAAGGGCTCCTGAAATCAGTAGGTGTTTTCTACTAACTTTTGAGCCGTTGGATGAATCTTCTTATAACTTGACATGTGCATTTATGGACAAAAGAAGATGTAACTTTTATACTTGAAATCTTTTCCAGTTGGGTCCTTGTCAAGAAATCAACTGCAGAAGGTGAGGAAAATCCCCGTAGAAAAACGTCAGAAACATTAAAATAATAAGTTCTTTAAGTTAAGAAGTTTTTGTTGAGTGAGGAAAACTGAAACTATTTTATTCTCTAAAGTATAGAATTATTATGAAATATTCTGTTTTCGTAGAAAAACTAACTTTTTTTATTCCTTATTTATTCCAATAAAAGGAAAAAGGTAAAAAATTTTATAAAGTAGAATATAGAATTAATACTAATATTCTGGGTTTTAGATACCGAAGAACATTCTACGCATGCTCGAAGAATAAGAAAACGTCCCTTTTCCTAGCAACTACTATTAGAAGTCAGGTAGAGTCAGTTAGTGTTATTATCGTAGCAAAAGAAGGACGCAAATGTAGGCATCATCATCATCATCGTTAGAGACTTGTTCGCCAAAAAGCCGAGGAGAAATGATTTGGGAGATCAGACAACGACATTTCATTAAATAAAGGTGGTAAATAGAGATTTCTGGACGAAGTTTCAAGCTATTTACAAAATGAAAATCCATTAACTCTTCATTGTCATACGCTGATGCCAAAACACTCAAGGAGAAGTAAGAGCAGGGCCAACAAAAGACGGGATTTAGGTTTATTGCTTTTTCTCAGTGATTAAGAAAATTAGGCAAACTTGAAATTGAAAAAGAAAATTACATCTCGAGGGCCAATTTTGGAATCAGGAAAAATATCTCAAAATATCTCAAGTAAATTGTTTTCTTTTAACGAAGCGTCGTATCTATTCTAAAAGGAATTACGATGAAATTGTAACTAGTTAAAAAAAAATCGAGAAATAGATCAGATTTCTAAACAGCTGTTAATTTATAGTGATTAAGGAGCTTTAGTAAAACTTACATGTTCAAAGTTCGAGCTTTAATAGACGTTTTGGTTGATTATATTCTTGAGTTTGGGTTTCATTTCACCAAGACAAAAGGGATATTGCTTTAAGTCATTAAATAAAATTTCAGCTTTCGCGGTTAAATGAATTTTGAGTTATCTTGATCAAAGATAAACAAGAAAGGAGAGACAGGACATTTCATCTTAGAATTATATTTTACACTTTAATCCAACTGGGGAAAAGCTATAAATATTAAGAGCTATTACAGATATTACTCAAAGGATTTAATATTCTTTCGAAGCTATATTGACTTATGAGTCTTAAATTATTTGCAGTTCACCTGTTGTGAAATATAATATATTCTTGAATTGAATCGCTTTTCCCAGTATTTTAATGTGATATCATTTGTAATAGTATTATTAATATAATAATTGGATTATAATCAATAATATTCATACAACAACAATAATTTCTTATATAGTTTTACAAATCTGTCTGTTTCTAACGCACTTCCTCTGTGTTTGTAAAATAATTTTAAATAATCTTTAACGTGTGTTAAATAATTTCCTTATAAGTTAAAAAATATAACGACACACTAACAATAATAAAAAGTCCGTATTTGCAATTTGGAGACTTTCGAATCTACGAGATTCATCTTCAGGCACTTCAGAGATAATCTTCAGTAGATTCGAAAGTCTCCAAATTGTAAATATGAACTTTTTATTATTGTTGCAAATTTTAGTTAAATAATTTTAATTTCCTGTGAAATAATTTCTACAATTAAATGTCCGCACACCTTCTAATCCGAACCTGCAACCTTCTAATCCGAAGTCAGACGTCTTATCCATTAGGCCACGGGACTACATTCAAATTATTGTTAAATATATCTTATCATTCCGTCTATGTATGTGACGCAATGAAAAAAAAAAGCCAGAGAAAAAAGAAATAACTCTAAAATTTAGTCTTCTAGATTAAAATTTCAATTTCAATATTCATTTCTAATATAAGCGCAGGCCAAATGGTATTATATGCAGATGCTTGCCCTCTACGATGAACTGAAGAGTCGTTAGACATTTCTCCACATGAATGAAGAATTTACAAATAGCTATCTCAACTAAAAGCCGTTACGTTGATATCCCGTCATTGATGGTGCATATATGCTAGTACTGATAATAATATGTAGTAGAATCAGACAATTAGAGCCGACAAATCACTAAATTGTAATAGATCTGATATTACATTCATAGATAAAATTGAAAAAACAAAACATATCTCATGAAATATCAGTATCAAATATCAACAGTCTTCAGAAAACACAAGAAGAGAAAGTAATCAAATACACACATATAAAAGATGAAGTAAAGATGTGGAAAATGAACAGTGTTTTAAAATTTGCAATAATCTTATCATCAACGAGGATAATTCCTAAGGCTCTTTATGTTAGTCTGAAGATCGGGGAACTTTCGAAGAACATTTATTAGGAACGCCAGGGTGCAACGATTCTGAATACCTGCAGAATAGTCAGATGATTCGTAGACCAAGAGTGAATACAATGCTAATCATAAGTACTTTGTATTCTACTAAATCAACAAATATATATATATATGTTCTTGTTTAACAATTAATCTTTTACATGATAAGCGATCGCTAGCGGGGGATTAATTGATTGGCCCTTTTTTTTCTTTATTTAGGTTTTAATTTTTTTTTTAATTGGAGAGCCGTTGTGGTGTTTACTTTAGTTTTCTTTAAATATTTTCCGAGTTCACTGAGATGTAAGATACTGAGCGGAACCAACTGACGAAGGTCAGGAAACCAGAAATGGTCCATCTTGGATTCCCGATATCACAATTTCAAATAAACAGATCAGTGAACTCTTAGTCTGGTGCGTTTTTCTGTTTTTTTTTTTCTCATGTAATTGTTTGTACGCACGTTAAACTTATGGAGTTTTTATCATGTCTTCGTTGAAATTGCTTTGTTGAAATGTAGCTTAAAGTCAGTATTCTTTGAGTTACTTTTTTAATATTAATAAATCGTTAAGAACAAAACTGGCATCTCTTCTTGAAGACTTACGGAGTTTATGTGATTGCTCTTTGACGAAGTTCCGAGACCTGCAATTTTAATGAATTGCACTGCTGAGCACTGGTAATAATAAAACAGATGGATATCACTTGTGAATACAAGTTCCATTGTATTTTACTTTATAATATAGATGGATTTTTTGTTGAATTTATTTTGGAGTGTATCGAAGGGTTATTTCACTGAATGAAAAGAATGACTTCTAAGGAATTTTACTTTTTCTAAACATAAAATAACTTTTTTAAATAAATTTAGTAACTTTTGTTTAACTTTAAACTTAAATTCCTAATAAAAACAAAGACCATTTATATTCGAGTTATAACAATTGCTGAATACAAACAGTATTTCCATTTTCTAAAAAAAACAAAATTGGTGAAACCGGAGATTACGGTACCAGACTGTTTTGGACTATGGTCGAGTTTTGACAAGATGGCCGCCTTGGCACTACTTTTAAAATATGAATTTTAGTTTTTCAATTATCTAGTGCAAAGTAGAATGAGATTTGCAGGTAAGCTTATTTAAAAATGGTTTTGCACGATCTTTTACTAGAAAAACTAACCCTCATGTGGCTAACTGCGATTTGAGATAACAGTATGCACCGTCATGTATCCCTACGAAGACACTGATTGGCAGGTACCGTCTTCTCCGGTTTAGCCAAAAAAATTTAATTAAATCAATCTAAATTAAATTTTATTGTATCAAACCATGGAAAATAAATAAAGGATTTAATATTCCTTGTTTAAGAAATAGCATAGAAATTCATTGTTTAGATTCCAGTGCTTTTCTATGGGAATTCTTGTCGTCTTTTCGTGTTCATTTCTCATCAAGGATTCACTTGGATAAGATTTTAAATATAAAAGTTAGTCATCTCTAGTGTCATAATATGCAGACGAAATTTCAAGAAGATTCACGCAGCGGTTCAAAAGTTATTATGGGGAGGGGATACATAGACATACAGACTGAATAATGTGATGACTTTGCTGGAAGGTAGCTTAAATAAAATAAAGTTAAATAAAAATAAATTAAATAAGATAAATTATGTACAAAATGGAAGAAGTGATGTGATAAAAGAATGCAAATAAATGTAAATATTTCTCACTTTCGGTGAAATTTAATAGAAAAAGTTTTTGAAAGTTCTTCCATTTTGCTTCAGCAAGACTAGGCTTACGCAGCAGTGAATGACAAATATCTTTTCTTTTTTCTTATTAATTTTCGGGAAGTTTCGATAAATGCCGTATAATTTGCTCATTTCCTGCAGCTGTTAACAAATTAATGGCACGAAGTTGTGAAGACTGCGACGCATTCGGTACAAAATCATTTCATAAAAAAAAAATAAAAAAAAAAATCGATTTTGTTTACATGAATCGAAACGAGGCCAACACTTCTACGTTGGAGAGAATGTTTTTCACAAGTGTGTCTCTTCGTAGCTTGTGATTTACATAAATGGCCAAAGAGAATTGTCTCCTATTCTTCATGATTGTGAATCATCACAAGTTCTGGCTTCCTTGCCGTCAAATTTCCAAGTTTTTTTTTTTTTTTTTTTTTTTTAAAGTCTATTTTGCAGTAAAAAAAGGAGGCTCTGATAATCAATCAGTCTGTGTGTGCGTGTCTTCCTTGTTAACTTTTGAACAGCTGGGTATATCTTCTTGAAACTTGGTGTATATATTTAAGGAGCAGAGACATTCAAACTTTTGTATTTGAAATATTTTCCAAGTGGGTTCTTGTCGAGAAGTTACTTTCTATTAGGCGCCGTCTCCGATTCCCAGCAAAATATCCAAAATAAGCTCAGTGATTTTTTTGTTGGTGTTGTTTATTTATTGTGCGTTTTTGTATTGTTTTCTTTGAAGTTTTAACTTGGTCCGCACGTTAATTTTGATTTAATTACTAACATTTTATTACAACAAATTCTTACTAAGCTAAGCGAGTTGCTAGCGTGAATTTGTTTTTACCCTCTATTATTCTTGATTTGATTTTTTGATGTATTTGAAATGAGGGGTCATTGTTTTAATTGTTTGTCCGTTTGGTGTATTGTCCCTTTTCACTGAGTTGGGTTATGCTGGGCGGGATCGGGCTGAAGAGGGTGTGGAAACCCGAAACGGCCCCGTCTCCGATTCCCAACAAAATATCCAAAATAAGCTCAGTGATTTTTGTTTTTTTTTGTTGTTCTTTAGTTATTGTGCGGTTTTGTATTGTTTTCTTTGAAGTTTTAAGCTTTAAGTTCTTGTGAATTTCTGCAAAAAGTGAAAAAAGGAAGGAAGTGTCTCTTTTATTGATTTGTTTGGACTCAGTTACATAATCTATCTTCTCACCTCCCGTCCCTAAAATAATATCTAGTAATAAAAATATTTTTCGTTTGTCTTTCTAAAGCTCTAATAAGTCAGATTTCTATGAATCATATTTAAACTAAAACTTTGTTTTTAGTCTTTGTTTTAAAAGAATTGAACATTATATTCATAAACAAAGAGAATCAACAAAGGCCAATGCAAATATTCGTGCTTTATTAACTTGTAATAATATAAAAGCCGTATGTCCATAGTTCGTCTCATATTCCTGTGGACCACTGTTCGATGGTCCTTCCTATTAGGTCGCCTTAACAATGAAATGCGATAATGAAAATCTGTTGATAGGGTGGTGTACCCATTGACAATGTCAACATTAGTCACCCAACAATGATCGGTAGAAATCTGAGACTGACGGTAGATTAAAGGCGGTAATAGAACATTTGGCCTAATCCCCCGTTTTTATTTAAAATTTCCTAGCAATTTTTTGTTTGTTTTTGGTTGGTTGGCTGACATAGGCTGACATAAGCGTTTTGCAATAGCAGAGATTGAAAGCACAAGACCGAAAATGTTGAGAATAACTGATAAAATCTTACGTAAAACAATTCAACTCTCAGTTTTGTAGTAACCGATCCCGTGCAACTATCAAACGCTTGCGTTGTTAACATTACTATTGATTTATTCATTAGCTATTGATTGAGTCAAGTACAATTTCAAGCAATGAGTTCATTTCGTATGTTTCACAACCATTTTGCACCATTGTGGTGATGTTCTTGAGTAAGAGGCCACATTGACATCATATTCGTTCTCGCACAGTCGATTCAATATGGATAGACCCCCAATTTTATCCATTTACCCATATTTTTTTTTCCTGATCCGGTCAATGGCCACCGAAAACCAGAAGAGACCTGCACCAGAGGTCGGTTTTTTTCCGGGAACCCATAGGCCTACTGATGGAACTTCGACTGTCAGCAGTTTGTACTGTGGAAGACTTTACACACATCCTAATAGCTCTTCCTCTCGCAAGTTCACGCTTTCCTACGAACATCAACAACCGTCTCCGCAATAATTTCAAGGTAATTTTCGAATCTCCAACAGACAATCAGAAACAATTACACAATATTTTTTACACGTTTCTTTCTTTTCAATGCTGCGTTGTCTTATTATGACTACTTTCTAAGAAAAAGGAGACTCATTAAATGTGTATCCTTCTACCTTCAATAATGCCTGTGCAGATGATCTTCTTGAAACTTGATAGGCATATTACAAAAATCTAACTTTTATATACATGTATGGATCTATTTCGAGAAATTTCCGAAGCTGTAGGAGCAAAACAATGTCGATATCAATTAATCCGTTTATTAATCCACTGCCATTTGCGCATGCGTTGATGTGATTAAAACCAATAGGAGTTAGCGAGCTGACGTAAGGATTTCAAATACAGTTCAGCAAATTGAGATTACTCTTATATTCTTCAGCTATTTTACTGTACAGAATAAATGAAGGCTTTTGCTTTGCATTGTTTTCACTCACAACAACAATACTTTAAAAGCGAGTAAAGTTTGTATTTTTCAGAAACTTCTAGATCTCAGTAAACGCTAAATATTGTTTTCCGTTGTATTGTTAATTAAAATTTTAATTAGCTAATCTTTTATTTTTAACCATTAGTTTTAATTTAAAATTAAAAATAATGAGTTTTCGAGTTACAACTTAATTGAAAGGTGATGCGAGTTTTAAATTTTAATGTTCCCTCTTTGAAAGCGTAAAAGGAAAAAAAAAAGAGTAAAAATAATGGATTTAAAAGAGATGACTTCGTGTCGATAATGGAACAAACGGTTGACGCATCTAATTTAACATCTCTTTTCCCTTACCACCTGTTACCGTACAAAACTTTCTTCACACCGCCGCGGTTACAATCACATTCTCGTCGAGTGACACCCATAAGAATAAGCCTAATGAAGAGGGGACTGTTAATCCGCGCAGCTGATTACGGCCGGGGTCGAACGGCAGCCGGCAGAGATAACATCGTGAAACAGCGGCTAATTAAATAACCTCCGTCCGGGGAGCGATCGTGCCTGGCCTTGGCGCAAAGTGGCCTCATTATACAGCGCTTTACTGCAACGACATGGCACCGATGGAAAGCGCGCATCACAAGAAAACCACGAAGACAGCCTATCTCTCTCTCTCTTTCTCGCTGATATCTCGTGTCGCGAGAAACGAGAACGGGAAGCGCTTCTGCCGACAGCTCAACAGCACTGATCTCTAAGTGGAAAACCTGATAACCGTATTGCGATGTCTGTTAGACCCTGCTCCGCTAGATTGAAGATAATTCTCCAAGTCAAAGTTACTGAGATAGGTTAACGATCGGCCATGATTTAAAGACAGGGAAATCGAAATCTTATAAAGAAAACAGAGATAAAGTAATGGGATGACATTTACAGGGCTCAGTTAATTTAAATATAAGCGTTATCTCGACCATCGAAGCCGATTATAGAGTCGCTAAAGCATTGGGTCTAACACCTCGTAATATCCATCAGAGGAAATAAAAAAGATTTAAGATTGCAAAATTAAATCGAAATGCGCATGCGCGTCTGTGAAAGATACTATTCATCTACACACTTCAAGTTTTAATCATTTTTAGATTAATAATCCGATTTTTTTCAGGAATATCTCTGTTGACTTTAATTAAATATAAATTTTCTAATTATAGAAGTAGGTGCCCTAAAGCGACATATACATTGCCTCTAAAGTTCTAGAAAACTGGTATGCGAACAAGAGACAATCGACTTTTTGTCATTAACAATTTTTTCATGGGTCCTTGCCGCGAAGTTAGCACGTGAATGTGATAAAAATATCTCATAAAGAACAGCTTTAGAATCGAAACTACAGATTTCTATTCATTTCTTGAGTTAAATCATCTCACGACAGGTCTACGTGGCTCCTTAGGTGGAGGTAGGTAAGGCTACCGGCATATCCTGACGAAGGTGAGGTCGGCTGGTGAAGCCGACGTCCACCCGCCTTTAATTCCAGAGAGAGAATCGGGTACATATTCAGTAGAGGGTTGGGTGAACCCGTCTGGAGGAGAATGGAACACGGGAAAATCTCAACCTCCTCCGGGAATGGAAGCCAGCTCCTCCAGTTCGCACTCAAACGTATTATCACTTGGATAAACAATAAAACCGAATGTTCCAAGATAATAGGCTTTAAGTCATTTACTTCAAAAATTATTAAAATTCCATCAGGAGATAATTCTAGAATTCCACAAAAAAAAAAATGCGACAGCTTTATTTTTTTAATTTGTATAGTTATGATATTTTTGTGATAATATAAATTCATTGGTTCCAAAAATCAATAATTGGAAACTTTAAGCTTATTAAGAAATATCTACATTTTCCAAGCTTGGTGTTTATAGTTTTCGGGGACTAACGCTCTTATTTCTTCTAAAATAAATAGATATCATATTTTGTAAAACTTTTATCTAAGATTTCATTGATTTAATTATATATATAGTTTTGAGGTTATCGATTATAGCTCTTTGTCAACAACGTGTGTGGTTCAAGTTCCTTACCTTGATGACACAGGGTAGGGGTTTAATGCATATTTCGACTTAAAATCGCATTTAAAACTTTGTTTCAACTCCGACACACGAAGTAAGAAAGCCTTTCAGCTTTGCGAATACCTGGGACAGTTCGTTTCTATGCTGTCATCAGCCAGGGCTACTCAGCGTGCAAAGAATCAAAGAATACGAAGGGAAAGATAGTTTTATTAAAGAACGTCGTTTAGGATACTCCCTCACAAATTAAAGAATAAGAAAACACATTTTTGTAGAGAAATGCTTCTTCGGCCCGAGGAGATTGAATTCCAATTTTGTTCTTGTAGTTCTTTTCCTTATTTTCATCTTGTAAGAGGCCGTTCTATGTCTTATGATCTCCAATTAATATTAAAATTATTACAAACATTACAGAAAATTTGTTTTAACTTCTGATAGGTATCTATCCTGTGTTAATAATAAAAAAATTGTAGAATTTTTATTGCACAACTTTAAAATAACTTCTCGTCATTCAACAGGGTAGGATTTTTACATTTTCACTTGTTTTATGTGAAGAATGAAAATGCGCTTAAGTTAAGATAGAATCACAGTCGTTCGTTCAACTTTAGAAATAAAGTAGGAATTACCACATCCACCTCCAGGCGTTTATCTAGAACTTTCTCACTGGCTTCTCGATTTATCTCATTAACCTTGCGACCTTTTGTTGAAGGCGCCAGAACCAGGCAAACAGTTAAAGGTTATAAACAAATTATCAAGTAGAATTAACTAATATATTATTCCGGTTAATTTAAATTTCATTGTTGAATTTTCTGATCTTCAAGAGTTGTAATATTTCTTTATTGTAGTTGATGAAATTTCGGAATGGAATTTCAAATGTAGTTGATGGAATTTCTTGTAAAATCGCAGCCTCTTTCAGTATTACGAGTGCTGTGCTCACGAACATCATATTTTTTTGAAGGTAAAAGACTTCCAACAAATGCAAACTATTATGCAATTCGTTTTACTCACCATATAAAGAATGATGAGGGATGATTCGATATGTCATAACTTCAACACGGCATTCTGAAGGCACTGTAGGTCAGCAAACCTTAAGGAATTTATTTATGCCATTAAAAGGACACTTAAGTAAGTAAACCTAAGTAAATAACGAAATGTAGTTAGTGTTACAAGCAATGTGTAATGACATTATCACTGGATTTGCTCACTGGAAAACAAGATGGCGAATGCTCTCAGAATCATACATTTAAAATCTTGCTAAACCTCGAGAGGCAGTTGCTTCTACAAACTGCTGGTATCCACCTTAAATTTACGATACGGACTTAGTATTCCTGCAAATTCGTGGTTTTTGATGAGTTTTTTAAAGTCTGTCACCATCAATACAATTGCAGCTTTCCAAACAACGAGAACCGGAGTAAGTTCCAGCGAGAATTATAACTGAAGATACAAAAATTTGTGTTACTGCTTTCTGGTTTTCATTTCCTTTTATCAACTTTTTCTACAAAACATTTATAAAAATCTGTGGAACGCCAGTCATATGAGAAAAAAAAATAAGGTAAGAGAACATAAAAAAAAAAAAAAAAATCACAACAGGTCTAAAGGGCTTCGAAAATCGGATGATCGGATCCACGAATCGGACGTATTCTCTTTCCCATGGCCACGAAACTCTCTCCGACGTCGTCTACACGACATGTAACATTCAAATCGTTCGTATAGACATCGTTTCGTGGCCACGTGAAAGAGAATACGTCCGATTCGTGGATCCGACCATCCGATTTTCGGATCCATGCGAAACGCCCTTAAGAATGTTAAATGCATCACGATAAAACGACAGGACCGATTATCATAATACTTGGTTAGTTTTAAGTTGGTGAAAAATAAAATAATCTATGATAACCTCAAATAAAAACATGACGAGGCTAATATTTAAGGACGCCAAATGTCTCCCAATGCTCGATGGAAACATGAGAAATACATGTGCATGAGTGCATATTTGTGGACATGTTTAAAAATCGTAATTTAAATATTTACATTTTTTAAATGTAATTGAGCTGTAATCACATTTTTAATTACTGAAAAAAAAAATAACTGTATAGTTAGTATAGCCGTATACCGTATAGCGCCAGCTCACGTTGCTGCAATTTCTTCAGGATTCCAGCGCCCTCCTGGTGCAGCATGCTATGATCCAGATGTAGCCTTTGAAACATTTGTTTTCAGATATTAGTAGTCTGTTACGAAAGAATAAGTAACAGAAAAAATTACACGTATTTGATAAAAGTATCTTAGTTATAGTAACTTCATTACAAATGTAACGGCGTTACTGACCGTTACCTATAAAAACGTTCTTGTCACTAATAAAGACTGTCAATAGTAGATGACTTTAAAGTAATAAAATTCAAGACACTGGCATAGTTTAAATTTGAGAAAGTATATTATCCTAACCGGTAACTACGGAAAAGTGGAACTCGAAAAGTACGTTGGATAGAATTTCTCTGGTAGTTTGTTAACGTTCTGGAGGCAGGATTGCGAAAAGAGATAAAAAGCAAGTCGTGAATTCCGTTCAGTTCCCGCTTCGGTTGAAGAATGAAAAACTGGGTCAATTTATTCAAACGAAGTCGAAGCTTAGCAGCAATGGATGCCCCGAGGATACAAATGGCACAAGTATGGCGTTGGATTGCCTCGGTCTCAATTCATTGATAATGCACGACGCTCACTTGAAGCGGGAGTGGGGGAATAAAGACACATTCGCCGAGCAAATTCATTTTACCAGCTGTATCCGTTTCTTCGTAACGTGATTGTTTCGTTGCCGTAGGTAGATGGCGCTTTACACATCAGCCCTCAAGGAAGTGGGAGATCGAGTTCTATCAGGGTTTTGAGAACTGGCTGCAATTATTACAAAGTGAATTACCTAAAGTTACACCACAGTTTTAAGAAACAAACAATATGTGATATGATATTAAAAGAATGAAGGAGTCATGGCTTCGTCAGAAAATGTAGTTGGCATGTCAACTTTTGAATATCAACTGAGGAACAAAAAACAAAAGAAAAAAACAAACAACGGTGATGAAAAGGAATTAAGAACTTAGTAAATAAAAAGCTACTTTAAGAAGTCATTGAAAATTGAGAAGAAAGATAAAGTAAATAAATAAATTTTGTAAGAATAAAATGCATTCCAGAGAAATAAACTTTTATTTAATTGGTTAGAATTCTAGATAGTTAATTATGAGGAAAATGCGAATACTTGGTCGTCTTCGAAATGAATACCAACATTGTTGAGGGTAGTTTTGGCCAATAACTCGTGACCAACTACTTCTATAGATATTAAAAGCTATAGGATTGTTCCTATAAGAACTTAAGGCGGAGCTAAACACTATATTTTCTTAATTCTAATTCTATATTTCTTTTCTTCTAATTTCAATTGTCTATAACTTTTGCCATTTTTTAAATAATATTTCTAAAGTTAAAAAACAACTTTGTAAAATAGAAGTTATCTCTTGTAGTTTTAATTTTTAAAAATACATTTTGACGTAAAATAATGATAATAATTCCCAAAATGAAATTATTAATTGTTTTTCACATTTAAGAAAATTACATAAAATTACAGTAATGGGAAATTATGAGCCACTTCAGGAAGGTCATTATTTATTCCTGAGTTTTTACATTATTTATTGTAATTTAACTTCATTAGACTTCAAAACAATGTATTGATCTTTAAATTCTAAAAGGACATAGTATAGAATTCCATTTAAAAGCGAAGAACTTCTCTGTACTGACAAAAAAACTAAATTTTGCATTACTCTCAAATGTAAAATTGGATGTAAATTATTTCAACATTCTTGATTTTCTTTTGGCAAAATATTTCTGTCTCGTATTATTTATCAGTGCTTAATACAATTTTTAAGTCGATTCTTAAAATGCAGTACATCATTTTGGCAGTACATCCTTTATGATAGAATGTTAAACAGTAATGTATACTTCGTTTAATAACCATTAAGTTAAAGTATCACACTATTTCCTGACTGTGGGACTAAGTTGAAGTCCAGTGACCAGCCTATCGCCTGCCCGCCTTTAAACCCGGAAAAGAAACCAGATACCCTTTTTGGAGATGGCTGAGTGAACCCTAGGACGCTTCTGGAGCAGAATTTAGCATGGAAAAATCCTGGGTAGGGGATTGAACAGGGCACCTCCAACCTAAGTCAAGTTCATAACTATTAAGATACTTTGAATTCGGCAATTACGCTGTATGTGGTATCTACTCATTATTATGATAAATGAATGTTTTATATTTTTAAATAAAACTAATTTTTTCTCTTTCTTTCGTCTTCCAAAGGATTCGAACTTAGAACCTCTGTCCCCGTAGTCAGAAACCTAGCCATTGGCTACTACTGGTCCCCCAATATCTGCTTCTATTTTTATTCTAATTAAACTTTGCTTTCTCTTCTTTTATTTGCAAAAGATGTTGCAAATTAAAATGATTTATCTGGAATAAAAAAATACATTTTAAATACAATAAACCTTATTCCTTATAAAATAATGATAAAATACGGTACATATAATATTTGATATGTTTTTACGAAAAAATAAGAACTAAATAATGTATTTAATTTTGGATAATTTTTCTTTGATAAATTGATTAGCTTTTAGTCCGATTATGATATTAATTTACTAAATAAAATACTTAAAAATAAATGCTCCCTTATTCAAATCTACAGTTTGACGAACTCTTTTTTTTATACCATAAATTACCATACAGATGAGAGAATAGGATTTCTTACGTCAACTTTTTGATGACAATAAAGACAAATTAATGAAGTCTTATTACTTCCCACATCGCTCTTTCTCTCTCCCTGCAGGGATTTCTTAGCTGCAATGGTAGAGAGAGAGAGCTGCATGGTATCCTACAGGGATCGCTAATAGACCCACTTACTTGCCACAAATGCGTTTTGCATCAAAGATCACTATAATTGGAACTTCAAATCAACTAAGCTAATAAACCTGACATCAATTATACATATTTCAATTATTCATTAAACGAAACCAATTCCGTCCTGATCGGCTGGGCAGGGGAGGTTATTTTATCAGGCAAAAAAAGTTGGAAAATTTACTCAAAACCTGTTAAAAACTTCGAAACCCAATAGATTTGAACACTTTGGGGTTCAATTAAGTTAATTGTTAACCAAGAAATGCACCAAAGGTTGTCTTTGATTAGCTACAATGTAAGTAATCAACTCCACATTTCCCTTTATAATGTTATTGGGTTTTAAGTGAGCGCCGTTACTCATTTTCCTTGTTTTAACTCCGAAGAAGAAACAAAAAGAAAGAAGCAAAGTAAGTTTTAAAGCCAAATATCAATCACAGTTTCAAATGAAAATAAGAACTTGAAAAAACTTAATGCATACTTTCCCTAACACGTAATTTCTAAAAATTTAGTTTTTTTAGTTGTGAAAACGATAAAAAGCCTAAAACTTAACCAACATGTTTTGAACCCAAACCATATAAACTTTTCCATTTTCTGAAAGAAAGCAACCCTCCTTATTTACTGAAATTGTCTAAATAGGGTTAAATTTAATCACATCAAACCAACGCAATGGAATAGCTAAGATTTGTTATTCACTGTTTAAAACAATGAGAGATTAACAGAAATAGAATTCAAATCCATTGCTTAGATTCCAATGCTTTTCTGCGGAAATTTTTATCTCCTTTTCACGCTGATTTCTTGATAAGAACCCATTTGGAAAGGATTTCAACTATAAAAGTTAAATGACCCTTCTAGTTCTCGAATAGGCATACCAAGTGTCAAGAAGATCCATCCAGCTATTATTAGGGGAGAAAAACTCAGACTAACGTATGTGATAAGGTTAAAATTTTTGAAAATTAAAATATGAAAAAAATTACAATCATGCTTTGTTAGTTAAATATTAGCTACTTTCATCATTTTATTATCTCTATCTTATGTTATATCGTTTTAATCTAAGTTTGTAAAAACAAACTGAGATACATCAAAGTCGTATGTGTTTGTCAGTACAAATGTACTGTCCCATAGTAACTCTTGGAAAAAAAGTTTTTATTATTATTATTATTATTATTTAAGTTTTTAATGCGTACTAATGGACCACTTGGGGATAGGCGGGGCTTCGTAGTTACAAAATATCCCACCAGGCTACTGCTTCGCATGTGGGATAAACAAAGCCATGTGCTTTGTTTTAACCCGTATAGATGTAGAGGGTAAACTAAAAGATTTGATTTGGATGAAACGATTGTAAGCCTTCCAAAATTTTTATATCGGATGTAGAGTTGATTATAGCCTATTGAAGAACACGACAGCAATATATAATCAAAGAAGGATATAATTTAATTATTTTTAAATATTACAAATACTTCTGACGGCATCGACAACGCGTTTGCTTTTGTAGAGGCTTATTGCAATCAAGATGACAAAAAAAAAAACTGAAACAGTAAGACTTCTATATTTTAAAAGAAGAAATATCGATAACAGATTCCAAGCCACGGCAGCATTCTGTGGCTGTAAAACAAGTTCTGCAATTTCTTAATAAAAAAGTATTATTTCATACTCGTAAGTTAAACTGCGCTATTTAAGATATGGATCGCCACATTGTTTTGCAATTCAGTATGACGCTACAGTAATTTGACGGCATTCCTTATTTATTCTGTTGAATTGTCTTTTCATTCCAAGGAAATGATTTGCAAAGTGTACATTTTTATGTCTTAACTGTTATTTTTATATATATATATATATTTGCATAAATAATCATCATACTGTACATGATTAGTTCTTTTGTTTTTCCATTTCTCTCTAAATAGTATTCCTTAATTCTCGACAATTTGTAACTGCCGATTTTGTAATTAAATTTCAGAAAGCATAAACCTAAAAAAAAAAAAAAAAAAATCTAGAAAATTATATTTTTTTATATATATTTATAACTTTGATTATCAAGCAGTTAATTAATTTGCCAACCTATCAAATTCAGAACATATTGAGTAAAAATAATATACTAAATATTTCTACAAAATTCGTTAATTTAATTGGAAATAAATTTTTAATTTTAATTTTATATTTCAATATAAATAAAAAACAAAAAACATCTAAACATTATTACAAATTTAGTTTTGTAATTTAGGTTTGAATAAAACTTTCATTTTTTTATAGAAATGGCCGTAACCATTACATTCTTAAAAAAAAAAAACTCAATTGCTGAAGTTCTTATAATAATACAGCAGTAATTCAATAAAGCATTCCTTCGTCCGAAAAAATAACATACTATGGAATTATAAATAAACAATCCTCAAGACCTGAACATTATAGTGTTCTTCAGAGTTTTAAATTATCTTTGCAAATATATACAAATTATGAAACTGCTTTCTTATCTAACTTAAGTTTATGCCTTGGTGACTTCATTTTCTTCAGTAAAACGAAGGAAAAAAACACTTGGCAGAGCTTTATTCTTCAAAAATTTCCTGTTTCGGAATTATCACGCAATAATTAAATGGTAAAAAATGTTTTGAACAGACTCTCAAGACTACGAAATAGGCGATTTTCGTATATCCCGCCGAATCTTTATTTCGCACATTTTGGTTGCTGAAACCTTGTCGAAGAATATTCCAAGCGTTTTTACAGAATTATTACAATAAGGAACTGCACAATACTGAACCATTCCGTCTTGAAATACCAAAAATCGACGAGTTTTTTGAGTAATTCACACTAACTTATACACTCGCTCTATGGGCTTTAAGTTTGTTTACCACACATGAGCTCTCTCTGCATGTGCTTACACGTCATACGTGACATCGGTAGGGGCGTAAACCTCAAGTGGTCCATTGTCGAGATAGCTGGCACCTTCGATTACATTCACAACACATAAAATTGATTTTTAATTCCTTAAGTTAATATTGCTGATTTAATTTTCAACAAAATTAAAACCTTTTTTGTAATTGACAAGCACTGTACTGTTCGTTTTCGAAAGCCAGACCCGCACTCGCAGACGATTCTACTCCGCAGAAGGGTGATACGCTGAGATGGGCAACAGGTCTTAGGAGTTGACTGAATCTGGAACTTTCAACCCCCCCCCCCCCATTTCCGTAATACTTTTCCGAAAAACGCAAGTAGAACGCAGCTATTAGTAAACTAACACTGATAAAAGGTAAACATCCCCTCTTTATTTTTATTTCTCCTCATCCCTATATTGATGAAATCGAAGAAGACCTGACGCAAGCGCAAAAGCGCTGAAGGTTCTCGTTAACAAAAACGAACAGTAAAAAGATATCATTTACAAAACAAAAGAAACCTAAACACAACATCTTTAAGAAAATACGTTTTAATGTCTTTTAGGAACTTCTTGTTACTTTACAGGTTAACAACAGTGACGAAATCGCATATTTTAAGCTAAACGTATTATTTTCCAGACAAAACTCTCCTCGATCGGGAACCGCTACAAAAGGCTTCTACTAAATACGAAATTTCGGAATTAAAACACAAAGTAACTATTCCAAAAAAGTAAGACTAAACAATTTTTACAAAGTTTGTGAAATCTGAATGAACTTAAAAGATAGAATTAAATTCAACAAACTTTTAATTTAGGAAAAAAATAAACGAAAAAAAAAAAAAAACCTCGACTATAAAGTTGATGAATGCAGTTGCAGAAAGGTAAAGAAGAAAGTGAAATTTCTTTCTTTCTATTTCTTTCTGCTCTTTTCTTCTTTTCTCTTATTCCCTATGGGTTAGAACCACAATTGTGGGAGATTGTGACTAATGAGAATCAGCATTTTTGCTATGCGTTGAAAAAAAATTGCAAGCCCATCCATACTCCCCCCAAAAAATAATAAAAAAAAAATATTTATATCTTAATTATCTCTAACATGGCTGAGTCGGTTCACTAGAGGGGGAAATAAATTATTTTTTTTAAGATTGGGGGCCTTTGATTTTTTTTTTCTTTTTTTATTAAAGGCGAGTGCCTTGTTTTGTTCCATGTGAATCAGAGTAATTATCTTTTGTCGAAGGAACTCAACATATTAGCCAAAGAAAAGGTAATTAGACAAAGGTCTCAGTGGAAGGAAGCTGTATTATCATGACTCTAGGGTACACCTGTAAGAAATGGACGAAAAGGTTCAAATTAATATTGAAAAAAAAATCCCTCCCTCAGCAAATGTACATCTCAAGGGATCCTCCTTTTTGAAGTAGGTCTTACCATCTTTAATATTTACTGCAAAGATATGTTGAAGTTATTTTTAATTTTTACTTTACAATAACTTCAATCCTGAAGTATATAGAAAGTTATAACGACAAATGGTCTTTGTTGAATTTTTAAAGAATTACTTGTGCTAGATACAAAGATATGATTTACTTTCCTAACTCTTTAATTTGGCCACAAGATATTGATAAGTATAATAATCATACGCCACGCAAACATCTAAAAGTTATTTCGATAAGAAATCGACTGTTCACCTGCTAGAATAATCAAACTCTGACCTGCGTAAAATTTTGGCATTCCTAGCCTAAATTCGGAATTTCGGTATTCCTAGCCTACATTCGGAATTTCGGTATTCCTAGCCAACGTTCGGAATTTCGGTATTCCTAGCACGGTTTGGAATTTCGAGATTCCTAGCCTACGTTTGGAATTTCGGCATTCCTAGTCTACGTTTGGAATTTCGGCATTCCTAGCCTACGTTTGGAATTTCGGCATTCCTAGCCTACGTTTGGAATTTCGGCATTCCTAGCCTACGTTTGGAATTTCGGCATTCCTAGCCTTTGTTTGGAATTTCGGTATTCCTAGCCTACATTTGGAATTTTGGTTTTCCTAGTCTAAATTTGGAATTTCGCCATTACCTTTTGTTTGTGAGTGCAAAAAAGTAACTGGAAGTAAAAAAAGAACTTCGAAAGTTAAAAGCTCAAATTATCATGCTTATTTGTTTAATATCAAGCTTCAAGTAGATTAAATTAAAAAAAAAAAAAAAAGAAAATAAAATAAATTGACTGAATTTTTTTATTGCTTTTATAATGACTATAATTTTAAATTTTTCGGGAGTGGAGTTTGATACGAAAAATAATTGCTAAGTAACTAACAGAAAGTGTTTCCATTACAGTTTAATGATCTGTTTGACTTTCACTGAAATGCCGAAAAAAAAATGACACAAAATAATAATAAAAAAAAAGGTTTTAGCCCTAATGACCAGATGCAGCTGACTGAGAAGTAACAACTTCCTTTGCACTCCCTCTAGCGGAATTTTAATGAGGTGCAGGTGGTTTCTAATGCCATGCACGCCATTACTAAGTGAAAATGGTTCTTTGATAGGACATTTCACTGTATAGAAAAGATGGAGAAGCTATTAATAATGAAATTAATTAAAGAAATCATTTAGGTTGAAAGTTTTGTGCTAATAAAGAGCTTAAAGTTGATGAGGAGTTCAATTCTCTACAGTTAAAAATCCGTTTAGAAAAGCTTGATTGAAAATAAAAGAAAGCATTGATTTTTCTATCTCTGTATCTAAAGCTTTCACTATAATCATGCTAAGTTTAAAATAAATCTTTTAAGTATTTCCAGTTTATTATAACTTTACCCTTTTTGACATATAATTATTAATCCTTAGATTATTAGCTGCATTAACAACTATGAGATTTATAAACAATTTAGAATACTTAAAAAAAAAACTTACATACTTTTTGAAATTTGATTATATTTGAACACTAATAATAACACGAAACATCATATTTCCCAGGATGCTTCATTTTTTCCCCTCCTTTTGTTTAAAAGTCCGATTTTAAGAAAAAGAATACGTAAGTAATACTTGAAATATGCTTTTTTTGTTAAGTTTTCACATATACACTACAACCTCGTTTATCCGGACTAACTGGAACCAAAGACAATCCGGATAATCCAAAATCCGGATAATCTGGGTAATATGGGTAATAAGCAAAACAAATCCTTAAATAAACAGACTTACCGTTTATTACGATAAAAAACTATGTTTTGTAGCTTCAACGCCCTGTGACACTCTAGTAAAGCTTTCTTAAACTCGACAAAAACCATTTTATTACCATAATTTATTGTATTAATATAATCTAAGCAAGAACTGTACATTTTAATCAAAATAAAAAGCGAATGTTTGGCATACTTATAGTTATGTTCTTGGTATCATTGTTAAAATTATTATCTATGTGAACATTAAATAAAAAAAAAAAATGTCTACAAATCTGATCCGGATTATCCGGAGATCGGGATCAACGAGGGCCGGATAAACGAGGTTGTAGTGTACATCGAAACTTTTTATCGCTTATAAGAAGACGTTTTCATTTTACATTTATGGGGTGTGCAGTGAAACGAGACTATCAACCGAAATTATTTTCGTAATCTCTTAAAGAAATAGTGATAAATCCATTATTCATAAAATCCACTTTATAATTTCATTTCTATTTTCACTTCTTTTTATTTTTTTAAGTACATATTTAATTGTAGATTAGACCGGTTCTTTTCTAGCTAATTCTTCTAAAATCTACTGAACCAAAAACTTAGTGAAATATTAAAAAGCAGAAAATACATTAATAATGAAACAATATATCAATATCATTTTTTTTCCACGCCATATTTCATAAAGATATGCGTGACAGTTCATATATGTTAAAGGATTTCATTTTACAGACCATATAGGCTCATTCGGAACATTGGAGATGTAGGCTCATAACGATTCGCGACCATCGAGATCAAATAAAGATAGTTTGTTCATTGTAACAGCTTCTAAACGAACTGAAAAGCAATTATTGAATTTAAAGTTGTATGGGAAGCAACCATTAGTAGTCTTTAAAGGGTTGGACTGCAAGTTAAAAAGAATTACAATTGTTTATTGTTTATTTTATTTTTGCTTTGAACATCTGTGCTATCTTAAGACAGATGATGGCAGATGGACACGTTGTAAATTTAACCGGCACTTTAGGGCATTTTTATTTTGCAATTGGTACAAATTCAGTTTCTAAAGAAAACGTCGGAATGAAAAAGCCAGCATACACATTACGAGAAATCATTCTAGAAGATGAAATTGGCCAATATTGAATACGGAAGGGTTTTCAATAGAGCTCACAATTCATTGTTGGTACAGTAAAAAGCAGGAAGAAAAAAAAAACTAATTACCATGCAAAACAGAAATTTCTTCTATGTTTCATTTTTAGATGCAAAATTTTAGTGAAAAAGAAAGAGCTAAGAAAGCGATTAGAAGAAATATTGTCTAGACGTTTATACACGGCATTGTATTACCTGGTTTTCATTAATTTGTAATAAAACCTTAGGTTGAAGTTAATACCCAACTATAAGACATTTGCTTGCTGGATATTTTTTTTTCTTGAGCTTGTTAAGCGTATGAATGATGGGTTTCATGGTACAAGAAAACAAGGCGAATTATCTCAAATTAAAAAAATAATAACCAGTGAAAAGCAATGTAATTCTAAGCTTATTATTTGTATCTTTAATAAACACCTTGATGAAGCCTTCATGGCACTAGATGTATGACTGCACTGCAGGCTGATGAGTCTAACAAGCGTAAAACAGTTTTTTTTTTGTTTCTATCTTAATGATGCAAAATCTAACATATAACATTAATTTTGAAATAACCATAAAAAAAGGCAAATTGCATTAAGATAACATTATTGGCAAATATAGAAGCAAAAAAGATATTACAGAAATTGTTTTATCATTACCAGTATATCTATGTATGTAGAAATCTTATGATTACGCGTTGGTTTTATTTCTTCCTGCAAATAATAAAAAAGATATATTCAAGGATATATTGAGACCAGGGAAATTCAATACAAAACGTTTGATATAGATAAGGATCTAGGTAAGGTAGAGATCAGGTATATAAGGGTATAGACTGACAGTTCTCATAAAGATTACAGACTTTTTTTTTCTATGTTTACAAATGCATACATGTCGAGTATATTTATTATGATTTAAAACGTATTATCAGCGGTTCCTAGCCAAAACTTTGTTAACATTAGAATTCAATCACAATGCTCCGAATTTAATTGAAATGACTCAAATATGGGCAAAGGGCAGGGGCTACAATATACATTTATTTTTCTTTCTAACTCCCCACCTTCTCCCTTAGGTTTCCGTCCATTTAAATTTTAATTAAAATTTATAATTATAAATTATAATTATAAATTTATAATTATAAATTTTAAATATTTTGGTTTTAAAATTTTTGCCGGTAAAAAAAAAATACATATTTATAAATTTCTTCAATAAAAAGCATCAATACAAAGAATAAAAAATTAAAGCAAAGAAACAACATAGGAAAAAAAACAAACAGG
This sequence comes from Thereuonema tuberculata, assembly GCA_023159025.1. Lineage (NCBI taxonomy): Eukaryota > Metazoa > Arthropoda > Chilopoda > Scutigeromorpha > Scutigeridae > Thereuonema > Thereuonema tuberculata. The sequence continues at coordinate 9,522,991 of JAFIDM010010028.1, read as the reverse complement.
TTGATATTTATAAAGAATTTAATCCGCAGTTAAAATATATTTATTTAATTATTGCCTGATATGTTTCGTACATTAGTATGTACGTCATCGCACAGAGAAAAAAAAAGAATCTGTTTTACAATATGTTTTTCGAATAAAATCCTATAATATCTTTTAGGTTACTTGATGAAATTTTTCTGCTAAATTTCCTTCGTTGATAGGCTTAAGCAAGTACAGCATATAAGTCATATCATCATCTCTTTTATTTATTACGTAGGTCAAAATAGAACCATGAAAATCGAATCTTTTTTGCGTATTTTCCTTTTAGTCTTTGTTACAATCCGGTTTTTTTATTTCACTCGCTGCAAACTTCCTCGATTATCTAGAATTGGTAACAAAATTTCAGCTCCAAAACTTTGTTAGATCTTTTTTGTATCTTCAAACACTTGTAAGACTTCTTTTTGCTGGATTCAAGTTTGTATTAAGAAAGGCTCGAGTATGACAACGATCCCAAGTATTGTCAAACTGAACTGTACCCTTTACATTGTACTGTATACTTGAGGTATTTTATTGTTGTAAATAAAACAATATCTTAAACAAAAACATCACATTTTTGGTTATTATAATCGATCTTATTAAGGAAACCGATTTCTTGTTGATGAGGCAGCCAAGAGATCACATGTAGATCATATGGTCACATACATAATTTCTTTGTGCGACGACATTCCATATCTTCACCTTTAACTCCGTAAAGCAGATGGCGCCACTGTTACTGCATCATATCACTATACCTAATACTTCAGTCATGATTACAAGAAACTTTTTTATGTAGCCTATATAATGTATGCCGTGCTGGTGTGGCCGTGCGGTCTCGGCGGCGGCCAGCCGTGGCGACCAATGCGCCAGTACCTGGGTTCGAATCCCGGCAGTGGCATAGCTGTTTCAATTTCCTTTCCTGTGTTGTCCAGCCTCTTCTTCACTTTCTCTTCGGTCTGACGTCATTCCTTAATGGCGTCCTGGGGGCAGGCAATGGGAAACCACCCCCAGTATCTTTCCCCAGGTGTTTCTAGGAGATCTATGTGAGACCTCCATAGAACTGGACCTGTCTTCGGACAGAAAACTATGGATGGATGGATATAATGTATATTTGAAATACAGTTATAATCACAAAATATTGAAGAACGGTTGTAATTCAATTAAATGTAAAAATTAAATAGGAGTAATAAAGAACATTTAATTATTGATATTTACAGATCAATAATTAAACCGATATACTGTCAAATACTAAATCAGAATTTAGATTACTTTTACAATGATTTTATTTTGATATTTAATTTTTGATTTTAAAAGGAATGTTGTCGAATGAATCAGTCTGAGTGTTTTTCTCTTAACAACTTCGGAACCGGTAAGTAGATTTGGATGAATTTGGTATACATATTTAAGAACTGAAATCATTTAACTTTGTACTTTACTTAACTTTACAACCTTTTCTCAGTAGGTTCTTGTCAATAAATTAGGGGAAGTACGTCATTGCAATTCCTACAGAAAAGCACTGAAATGTAAACGATGTCCATCTAGTGAGTATTAAACAGTTTATTCAGTAAACGGATTTGCGCGCAATGAGACAGACTTAAAATTAAACGGCCTTAGACCAACTTAAGTACAGTATTCAGCATCGTTTAAACAATAAACTTATACTTTTCATTTCGATCATTTTCATGACTTTACAAAACAAAAACAAAGAAAAATAATACAGGAATTTTATGAAATAACCTTTTAAAGAAAGTAGGATTTAAGTTCTGTCAAGAACTTCTTACATTTTTGTATTTATATTGTCTGATAACTGAAGAAGAAAAAGAAATGTTAAACTAGTTTTCGCTTCAAACTCTCATCACTCTTCGCTTAAGAGTGATGATCACTTTTGTTTGTTACTGTGGGAATGTGGCAGGGAAGGAGTGAAAATATTAAGGAGAAATTGATGAATAGTTGAAAATGTATGGAATACACAGCTTCCAAATTACAAACATGCTTGTGAAAATGTGTGAGAGTGCTACAATGTAATTGCAAAGATAATTTGACTGCTAGGAGCTCGTTAATCTTTATTTAGTGCTAGATATAAGTATATTATTGATCTAGAAATTTTATTAGTGTAGTCCAGTCCATCAGTCTTGACAATTATCGATTTGAAACGAGATGCGCGAGACTTGTGTTGATTTTTATCCAACAGATAAGCTAATGATTTTATTTCACTTATTATTGAATAATATTATTATTTAAAATGTCTATATTCGAAAATAAAAATTTCAAAACAAAAACATTAAGTTTTACGGCAACATCTCCATATCTATAAAGCACAGTTTTTTTATCAGGTTGTTTGTTTGTTTGTATGAATTCGCAGCCGGTTCGAGATAGCCAAACAAAATAGGCAGAGTATTAATTAGAACTTAGAATCGATTTTTAGCTAAGTGTGGCTCGAATTCAACCACATTTACAATAATCCATACCCAAAAATCTATTGATTATCACTTAGTATGTTTTAGCAATAACTCATCTACATTATTTATTTCAAGTTAACGAAAACCAGCGGCGCTATCATTAAAGGTAATGCATAAACGCTTTGCCTGTTATTTCCTTGTCCGCTTTACACGGGACAACTCCGGATCCTCCACTGGTAGTATACAAAACAAATTACATTGAGCAAATAATAAAACTTCAGTTAAAAAAAAAAGCTCTTTATTTTCTACATATTTTAATGTATAATTTACTTTGCAATTTTAAAATTTATATCGTTATAAAAAAAAGTGTTAACATAAAATAAACTTTAAATAGTAAATTAAATAATACTGAGAGCATTTACATGTTAAATTCCATTAAGTAAAGGGAGTAACTTTCTTTTATTGAAGGAATACTATCGTAATACTGTATTTCTTGAAACCTTCGAAGAGGCTATTGACGATCTCGTATTTTCACGCGGATCTCGCGGTACACGGTTCTCGTCAAGTTGAACTTGCCAGACTGTAACACAATAACTTAGCGTAATGTTATTGGTAACGATTTTTTTAAGAGTGTGACAATAATCTCATAAAGCTTTTAGGTCAATCTAGTTAGAAAAGAAAGTGCCTTATAACCCTGACTCTAAACCAAATGGTGGATCTTTGTACTTACCATAGCAAAAGTAGTCACCCCATCTTCTAGGTGGTCGGCGGCCTCAGCTAAGGCAGCCGCATGTTCCATCTCCCACTGTTTGCGTTGCTGCTTCATCTTTTCGCGGTGCTGGTCACTGCGGCACGCGTAGTTCACGAGCGCAAACTCGAGCAGCGCCCCGAAGACAAACGTGAGGCACACGCCGGTCCACACGTCGATGGCTTTTGTGTAAGATACGGGTGGGAGGGAAGCGTTGATTCCTGAAGTCTGGGTTGCCATGGTAAGCAGGGTCGTGACCCCAAGTGATACTCGCGCTGGCACGGCATTCTGGTCAAGCCAGAATGACACCCACGATACAATTACCAACATGCAGCACGGGATGTAGATCTGGATTAAGTAGTAACTGAATTCCCGCTTGAACATTAGGTCGACCCGTAAGCAACTGTATTCACCTAAAGATCAAAGACAAAGAAAGAATTTAGGAACACAATACATATTTACAGAAAAGTTGTTGAAATACATTTTATACAAAATGGCTTTTGCTTTGCAAATTCAAGACATATTAACATATATGAAAGTATAAAAAGTATTATTGTAAGTTATATATAAAAACTTTGACCTATAAATGTACAGAAAACTCAGATGTAATACTAATAAGATATCTGTACAT
>JAFIDM010010028.1:9497386-9519188 GCA_023159025.1 Thereuonema tuberculata | reverse complement strand
ATCTATCTTTGTATCTATCTATTGTATTTATGTTTTGATGTACGAATCCAAATATTACATTTTTACGTTTGGTTACATAAATAGATATTCTTTTTTTTTTCAACATGTATACAATTACAAATATATGCAGTAAAATTACAGAATATGTAGATAACATGTTTTCTCATAAAAAGTATTATTTAGGTATATATTGTTGTTCTTGTCTTCTGAAACATCAATTTTGTATGGGTTAAAATATATATTTTTACGTAAAAAGTATTTTAAATTAAAATGTATTTTAATAAAATAAAATTTTATGCTTAAATCTTTCATATTACCTACTAGTTGTAACAAAACTTTATTAAAACATTTTCTATAATTTAAAGAAAAAAAAAAACTGTCTGTGTAAATGTTTTATTATCAAATTTCAAGTCATTCCACGTAGACGAGTATTTGGAACATATCCGCAAAGGGTCAAAAAAATCCAAGCTTACTCTCTGCATAGAGTTTCCAATATGCCAGTGAAAGAACTTGTAATGTACTAAATCAAGATGGCTACTGCAGAGCGTTTGATGTTAACAATCAGGAATTTATGTGCCTTTAAATTGACTAAATAGTTATAGTCCAACAGACGGATCTTGACGATCCCGTATTTTCGTGATTTCACGTAATTTACGCGAGAATAGCCTCTATCCATGTCTTCTCACAAAATGGCGAAGTAAATTGAAATATTTAAATGAATTATAATACGGGGAAATGCATGAGAATTTTACTAAATTTTAATATAGTTTTCATAAATTGAAAACAGTCAATAAGCAAACAATAAATTCATTAGGTAGCATTTTCCTAGTGACAGACATTCAAAATACTAAATTCCTTGAGACCTGCTGAAAAGGCTAATGGCCAGATCTCGTGTTTTCCGTAATTCTCACACAAACGAGATCGTCAACATCCATCTGTTAGACTGTAATTGTCACTTGGATGGAGGCTAAAGAAATGTTACTACCCGTAAAACATTAAATTTTTATAGTGATAATATGTAATGTATGTGGATCTGTATCGTCTTGAAAGTCCCGATATTGTCTTAATTTCTACCACTGCGAATTCCATGTTTATCCCATTGAATCTTTGGAACCTGACCAACGGGACCAAGAGGGTACATTGTCTGTTTATCTGATTCTTGAGGTACATATACAAAATAGTAAATATACATAAGAATATAAGTTAAAAAAGCTTTGATAGTTAGACTGTTGGATGGATTAACATGCATTGTTAGATATAGAAATAAAAATCATTGTTTGCTTCAGAAGCTTTTTTTAAGAGAAATTTTGTCAAATTTTGACAGGGTTCTGTAAGGGAAAATTACCAAAGTTAAATCGATTCCTGTCCATAAATAGCACAGCAAGTTTCAAGACAATACATTCAAAAGTCGTTAGGGAAAACACACACATACAGAAACTGATTTTTATAAGCCTCACATTCCTTAAGAAAATAGATTACGAACTGGTGATTTAGAACGAGTTATTTTCTTCCAATTTTGCTTTCATTACGCGCATGAAGACATCCAAGAAAGGAAAGTTTGTGATTAAATTCAATCAATTTACATTTCTACAATAATTCACGTCAATTACATAATCAGAAATTTCATCTACAGGATAATGACAACATGGGACTGGGCAATGCATGGCTTCCATGGGTCCTATTGAGTTCAGTCCATCATTGATTGGATTTTCAATGGCTTCTTTAATTATGCAATGTTCGTTATATAAGCTATCTGCATCAAATTAACGTGTATCGATCTGCTAGGACTATCTTTATGATTTGTTACAACATTTTCAGGTGTTCTGAAAATGAAGCTGGAATTTTTTTCAAAGTCAATTATTACTGTTCCTTTTACATATAATTTATTAACTTATTTAAGTAGCAGATATGTACTTTATTTCTTTACACGATAATTTTGTTTAAGTTTATTACATATTGTGTTTGTTTATAGTTATTCTTCTTCGTAAGCTATTCAATATTAAAATACGAATCCACTTCGCACTTTCAATATCACTTGACAATTCTTTTTATTAAATTATCGGTTCACTAATAGTTCACAAACAGTTCTTTAAATAATATTCATTCTTTGGAATTCAAGTTCATAAGTTAAAAAGCAAAACAAAACACCAACATCTTTGAAGAATTCATCATTAATTCTCTGTTGGAACATCGTCACACTTTATCTTCTCATGCGCTGTGTGTCATTGTTCAAATCAATCAATGCTTTAATTAATTTTTTACTTAATTTCCACAAAAATAATGGATTCGTTTAATGTAATGTCAAGATTTTCTTATTTACCAGCATTCTGTAACATTGTTTTTTTGTTTTTGTTTTTTATAAGAAAATCTCAGAGAATAATAATAAAAAAAGGAAGTTCTAAAGAAATTTAAGATATCATTTCTGACAAGTTAAAAACAAAACAAAAAAAAACCTCATCAGATCTCCGACTCTCGTTAAAAGTGTTATTTTTTAATAATAGAAAGTCCCAAAGAACTTAAAGCCTACTTTCCTTGAAATGTTGTTTCGTTATTTTTTTAGAAAACGATAAAAACGAAAAACCTACTTTTGTATTCAAATTATAATTTCTATTCAATAGAAAAAATTATCAAGTTTCTTCAAAAAAAAAAAATTAATTAAAAATCCGCACAATTATTTATATAAATTGTCTAAATGGAATTAATTTGGATCGTATTTTACCATGTGGTGTGGATTAAGGATTTAATATTCACTGTTTAAGACAAAGAGATATTAATCTACATTTATAAAAGGAAAGTTAATTTTTTTTTCCTGTCTCCTCCGACACTGTAAGACAGAAATACAAATAAAGGTTAGTTATAGTATTGAGGATGCTCACATTTTCATTTTTATCTACTTGGGTCAACCGGAAGTCATGTGATTTACGATCAAACATGAGATCTCCGAGACGCGCTCGCTGGTTGTGAGAAAGTGGTCGCGGTCACGGGCGGTGAGAAAATTATCTCAGAATCCAAGATCACGTGATCACAGGTTTGCTAGTAGAAATAGAACAGAAATTCACTGTTTAGACCCCAATGCTTTTCTATGGGAATTTGCATCGCTTCCTCGCGCTGATTTCTCGATAAAGGACCTTTTTTGGAAAATATTTCAAATGAAAAAGTTAGATCCTAGTCCTCAAAAATGCATGCTAAGTTTCAAGAAGATACGTCCAGTGGATCAAAGTCATTAGGGTGATACAAAAACACACCTTTAGAATAGATACACTGATTGACTGATTTTTATAAGCCTCACTATTAAAAAATAGACTAATAATAAAAATAGTTAATAGTTAAATAACTTAATAGTTAACTAACTATTTAGTAATTATTAATAACTTAATAACTATTAAGTAATTATTCCACGTTTTAATAGAACGAAATATATTGTAAACCCTTATATTCTAAATTTATTTAAGTTAATGAAACAATAAAACAAAACAGGAACAGAACAGCACATGAATAAATAATTTGCCTTTCTGAATCAATTATCGGAAGGAATTGGGAACGGCCGTTTCGTCCTTCTAGGGACTCATCAGCCCAATCCGCCTTTCCCGATAAAAGATCCAGACAGGCATCAGCTTATCTGAAGGCTACCGTCACACCTGGCAGTGACCCCCGAAAGCAAAAGAAGCAATAAAATAAATTGTTGTGTTATTTTATAATATCAAACAATATCAGCAGCTATAAGGAATTTAAATAATACGTAATTATGCTGATTCATAAGAAATATAGAAAACGTACTGTATCTTTTTTTCATTATTTTTCGTAAATATGAGATACCGTAATTAATAAATTAAAACTAATTGATCAAAGCCAAAATCTTATTAGCTTTAAAGGAAATAGTTATTTTTGCAAATCCCTTACAATCCAAAATAGAAATGTCTACTTAAATTTAATACTTATTAATAAAGAAAGTTCATTTGTTCATCTTCTGAAGATTTGTATCTGGATGATTTGTTCGTTTTTGATTATATGGAATTGAAATTCTATTTTTAGTTTATTTTCGTAAAAGCACTGAAGCTTTTAACTGTGTATGTGGTTGTGCTTGTGTGTGTTCCCTAAATTTCTCTTCACTGCCTTGATTTTCTTAAAAATTGCCATGCATATTTAATGACAACAGACGATTTAACTATTATCCCCGAAAGCAGAATGTTTTTTATCTTTCTGCGACGATTGATGCTAAGATGAAAAACTTCCTGCAGGTGCAGAAAAAAAACCCGAACCTTCAAATCGACAACCAAAAAAAAAAGACCCCTTTTCTATACGATATTTTTCTGCAGCCCTCACTTTCGTTCTGCGACATTGTCGCCCCGTCGCTCGATATTCTGCTTTGGGGCTATTATCTTTGAAGTTTATTTCTGTGTAGTTCTTGACGAAAAATCAGCCCATAAAAGCGACAAAATACCCGAGAGAAAAACATTTAGAATCACAACAATGTCTAAACAATGGATAATATTCCTTTTAGCTAATCCACTAATTTGTGCATGCTCTGATGTGACTTAAGATTAATTGGATTTAAGCCATTTAAATAAATAAAGCTTATTCACTTAATAAAAAATTCAAATAAAGAATTCTTAACATTTGCGTTCAACAGATGTTTTATTAAAAAAATACGCATAGGCTTTTCACAACTATATAAAAAATATAACGTAACATTTATTTTTTATATATAGAAAATAATCGTGACACACATGATAAAATTGATAAAAAGTACATTAAACAAATGCCGTACGGTTTCGGCCCATTTTTACAACCACGTAGTCATCTTCAGCAGTAAAAAACATTGAAGATGGCGACATGGTTGTAAAAATGGGCCGAAACTGTACAGGTTTTATGTTAATGTACTTTTGTCAATTTTATCATGTCTGTTTTTTATATTTTCTAAATAATTCCTTTTTTACCTTTGTCACACGTTAATGAATTTAAAATAACATATTTATGAAAATGGGTTTCAAGTTATTTCAAAAACGTCTTCATATACATAACCTTTAATCTTCAAGAGCTTTAATAACAATCAGCAAATACTTCCTTAATTGCCCAATTTCAATGAATGGGGATTATATCAAAGCACTCGCAAATGATAGGAGGATTACTAAGCGATAAACACTGTTAGACATCGATAGTAAGTCGTTCTCAATACGAATTTCTTTTGTCATTCCTTCTATACGAATTTCTATAATTCACTTCTACACGAATTTCTTTCGTCAATTCTAGTACAATATCTTTAAGACACTGTTTGTTTTTTATTCATTACAAGAGTGAAAAAGGAATTTTAGTGATTTCTTCTTACGAAAAAAAAAAGATTTTTATATCCCATAGATTATTGATATTAAATCTACCAACAGTAAGGATTGGGAAGTGCATTGAATTGAGAGCAAAGGAGGATAAGAACATGAAGAGAACTAAGAAAGAAACAGAACAAAGAGAAAGGCAATGGAATTGTGGTCTTGCAACCTGAACCACCAACAGATAACAAGTAAAACTAAAGACGAACCGATAGTAGTTCTTTGGATGCATTGGGGCTTCTCAAAGCAAATGGAGGTTGTCGGGGGAGATCTGTACAATGTCTACAGTTTCCTTTCTTCCAGACACAAAGTAAGAAGAAAACGAAGAGAGAGAGATAAAAAAAAGAGGGCTTTATTAAATTTCAAAGCCCCACTCTCCAATCTAGAAAGAGATATTGAAAAGTTTGTATACGAGTTACGATAAAATACCATTAGAAGAATTGAAATAAAGTCTAAACAAAAAACCTTAAAGGTAATGTACTGTTAAGTTACACATCATTTGTTCAATTGTAGAGGTTTCTTTTTTTTTAATCAAGTTAACCATTTTAATAAATCATTAGTGATTTAATATTCATTTTACTTATGGAAGCCCCGTATTTAACACAAAACATATCTACTAAATGCTGATGTGATAAATGTAGGCGCCTTGGTTTATTCTTTTGAGAAATTTCTTATTAGCTACAGAAGAATTCTTATTTACACCTCGTATGGTGAATAATGTAATTAATATTCGAAGTTTTTGTTAATTGGAGTCATATCCCGCGACAATTCAATTCCCGACACTTCGGTTATACGACGCTTTTCAATTGCTATCATTTCCCTATTTTGCGACATCTGAATCACCGACACTACACTTCAGCGACAGGACGCTACCATTCTGCGTTCAGATGGCGTCACATTCCTTCCAAACATCTCGCTTTATTAGTCTTTGTGATTAAGTGAACATTAAACTGTTTGCAAATTTCGTTTTCTTATTATATGTAATTACCTTATTTCGCAAAATATATTGAAGATAAATTTTGAGACTACAATTTGGTGAAATTGCACATTATGTGTACTGTTCGGTTTTGTTTACGAGAGCCTTCAACGCTTTTGCGCATGCGTCAGGTCTCCTTCGATTTCTTCAAAATAGGGGCGAGGAGAACAAAAGATGGGATGTTTACTTTTTATAGTGATAGTTTACTCGTAGCTGCGTTCTATTAGCGCTTTTCGGGAAAGAATAAATATTATTGTAAAAATGCTCCATGTTATTTTTTTCTTAAAAGCGAAAATGTCCAAAATAATTTCTTAGGAAAGTACCCATCTCAGCGTATCATCCCTCTGCGGAGTAAAATCGTCCGGCAGTTGTATCTCTGCCTTTCAAAACCGCACAGTACAATTTATTTTATTTATCAACACTATATTTACATGAGTTTTATGCATTTCTGTAACGATAACAATGCACTAATACTTTGGTAAGTTTAAAAAATAACATCGTGCAACGAAATACGACGATTTTCTCTTTATGACAACGGTCTGGAACTTAATTTGTTGTACCGTTAACCGAGACACACTGATACTGATGCTAGCTATAAAACTTTAAAAAAAAAATATGAAGGAGGGGGGAAGAAACAGGGAAATTTATCAAAAACGCAGCAAACCGAGAAATGAACAAGAAATCAAACAGAAAAATTAAAAACCAAAAAATTTTGTTTCTTAACTTCTCCTATCAGAAACTAACTTTTGTTTAGATATCAAAATTCCATTATGTAATTTGAAACAATTACGATGACAACTATTAAATCATTGTTAGGTAGTTTGGTCCTGAAGGAGGAGTGGGACATGATACTACATTGGTCCTTGTTTTGAGGGATTTCCTCACTCCGGGATGAGATACTATCTCGATACTTCGGCCTTCTTCGGGACATGTATAAATATCAATTACATCAAGGTGAGCCCAGAACTAACAACTTCCGTTGTTAGATTTTCGGATAAGTTTCTCATGTTGCTCGGAATAAACAACATGAGAAACTTATCCGAGAAACTAATAACGGAAGTTGTTAGTTCATGCGCCCACCTTGATGTAATTGATATTTGTACATCTCCCGAAGAAGGCCCGAGGCACCGGGCCGAAATATCTAGGTAATATCTCATCCGGGAGTGAGGAAATCCCTCAAAACAAGGACCTATATAGTAACTGTTAGGTTTATCAGTTCTTTATGAATTAAATTTATAGTGGGTTTTAAATTAAATAAAACGATTACGTATGGGACTCAATATTTTTAGGAAAGTTTCTAATTAAACTATGACGATTTGCTATTCAATAAATGTTATCACTTTGGCTATTTCGCAAAAGAAGCTCAAAGTAAAACACTGATTCGCTGCTGGAATGAGTAATTTTAAATAATTGATTCTTTAAGATAGATCTGATCAAAGATACTTTTGTTTACTAATATAAAATCTAATGAAAAGCTTAAGATTTGTAACAGTTGTTAAATAGAATATCCAACCAGAATTTAAGGGATCTAAGTACTGTCATTAAAGGAGATTAAAATCTTCGACCATGTGGACAGAACAATGGAAGGTTTCCAGAGCTAACTTTGTGGATACGAGTTGCAGTTTGAATCTAAACTACCGATTGCTGTGAGAACTTAGAGAGGAAAACACGGCTGGAATGAAACAGGCAGAAACACAGGTTAACAACCTTCTGCACTCGCTCACCTGAAAGAAGAAGGAAATTAAAGGGTTTGGACTTCATCAAGGAACGTCCCTCCATTTCGTCAACTTCCGAAATATATCAAATCAAGTTAAAAGTCATGACCATCTAAGAGAGTCTTCTAATAGTTCTATAAAGAATTTGTGCAATTGCCTTTGAGTTATTTTTTGTAACGGAACTAATAATCTACATAACATTCGTAATAAAAAAAATTAAGATTAAAAAGAAAGGGGCCGTCCATTAATTACGTGAGGTGTTTTTTTCAGAAATTTGGACCCCCCTCCCCCCTTGGTGAGATTTGGTGAGATTTTGCCGGACCCCCCCCCCCTCCCCCTTTTGACCTCACGTAATTAATGGACGACCCCAAAGGCCTTAACATATATAAAAATTAAATAAATTAACAAAAAATATTATTTTCTAAAAATAGTAATTAAAAGCTGATGTAATTTGTAGTTTTTTTCCTTATTTCTCCAGGAAAGTGAAGCTATCAAATGACCCAGTCTTTGGGTCTATGTTTGAACTATTTGATAGACTTCCTTGAAGTTTGATAGGCTTAGTTATGAATAAGACGCCATTTAAGTTTTGCATTTCAAAATTATTCCGTGTGTGTCGTTGAGAAATTAGCGCGGGAGGTGACGAAATTTCAGAAAGATTTAGAAAGGAAACAGACATGAGTTATAATCCTTTTAGTAAACCGTTAATTTGCGCATTCTTTGATATCGTTAAAATTAATAATAATTAGACAAACTTCCGTAAATAATGTGGGATTTAATAAAGAATTTTTTCACAAAGTAGGAAATTTATAGACTACTGTTTTTGTTCAGCAGTTATAATTTAAAAAGGAGAACTTTCTTCGTATTCACATTTACAAAACAAGAACTCCACTCACACACCCCAATATTTTAAGGAAATTAGACTTCAAGCTCTTTGAAGAACTTTTAGTTTCCTATTGTAAAAGTAACGTTACAATAATTAAAATGTAACAGAACCGATCCAGGAATAATAATAATAAGCTTTTCTGGACCATGTTGTTTTGGCATTAAGAAAACATTCAGAAGAGCGACGCTAGTCCTCAGAAACTATACTGCAGCCATTTGCTCGGAGCATTGTGATAAGAGAAAAGCTAATCAAACTCATACTTCTCACCTGGCAGACAAAGCTCTTTTTACAATGAGTCAGTTTTGCTTTTAAATGCTTAAAAAACATTCTAACGTTCAAAAAGTAAGTTTAACTTCCGCTACACAGACGCCTCCGATTCCGGAGAGAGAAAGGAAATGACGGCAAAGGATAGAAAATAGGAAATTGAAAATGGCAGATTGGAATATCTCAGCTGGAGATTAATTAAACGTGTCTACAACAGTCAAAACCCATAGGCTTCTGTATATTTTAATGAGTAATTCCAATTTTAATAGAATATCTTTAACAATGGAACGTGAAGTCCCACAAATCTTATATATAAACAATCTTACAATCTTTATTAAGTAATGAATTACACTACAAAAATATGTCTTTTAAGGATTTATTCCTCAAGAGTTTCTAAGTTGTTGACTCAATCAGAATTCAGAAGAGACAAGAATTTCGTGGAAGAACTTAAAACCTACTTTATGGTGCTTATCGTTGTGGTAAACTCAAGGGAATTGCAGTTTTATTATGGATTCCATCATATACACGAATAATACAGGTCAAGTCACAAGTCAATACAGATTGTAGAACATCGAATCAGCTACACACAAGCGAATCTCGGTGACGAAGAACACAGCAACAACACATACGAATACGGCATACCTAAGTTAGCCTGAACTACTACTAGTCAACACACTCAACAATGGCATAGCAATCGAGTGTGCAGTCACCGTCGAGCACTTCTGGATGCAGGCTTTTGACATACGATATGGGTATGTCATTATTACGATGTGAGCATAATATCGTAAATGAAAAGTATCCATTTTTAATGATGTAAAATGAAAAGTATCCATATACTTTTGATTTTCGATACCTAATATTCTAAAAAAAATGAAATCCGTATTATTTACTTCGAGTAGCTTAAATCTGATTATCTTTAATTATATCAATATCAATGAATTACTATAGTCCGTTTATTATATCTGTGAAGACACGTGACAACTCCATTGAGCGTTAGTTATTCCGTGTATTTCCGTTCTGAACATGGCGGCTGCTGAACACACACCGTTGTTCGTTTAGCCAACAAAACCTTGAAGGGTCAATCGAGAGGAATCATTTGGAGTGTTTTTTTTTGTTATTTCAACTCGTCTATCTCTATTGTAAAATGGCTGAAGCAGCAGGTATTTCATCTAATCGAAGCCTCGCTTACCACTAAGCCTAGCCCCTTGTCGAAACGTCTGGCAAGAAAAGAGAGCAGCCGACCCCGATAACAGAAATGACGACTAAAAACAAACTTTTTATGAAATTGAAACTAAATAAATAAAAAAATGGTATTCTTAATATTGAAAAACCAACAAAAATAAAACAATGTTGGGCGAGGACAAATAGGATGTAAACACCGGAAGTAACTTACAACGATATTCAAGACGCGACCAAGCAATAATTCTAGTGAAAAAAGAAAATAATAATGATTGGTTAACTGTGATCACGTGTCTTCACAGATATAATGAATGGACTATAAAAAGGATTACTACGCATCCTATGTCTTGACATCCATAGACATTTTTATTTCGGTTCTAATGAGTTTCCAAAGACATATCAACTACATGCCCTAACTTTCTACCAAGGATTCAGAAATAATTATAATTAGTCAGAACTGCATGAATCAAAAAAAGCCAAGATATAGTGCTCGTAAAAAACAAAAGAAAAGAAACTTGTTGATATTAACTGAAAGCTTCTGTACTGATACTAAAAGTGCAATAGGTTCTCAGATTAATTGCAAAAACTTGGGTGCTTTTATGTCTTTTTGTTGGTTATTAAAGAGGACATAACTTTTTTTTATGATATCTCCCACAATTTATTGGACTGGAAGAAAAACAAATATTGTTTTTCCATTTTCAAAATGTTTTTCTACCTATACAAGGAAACAGTTGTAATTAAGAGTATAAAAGGTTCTCAGAAACAAAAACAGACAGTACTGGTTTGAATATATATATATACAAATAGAATATACAGATAGAAATTTCTTCAGAACTTTCCAGATGTATCCAGAGATGCAAAGTTGACCACGTTAATAAAAATAATGGATATCTTTAGATTCACAATGAATAATTCAAATTAAATCGAATTAATAATTAGCAGTAATCAATATAGTATTGATTACTGCTAATTGAATTTCATTCTTATCGAGAATGACAGAAACAACAGAAGCCTACACGGTTGTTATTAAAAACCACCTAACAATAATACATAGAAATCTAAAACAGAATGTAGTCACTTATGTACTCAGTAATTTTACATTAAAAAAAAAAGAAATCATTAATATTCAGGGATAATTATATATTTTAGTTTCAAATGTAAAAACGGTTTTGATGTAGACTTAATTTATTCAGGAATTATATTAATAAAACCCAAAAAAAATTTAAAAATGATTAGGAAATAAAAATATAAAATTTATTTATTTTAAGTAAAATATTTTAAAATAATGATTAATGGTAAGTCCTTCTTTAAACAAATCATAAAAATTAAAGTTGATAAAAAGGCGCAGCTTGGAAAGTTACAACAGATGCTATCAATTTCATCCTTTTCTTCAGAAAGAAAAAAAAATCCAAAAACTCGATTTTTTTTTTATCATTACTAGAAGGCTGTCCGTCGCTTTATTCCGTAAGCCTCGCAAATGGAGCGGAAAAAAAATATTTATTCACAAAAACGAATTACATCAGATAAACTAAAACCTAAAACAAACTGAAAATATATTAAAGTTATGCAATACAATATTGAAATCTATTTGTAACAGTCGGAAATTTGTTGCCTGGCAGCGCACGTGCGAAATTCCGTTGTTGTAGACAGCATTGATTATGCAACAATACTCCTGTTGCCACGCAATGCATGTGTGAATTGTTGAGAAATTCAACTGATGGCGAACGTACGCATGCATGCTTTTTTTTTTTGAAATACAGATATCGTTATGTTTGAAAATGCTTTGAAGTGACCAAAGTTTCGGAGTAATAATTAAAAAAAAATACATTCAAATTTTGTTATTTGAATATGTAGAATTATCCCATCACTTTTATTTACTAATATTTTTTTATAACATTTACTGATAACAAAAAATAATTGTTTTTAAAGCAATACGTCGATGGTTGTCTTTCCATTACCTCTTTGGCTTCCCTGTAGAGTAGATGTGCTTTGATTGAAAGACTCCTTCAGTTTCAAATAAAATCAATAGAGCGATAATTACTCGCAATTACAAGTAATTACTGCTAATGATAACTAATATTGATGGAAAGCAGTGAAATTAGCTTTATGGAATGCCTTAATAAAATAGCAATTATAAAATTGCCTTAATGTGGCCGCGCTAAAATTTCTGATTTCCACTGCTCTTTTTAGCCTTATTAACTAGTTTAATGTGAAGGTCATCAAATCAGTCAATCTTTGTGTGTGTTTTTTTCCTAATCACGTTTGAACCCTGGATGGATCTTCTTGGAACTTGGTATGCTTATTTAACGAGTAGAGATGATCTAAGGCTTTAATTTCTTTAAGTTCTTGTTAAATCGTTGTTCCCTTTCTTTTTATAGTGTTTTATATTCAAATAAATTCGATAGTATGTTCTACTGAAGTGTTTATCTTATATATATACTTCACATACAGAATATTGTGTTTTTTTGTGACCATAGTTTTTGGAATTAATATTATATTCTATTACATAAATTATTTCTGCACTAAGTTTTTCCTCACCACTTCGTATTGCCTTTTAAATACTGTATCATATAATTTAAGCTATATACAGGGCGATTCAGGAGGAGTTACCGCCACTTTGGGAGCTCATTTATAACAACATTCAGCAAAAAATGTCCTATAAACCGGGGTCAAGTATTCTCAATACTTAAACAATAGTTACAATCATGTGACTTCTTAAACAATAATGTGAAGGTTGTTTGTAAAAGACCTCTTTCGTTAGTTGAAGGAGTAAAAACAAATGAGAAATAAAGAATTAACTTTTCAGAAATAATGTTTCCTTTTATTGGCCACAATGTTGAAGCTGAAAATGTGTTGGGAATTGCTTAATTGAGTCGTACAGAAAGTTGTATCAAGTTTTAACTACAACATTACATTATTCTGACGCATTTATAAGAACAATTGTTACAAATCACACCAATTTTATCGACTTGAGTCTTGTTACACGCGTTGTTCATAGTAGTGAAAGAAAGCATAAAATACAACATTCTTTATTTCTCATTTTTTTTTTCTCCTCCAACTATCGAAAGAGGTCTTTTACAAACAACCTTCACATTATTCTGTAAATATTGTAATATTGTAATTCTGTAAATATGGAGAACAGGATCCGGGGTGTATATGACATTTGTGGTGGTTAACTCCTTCTGAATCACCCTGTATATCGTTATGTAGGAAATAATGTTGTTTCATCTCAATATTCAGGAACTTCATTAAGATTGAATGATAATAAGGACCTTTGTGTATTTCTTAAAACCTTCCTTTCTTCAAGTAGTGAGCAGTCACAGTACAGAATTTTGACAAATTAAAATATCTGATACTAATACAAATCACCCTTTGTTAAAAAGAAAGGTAATAAAGTCATCGTTAAATACATCTTCAATAGGAAAGCGAGACTTATCAAATCACTCAGTCTGTACGTATGTATTATGTATCTATGTTAACTTCTAATAACTTTTGAACCTTTTGGCTTCCTTATATAAAGGCCCGGCAATTTCAATTTACATTTGAAATTTGGCCCGATTCAATAGATCCATTCGGGGGTTCAATTGGCGGCAAACGCTTATACATACAGACTGACTTGAAGAATCTTTCTTTCCTAGCAACATAGGCTAAACAATGAAATGACACGAATCCAGTTTAATTAACTTGCTTAAGAATGTGAGGCTTGTCACGGTCCTTAATATTGGACATGTTAATCTGACCGTGGAAACGATACCATTCTGAAGGAAATACACTCCCAGTTCTTTTGAAATTTGTTTCTGTTCTCTTTCTGGAATTCGTAATATGTATTTTCTTTTTTTTTATTTTCAAAACAAAAATAAATATTTCAGTAAATTATTTGAATAATGCTAAGGAACCTCATGAACTCCGTGTCTTAAGTCATAATTCCATCTGCTTTGTTTCTTAGGCTTCCCACAGGAATTTCGCGCGGGAAAATCTGACATCATAATTAAAGCCTCCTTTGCGGTGATGTCTTTGCATTATGGGGTTTGAAAGGCACTAAATTTAGGTGGCAGAGGCGTGTAACCCCCACCCCCATTTACTTAATATGAACGTGGTTCTACAAACCCAGACAATTATTCAAACGAAGCAGTACTTATTTTTAATTGAATGAAGAATTCTCATTTCCACAAAAAAAGATTTAAATTACATCGAATTAATAAATATAGCAGAAAATTAAAATAAATAAATGTACTCTAATGTGGAAAGTTAGACTACTATTTACACCAATGTAAGAAAATATATACTAAATAGTAATTATATTGTTTTTTGTTAAAATATAAATTACGGACGCTATAAAATTACTTTTTAATATTTCTAAATTTTTTAACATTTCTAAAGTTCCAATATATTATGTACTAAGCTATACATTATTACACTCCAGTATATTCTCAACTATAACTAATATTAATTTTCTCAATAATTTATGATTCGGTATTAACAATTCAATGTTTATAGTTCAAGAGTTACAAAAGAATATGAAAGGGACGTGGTATTAGTAAAGAATTAATCATTCCAAGTATCTCAACGACATCTACTGCTTAAAAAAATCGACTGTTGTAAACTGTTCTTGAATGAATGTAAAAAAATATCGTGATATTATACTTATACCACTTAGAAATCATTATTATTGTAAATTCAGTTGTTTTATTTTCAGTTTTTTCTTATTGAAATTTGATTTGTTTTATACAGAATTTGAATAACTTCTGTCACGTGACCTTCCAAGTCATTTCTTTAACTGGAAAACTTCTTTTTTTGGTGGAAGCAACTGTAATGTAATGCATCTCCTAGTCTCGTAAGTTAGTGGCTGTTGTGACTTTTTTATTTTAAGAAGAAATAGACCTATTTTTAACGTTTTATGATGTAGCATTTTAGTTATTAAATCTTACCTGTAAAGAAAGTTAAGAGATACCTTGAAAGTTAAAGGCCTAAAAAATTAAAATGGGAAAAATAGGCTGGCAAAACGAAGATCAGGAAAAGAAATTAAAGATGCTTAAAGCCCCAAGCTACAACGACTGAAGAGTGATACACATATTCAAATATCACATCTTTTATCATTTATTCATTTAAATTATAGATAAACTAAATAGATTGTTCTCCAGATGATTTTTGACAGAAACTGAACCCATAGGGGCCGAAAACAACGAAAACACGAATCTCCGCATAATTGTTATCGTTTTAAGGAAAAAAACACACTGTCCTTTTTTTGATCTTATTGAATTGGTGCTCGAAAACTGGCACACCAACTATCCTATTTTAGTTTCACGTTTCTCATTTCTCTTTACCCCTCTATCAGATGGTTGAGGTTTGAACTTCGCATTGGACGAAATGCGATGTTCTCTTGTCACTTACAGGAAATGGACAATCAAAGAAAAAAAACAAACAAACAAACACTGCATTGCAAAAGTAATAACTCAGTTATCCATCACTCGCGGCAGTTTTAGGCAAATTCGATAAATTCGGCCTCACGCGAGGGAAATGCGAAAGGACGGGAATTGAACAAAAAGAATTCATCAATCACCCAATCTGTCTCCGTAGGACTTGATCATCGGGTCCCACATTTGAATCTGTACCTATGTTTTTGGTCGCTGTGGACGTCCTGTGATTTTGCCCAACGCCGCGCCCCCTTCCAGACAGTGATCCATCATTTTGCCGTAAAGGCGCGCATTGCCAAACCCAGGAATTTAATTGCTATTTCGAGAATGTCCAAGGGAGTTGTAGAATTCCTTGTGGAGATTAGTTTTCCGACTATCCGTTTCAATTCGACCGGAGACCAATCGGGAATTCCAGCCGCTGGTATCCCATCAGGCCGTGCGGTTTGCACAAGCCTAATACAGAGCCAAAGGAATTTGAACGGACTCCGTAAATCCTCGCTACATGGACATTTCCATGTTGTGGTGAATGGTGTGTAAACATGCAGCAGATTCTTATCCCCATTTGAAAATCAATGAATAATGAAGATATTAATAGCGTAGCAGGAACATCTTCAGCACTTAGTATAAGTAACTTCCATAATTAAAAAGAGAATACAATAATTAAAAAGCTTTCAATGTGTACCAGTTTAATAACAGTATTACAATAAATCAGAGCCAGCACAGAAGAATAAAGTAATAAAAAGCATATATAAAACAAATTAAGACTGAAACCGATTCTATTAATTTATGTTTTTTATATCGGTATATATATAAATTCCACATCACTGTCCGGCATTTATATATATATATATATATATATATATATATATATAAAATATAAAGCCGGAATGTGATGTGGAATTTAAAAAAAAAGCCAATACAAAAAAACATATCACTGTTTCTGTGAAGATACGGCCAAAGTAGAAATTAAAATAACTAAAACTAAAATTTAGAAACAATTTAAAAATCAAAAACGCAATATTCTATAATAAATATATATAACATAAATTAATAATATATGTAAAATATAAATATAAAATATAAAAATCTATATATCTTTGGTTTTTATGCCACATTCTAAGACTACTCTTTTTTATTCAGTTATTAAAATAATCAGTTAGTAATATTATTATTTTTAGTTTTTAAGTATTTAAATTTAATTATAAAAAAATAATAATAACGGATGACGGTTATTAAATCAAACTCTAAACTAATAACTAATATTAGTCCTTCACTAATAACTTTTGAATTTCTGAATGAATCTTCTTGAAATTTAATAACTTTGATATTTGACAATTTCTTGTATGGATTCACTGTCACCATAGATTCCCATAGATAAGCATTCCCATTGATATATTCCCATAGATAAGCATTTGAATCAAAACAAAGATATCTAATAATGAATAATAATCACTAATAATCCACTTATTTAAGTAAATAATATGGATTGGATTAATTTTTTACAGAAAATGGAAAACTTCTGTTTTTCGTATCCAGCAGATAATACAATTCAAAAATAAAAGTAGATTTTCTAAAGACAAAATTAAAAGTAATATCTAAGGATAGTGGGCTTTAAATTCTTTGGTTGTTAATTTACTCTTTAATACTTTCTCAACCCAGTCCACTTTTTCATTTTAATTTAGAAAGAACTATCAATAAGAAAATGGATGGATAGTAATGGCAAATTAATTTTGATAAAACGCTTTATATAATGATCGATAAGAACTTAACTTCAACTGGTCTTCAGAGCTCAGAATAAAACATCCACTATGTCGGTAACAATTCAGGGCTCAATAAAGAACTTCAATCATACAATAAACCTTGGCAATTGTTGTCTCTTCTCAATCAAGGACCACTGGCAAGTAGCTCTTATTTGAGGTTATTGGTTTTATAGCAATAATGAGCGAGCCATTGTCCCTTGGGATTCGCGGACCGCAATCAATTCAACCAAAAGCACACGGCTTTTTTTTTTGTTTGTCATTGAAATAAAAGGATGAGAGCAATTCCGGGTTTCTGTTCATCTTCATTCAATTTCTCAAATTCTTCTGGGTTTCAAGAAATGATTGCAATGAGGAAGCCTTTGAGCCCTCTCTAAAACCACCCAGAAACAATTATTAGACTCTGGTAAGTCAGGGATAGGCAACGCTCAAAGGATTTGCGTTGTACGAAAAGAACTGGCAATTTAGGAAACATTTATTCAATCTCCTTTTATTGAAGTTTTGAAGGTTTTTACCTTGCTTTCATTTATGGTATCCTTTGAGAAAATTTTGATTTTATGCTTGTTGAGATCTGAAGATTTACATTCCTTTTCTTGATCTTGTATTTATTTATTTATTTTTATCTTTGAATTTACTGTTAATTAAATATATATAAATTTTGGTTCTTTGGTTTACGAATCTCGTTGTAAGTACACTCTGTGGTAAAGAGTACTTCAGTTTTTTGGTGAATTATCAAAATCAGCTCTAAGCCCCAGTATCTTTATCTTTCAGCCAAAAACCAAATAAAAAAAAAATAGTAAGTAAATTATATATTCAAAAAAAAAAATAGCTATCAAAACAAGGCCCTAATTTGTTTCACCCTTTCTCTCAGCATCCCAACAACTACTGCCCAAATTGCCATTGGCTAATAACTCAAAGTAAAATTCACTTATACGACCCCTTTACGACTGACTTCAATATTAGTAAGGCAAATCGATCTACATACAATGAAGTCAGCACTCACTGGATGACGTAATGCCCTCCCCCAAATAAACTTCATTCAATCGATCAACAGTCAATCGTCCGATCTAAAGTAATTCAATATTACATTACTACACTGTTTCTTCCTGTAGTGTTTATATCTAAGAAAGAAACAGAAGCCTACTTTTATTTAAAATGTTTCTTCAAACTCTTTTCTTTGGTATTTAAGTTATGAAACCATTAAAAATAAAACCTTTGTATATTTTTAGATTACAAAAATGCCGAATACAATATTCAAATTTTCGGGGATATTTGTTATTTGCTGAAAATTGATTAAATTAGCAAATACAAATTTAAGTCGCCTAAATCCAACTAACACAAATAAAACACGCGCAAATTTAAAATGGATTAAAAAATGTGATTTACGACTCATTGTTGGACGTCGACCTAAATTATTGTTTGCTGTCTGTGAAAATTATTTACTTCCAACGTTATTCTATGGAAACTTTGGGAATTTATATGGGAATGTACGGGAAACTTGCGCTTGAAGGCAAACAGAGTAATTTTGAAAAATATATTTTAAATATACAAATAGGTATCCTAAATTTCAAGAAGATTATTTCACTGGTACAAAACGTTTTAGAAGACAGACATACATAGAAAAATAGGTCCAAGAAAATAATTATTTTTCAATCTTCCATTTCCACTTTGAAATTTGTGTAGTAATTTGTGATGAACCACATCAGTATTTCAACGGGCACCTCTTTTGTACTCATAAATTAAGTGCAGATAATTATCTTAGAGGAACTTCGCTGAAGATAGAGCGAATTTCGCGTGAGTGTCCAACTTAAAGTAAAAGTGAAGACGTAGGTCTTAGACTTTAATCATTTCTGTTAATCAGAACTATCTTATTTCAGCGCACGTTTCAAATTCAGTTTGGGAACAGAAAGGAAAAAAAATCTACCAGAAGATAACTTAAAAGCATTTCTATTCGCCTTCTCTCTCTTTCACTGCACTCTTAAGGGAATATGACTTCGCTACAAAGAGATTAAAGTTGACGACAAGTTTGACTTCCACCGAATAGTAGCCCATGTGTGTTTTCTTTCAAAAGAAAGACGCTTCTGTTTTGAGTTTAACCGTTCCCGAAGAGTATAGTTTCCTACTCCCCCGCGAGGAATGCTTATCTCTGTGTCAAGGAGACTCGCATTTATGCCTAACACAAAACAATGCGGAAAAGTGCTGTTTTTCTTTTGAAAGGAAGAATTCGATCCAAATCATCATGGATCAATAAAGGGAATAAGTATTTCCTTTCCTTTATTTACATCTGATGGTTTTAACAGGATAGGTGACCGATAACTATATGTACTTACAAGATTTCCTTAAATCTTGCTCATCAGCTCAGAAATGCATGTTTTAGATACAATGTTAAATGTTTACAAAAACTAATATATAATGGAAGCTTTATTTAAATTGCTCTAGTGGCAATTAAATTTAAGTATTTTTTTATGTGCAATTATAATGCTAAAATATATTAAATAGTATATGTACTATACTTAAACACAATTACAGAATGCCTGTAATTAAAGAAGAGGTCTTCAGAGCCCGGTAGCGAAAACATAGTGGAAGAAATTCAATCACAATGTAAATGTTTTCTGGAAAGTGGGATTTGATTTATGAAAAACCAAATACATAAATAATGCTAAATTTTGCCACCAGGGGACATTTGGCGCTAGAAGCGCTTGGTTTTGGATTATAAGAGAGGCTATAAGAGAGACCACTACAAATCAATTTTTGTGTTCGTGTAAGTTACTTATGTCTTCCGTTCAGATGTTCAAAGAACTTAATTCTGTGAATGACGTTTTCTACATCGGAAAGCCCAGATCTAAATTGATTTGCTTCATGCTGCTTTATTCTGTCTTTCAAGGTTGTAAATGAGGAACATTTATCCTTGATACACCAGGCTTTTGAGATGCCCACAAATAAAAATCACAGGGGTTGAGATTAGACGAACGAGGTAGCCATGCCGTTGGAAATGCACGACGAATCACACTGTTTTCTGTTGTTGTCGTCACACTGGCTGTGTGGGTAAAGATCTAATATGAGGTGGTGCTCTCATCCTGTATGATTACAATATGATGAGTCGAGCCATATTCATAGTTGCAGTTGGCGGAATAACAACGTTGAGCACCATCTTTGGATACCCATCAGTAGACGGCACAAATCATTGTAACTGTACGCCGAATTTCATCGAAAAAAATGAACACCATTACAGACCGGTGTGGTTTCATTGCAAGGGGTTGTAACTTTCGTTGAGCTTGATGGAACATGGTCTAGATTGAACATACGAGACTTATTTGCAGTCCAAATGCGACAACTGTATGTGTTAATATTGGCGTTCAGATAAAAATGAGCCACAAGCTCCTCCAACATTCTCCTCTATCCTACTCCTCCATTCCAGATAAGAATGCAGGATAAAATGCAGTCGGGTCTCCGCATCACAGTGAAGCAAAGCTTGAGTTTGAAGATTTTGTAGGGGAAAAACTTGATACGACATATTGAGTTGCTTTGATATTGCCCCAGCACTGCTATAACCTTGTACTTTATTCATTCCACGATGACAACCAACAACGGACCTGTAGGTAAGATGAGATTAGTCTTATTAGAATGATGCGAATCACTTTCCGTTTTCTTTATATTCATCAACTCAATCAGTAACAACAGTTGGATCATAAACTTCACGCGCTTCTAGCGCCAAATGTCCGCTGGTGAGAAGATTTTTTTTTTTAACTAAATCAGTGGGACTATGCATTTTTTAAAGCACATGAACGGAGGACATATTGAACCTCATCTGTAACTTACACGAAAACGAAAATTGATTTGTGATGTGTCTCTTGTAGCCATTACTCTTTCAAGAATTCCACATCAAGCGCTTCATGCGCCAAATGTCCCTTGTAGCAAAATTTTATACTAAATTTGTTTGTTTTTGTTTAAATCGAAACCTTATGTTCCGGAGAGGTTCAATTTCGTCAACTATATTCTTCGCTGTAAGGTCTGATTTAATTACAACCAAATTATATATCTAAGATACGGAATTGCCTAATAATTAATTTTTATATAAACTTCGTGTTCTATTTTTTTTTAGAGTGACAACTGTCATCAATTAAACCACAGGGACTGTACAACCATGCTTTTAAGCGAAACCTACAAATCTTCTCCAGTTCCATTAATATCTCGCTCTGAACGGATTCCATAGGGAAATATGACCATACTTGCGATAATAATCGCGATCGTGTATTCATAATACCTCCCCTCGTACGCCTTTTGAGTCTTGCA
>JAFIDM010010028.1:9427453-9497376 GCA_023159025.1 Thereuonema tuberculata | reverse complement strand
TTTTTTTTAAGGAATTTTTTTGTTCGATAAAAATCCTTTTTGCTGGAGAGCAGTATACATGCATTATATTAATCTAGTTATTATCAAATATATATATATATTTCGCATTACGGTGGGTTCCATACTGTAGACAATATAAAAAGTATAAAAATAAACTTTTCTTTGACCGGGGGGGTAATGACCATGAAGTGTATGGCGCCAACCCGCATTAAACCTGAGTTAAGCGAAAAAGACCACAACGAACTGGACAATCGTATATTCTTCGATCTCGATATTAATTTGCTAATTATATGTACACTGTACATTATTTCTTTGCATATCATTTATTATCTGTTTTTATTCAGATTAAAATTAAATGACATTAATTTATCTGTTTGCTAAAAAAAAATGAATGTATTACGTTAAATTGTGGACGAATAATATACACGTTAAATTTTATCCGTTACGTTATAAAAATTCTACTGAAAGGTGAGCAATTAATTCCTTTTGAAATGCAATATTGAACTTAATTATTTTGTATTCCATTTAAATTTTGCGCGTGATTCGATATGATTTAGGCGACTTAAAGTCAGTATCTGCAAATTTAATCCATTTTTAGCAAAGATATTATACGAATATCTGCCATTAGAATTTACCAACACCGGAACTTTCCTTTTTAACTATTTTACGACTAATAAAGAAAAAAAAGAAAATTAAAACTGGGATAAGTAAATATGTTTGCCGTTCTTTCAGGAACATCATTTAGAATTATGTTGATCAGAGATTGGCGTTCCCGAAGTTGAGTTAAAATTACTTATAAAACCTTTTTTTTTTATATTCCAACCCCCCCTTTTTTATACTCCTTTTTTAGGGAGGGAGTGTGTTATAAATCGTATACGAAATCTATAAACCCTGTGTTCGCTGGGCTTTCTATATGCGTATGTAAGTACTGGAAAAAGATTTAAAAAGCGGGAGAATGTTGGAGAGGCCCCGGTGAAGGCAAGTGGATCCGGGCCGAGGATGGGATTAGCTTTCCCTTCGGTCTTCCCATCCTTCGAGCAAACACGGAGGGTAATTGAAATTCCCCTCTCCTGGCTGCCGATCGCTGCATGAATGGAGACCGGCAAATCACATTTGCATCCGAGCTTTTCAATAATTCAGATGGCAGCCCAAATGCCCTGATGCTCTGGGGCTGGCCTATCCAGTCCTTCTTCATTGAGGCGCCTGCATGACCCCGAGACCAAAGCACTACGATTGACCCAACCTCCCTCAACCGATTACAATTTTTTTTTCTTTTTTTCATTTTGTAGTCAAGGGCATTTTATCCCTAGAATGCTTTCAAAACTATTGACGATTTCTGTAATGCAGTCGATTTGAGATAGCAAATAAACTAAAGTGAAATGGTTTCCTAGCTCTTTTGTAAATTTCAGAAATATTCAGGTACTTAATATTAGATATACCCTGAAAAGAATTAAATAATTTTTTCGTTTAAAAATTATAAATTTTAATTCAATTTTCTCAAAGATAAATCAATTATAAAAGCAAGAAAAGGGGTCACTATCTCCATCATAAATCAATTATAATTGGCGAGCCGATTTTTTTTCAAGAAACGTAAAATAAACAACCAGAAGAATGATATTTTTGATATACAGTAGAGCCCCGATTATCCGCGGGATTGGTTGGCAAGGGCTTCGCGGATAACGAAAATCGCGGACCACCCGAAAAAAGACAAAAAATGAGGTGTAAACACGAAAAAATATTTCACCATTAAAAACTACGTTTTATTGTACAAAAAACATAATATGTATAACTTTTAAAATACGTACAGTAAAGCAGAAACCTTTGCTCTACGTTTGCATCCACAAATTCCGAGAAGGCCTATAGAATCACGATGCGCAATAAACCTGTCAGTAATTTTCGACCATCGCACTGTAGGGCCTATTGTATTTTCCCTGTTGTTGGCTTGGATTAAAATTGGGTTTTTTGAGGTTCGTAATTAAAAAAAATTTTTCGCGGCATTCGCGGATAATCGGGGCTTTACTGTACTACGATTCTTAAGGGTCCTTTTTTTCCGCAAAAAAGAAAAACGAGATAATGGAAATGTTTTCATTGTACTTTAACCTTCCTCCGATAACTAATATTTAATATGCCGTCATTATAACTCCATCAAGGGCAACATGTAATTGGTTTCTGATCCCAAGGTGTTTACAAATGAGTTTAAAACAAAGCAAGAGTTAATGGCAGGCCATATTAAGTAGCAATAATCTATCATCAAAGTTTCATTATAAACAGCTCATGAATTTTAAAACTTACAGCGTTTTATGAGCAAGATATTTTTACGTTTAAACCCTCCTGACTGATAGACCTATATTGCCAAAACCGTTAAGTATTTTTGCTTTTAAATATCTTCATGTACTTCTAAAATTTCAGATATCTAAGTACGAACTTTATACACGTTTTATGAACTACAAAGAACAAACAATTCCGATATAAAATATTTGTTCTAAAGCTTTTTACTCTAACCCTTATTTTCTCCAATGAATTTTCATAGGTTTTAAAATCGTTTACAATAAAGTAACTCATGATTCAACGGCTAAAAATAATTTTATTTGCTCTTATGAAGCTCGGCAACACGTGATGAAATTGAGTGGATGTGGGCGGAGACGACAATTCCCTGATGATTTCAAATCTAGTCAACAGACGATGATTTCAACGAGTTAGGCAAAATATGAATGTAAATAAATGGAACATTGCAACTGTAGTGGAAAGGCGAAGTCAAGTCTTGTCGTTCTCGTCTTTATTACGAATTGAAAAACTAGTGGAACTAAAAAATAAACAAATCCTGATAAATAAATCAGCAAGATCATTTTTACCTTAATTTCTCAGGAAAGAGAGGCTCATGAAATCAGTTCGTCTGCATGCGTGTAGGCAATTTTATAACATTGTGGATGTATCTTCCTGAAACTTGGAATGCACAAGTAAGGATAAGAACCAATTTAAATTTAAATTTTTAGTGTGGGGGCGGAGGTCCTTCTCGAGAAATTAGCGCAGAAGAGATAAAAATTTCCACTTTGAAAACCACGAAACAATGGATGTCTATCAATACCTCAAACAAAAGATATTCATGAATGATAGAATCCTCTTAATAATCCTCTTAATGCATGCATGAGTGGTTAAATTTAACTGGATTCAGATAATTTAAGTGTAATGTGCATTTATTGGAATGTTGTTTGTTTTTATTCATTGCATAATGCTAAGGATTTCTGTAGAGAAATGTCTGAAGGTCTTTTCAGTTATCAGACAAATGTAGCATATTTTTATTTTCGTAATTAAAAAAAGGGTTTAAATATAAATACACGAAAAACAACGAAATTTATTAGCGCCCGTAAAGTACAACAACTGAGTCGGTGATCAACCAATTTACGTTTGGTTTTTTCGCCACCAGATGTCGTACGTCAGCTCTGCGGATTCCAATATTGCTTTACAAGACAACTACAGTAGCTTTTTAGCGACAGAAATGACATCTGTATACGTCTACTGTATATAAATATATATATAATGGGGGTTAAGGTTCTTTTTTTACTAAGACATAAAAAAGTAAGTTATTTTCTACTTAATAACGTCTTACAACTATTTTTTTACTCGATTTAAATTTCGAGACAACTAGACAACTGTTTCTTGTTGAACAACTTTTAGGACAACTTTCACTAATCTTTGATTAAAGATTGTGTGTTGTGTTTAAAAATTACAAAATCGGATCACAATAAAACAAAGTAGTTAGCTATTTATTTCATTGAAGATAAATTGATGATTTTCAATAAGTCTCTACACATCATATTAATAAACCTATCTTCAATTGGTTTCAGAGAATCCACATAAAGGCTTTTTTTTATGTTAATGTCAAGACATATCTAAAATTAGAATAGTCCATCTCTTCAGGGTATATTCTAATTAACTTCTATTCTTTACCATTGGTTGTAGAGTTGATCAAAAGCCAATGAAAATCTCAGATGAATGGTTTTGAGTGTTCTACACACTCGTCCACTTCCTCACAAGGCTCTTTTTTGCTGATGTGAGTAAGGACTCTTCTAGAAGCCTGCAGCCATAGCGAAGATTAATTCTGAGAATAGATGAGTTCTATTCCAAATCCCGATGCAAAAGCAATTAGCTTCTTTCCCAACAGCGCTCTTACAATTTTTTTTTAATAAAAAGACTTTATTTTTAGCCTTCTGCGTCTGATATAGTGGTTATAATTTCCTCTAGCGAAAGTTAAATAATAAACCTTGGATGACTTTGTAATTTTAATAGTTAATATTTTCTTTGTAGTTTTGCAAAAAAAGTTATTAAGCAGATAGTTTCTTTTGAGCCCTTATGATAGCGGATGCATAGGCTCCGGCGTTTAATTCGTGTCCTACAAAGAGTTCCGATGATCATCCTAACAAGAAACCCAATTCCCATTTTCAGAGCTTACCTTCAAACCTAAGGCCCTAAATAATAATCTCAAAACATCCTCACCTCCACCGGGGATCGAATCATTTTCTCTAGTCTGTAGTCTGAAGTAGTGGACTTAGTATCTTATTACATCTCAATCTTGGTGTCTTGTTGAAAAAATTGTTGAGCTTCAATTCTAATCTACGTATATAAAAAGAAAAGTACTGACTCCCTCACTGACTCATCAACGCCCAGCCCAAACCCTTGGACCTAGATAGCTGAAATGTTGCACAGAGGTTCTCTTTATGATGTAGACAAGGAATAAGGCCGGAGTTTTCGAAATTTCCACAGGATAGGGAATAAAGAGGATTTATATTTTCGCTTTGAAGTTGCCTTATCGATATATAGGTGTGTGGCGCCAAACGTAGTTAAAATAAGTCCAGACTGTTTCGTCCCGAATAGTGACGGGACTTTCTGGGTGGAGGAAGTTCTGTCACTATTCGCGACGAAACTGTCTGGACTTATTTTATATCTTTTTAACTATGGTTGGAATTTTAGGTTAGTGTGTTCGTCTTTTTACACTTAACTTATTAAATATGTTAATATTGGAACGAGCAATTCAAATTTCTGGATTTTTTCCAATCAAGCAGTCGCAGTGTTCTCTGGATAACATATGGAGATGCTTTGATCGTCGAGGAAAAAAAAAACCAACAACAAAAAATTCATCATTTTAAGACCTTAAGAGCATTTTTCTGAGATCTGGTTTTCGTTCGGGAAATGTAAATTATAATTTCTAGGAATTAATAATTTCTAGGAATTAATAAAGAACAAAGAATGTTGTTAAATAATAAATTCGTGAGGAATTTCAGGTTTTTAGATCCACAAGATATGCATAGCTACCAATACTTAATACTTCTTACTTAATTTCTGATCACGGTAGTAAAACCTACTTATCTTAGGACCCTGAAATTTTAGTTTAAACTTCGTTAACTGAAGATTTTGGTAAAGGGATTTTTGGTAAATTTGAAAGTAAAGAAAGGAAAAGAAATCGCCCCAAAAAAGATACCATAGAAAGTAACTTAAAATTGCTATTTTAGTAGGCTCATAATTTAATGACATTTTAATGATGGTAATTTTAATGAATTTACTGAAGGTAAGGCCCCTATTGATTTTGGTAGAAATTGAGCCCTTAGATGAAAATCGTAAGAGACGAAACCATCAATACTGTATCTACAGCGTTATTATTACGATAACAAAACAGTATCTACCTTGAAAAGTTAAAGTTTCTAAGCCCCCTCCTGCAATAAATTTTGAAACCTGGATTGATCTTCTTCCAACTTGGTTTGCATATTTAAGGAGACGATCTATCGTTTTTTTGTATTTGAAATTTTTCCTATGTAGAGAAATTAACACCAGAATATGATAAATTTCTATAGAATAAAAGATTAAAACTGAAACAGTGAATGTCTAATAATAAGTATCAATCCTTTTAATAATCCACTAATTTGATAAGAGTAAAATTACTCGGATTTAGACAACTTAAGAAGTAACGCGGATTTTATTAATTTCTTCAGAAAATGGGAAAGTTCTATTTATATTTCAGCAGGTAATATAATTGTAGAGTTTTGAGATGTGGATTTTGAGAAGAATGTTTAAAATTGCTCGGACAACAAGAATGAGGAGGTATTGAGATTGGCTGAATACGAGAGATCCTTGATTAAGACCATAAGGGAGAGAAAGATGAAATATTTTGGTCACCTGACGAAACAAGACGATCTGCAAAGGCTGATGTTGACGAGAAAGTTGGATGGGAGAAGACCCAGAGGAAGGCCGAGAAAGAAATGGTTTGACAACGTCAGAGACTGGACCGGCAAGAATTATCAGGAATGTTCCAGAATAGCAAGAGACAGAGAAAAATTTAGAATCATGGTCGCCGACCTCCTGGATGGAGATGGCACGTGAAGAAGAAGAACATAATTTTTAATTACATTATTAAAATTATTTTTGCTTCCATTATTATTGCTTTCACGGTTTTAATAACACAAAAACAACAAATTACAAATTTTAACGACATATTAAACAAAGTTGGTCTTATGTTCTTTCAATAACTTGTTTTTCTTGATACTGTGGAGAAGTGGTATTTATTTCAAATAGGAAAGAAAGGATCAAAAACATCAGTTTATATGTGTCTCACCCTTATCCCCAATAACTTGAATTGCTTGAAGAATCTTCTTGACACTTGGTATGCACATTTAATAACAAGAGATGATCAATCTTTGGTAAATCTTTTCCAAAATGGCCCTAGTCCAGAAATTGATGCGAAAAAGATAGACAGTAATTCCAATAGAATCTTTATAATGGATTACTATTCTATTAATATTAATATCTCATTTTCAATAGGAGTTAAGTCTTTAGCTAATCCATACAATTAATATAAATACGATTTGGAAAACTAGATTTAAAAATAAAGCCATTTTTTTTTTCAAAAAATGAAAAATTTAAAATAATATTTAACGTTTGTGTTGCTATGATGCAGAAGTAAAAATGCAGGCCACCACACCATTACGGATAAAATAATTTATACACATTAAAAATACAAGCACTTTCCAAGCGACCTGCGTTTTATACTTTATACTTAATAATAATTTGAAAAAAAGTGGTGTTTTTTTTTTTTATTTTCTCTACTTTTATAAAAAAATAAAGAAAAGCAACCAAGAAATATTAAGAAATTACTTTTTTTAGGAAAGTAGGCTTGTAGTTCTTTGGAACTTCTGGTTCCAAATCAATGGAAGAATGCAGCGTCAGATCAGATATTGAAGGCAGATGACCTGGTTGGCATCCCATCACCTCATGCGGGCACTTATCAAACGCTTTCGCCAAATTCCTTCTTTTCAATATATTTTTCTATTCTTTATCTTTCCATTGAGGTTTAAGAATTCAAAGAGAAAGACAGGGTAAAAAAAAAAGAAGAAGAAGACGAAGAACGAAAAGAAAAAGAAAAACGGGATAAAAGAAGACAAAAACCGCTTGGAACACATCTGAAATCATTTTCAAAGTTCCAAAGACCGCTCATTATAAGCGTTGACAATCAGCGCTGTAAATTTAAATAAAAGCGCTAAGACGATCTTCTTTTGCCATCGCCAAAGAAAAATAAATGAATAAAGGAAAATCGAAAAGAACTGAATTATTCAGACGTCGAAGCGCAACAGCGAAGACAAATATTTGAGTTGGAATTTTCAACTGCTAAGACCACTCTATAAGAAGACAAGAAAAAAAAGGAAGGCGAAAAGAAATTTGCTGCAAAGAAAACCGCATTTTTACAGAAACGTGGAATGTACTCGAAACTTTCTCGGTGCTTTAATATTAGATTAAGATCATTAACGATGTGCTTGTGAAATACCCTGGGAAATATTCAAACTCCTGCAGCATGAATTATGGATTTTTATTCAAAGTAAAACAGTATCATTTTTTTTTAAGTTTCCTTTTTCTAACTGACTACATTGATTTCGACATCCGTAAATCCAGCTAAATTGGCATTAATTTTAAAGTTAAGTGAAAGGCAACATATTAAATGCTTAAACTATAAATCTTCGTAAATTTCAATAACTCTACTTGGCTTTTCAGATGTATTTCTGTTTAATGTAAATAGGAAAGACAACGTGTTGTAAACAAAGAATTCTTGAAAGAACTTAAAACCTACTTTGCTTCAAATGCTGTCCTTTTCATGCTCTGTAAGCCACAAAAATGCCTAACTGTTAAATTATCATATCAAAATACAAACAAATCGTAACATACTGAATACTGAAATCTAAATGCTAACAAATATCTAAATTAAATCCATATTATTTTACTTCGGTTGCATAAAAAACTGATTAATTTTAATCATATCAAAGCAGACAGAATTAATGGACTGAGTAAAATCTTTAATAACCATATCAACATCTCGGATGTATTGTTTTTTATGGGAACTTTTGTCACCATCTGGCACTAACTTCTCAATGAGGACCCACATAGAAATAATTGAAATACGAAAGTTAGGTCGTCTTTTGTCTTTAAATATGCACGCCAAGGTTCAAGAAGATCGGTCCAGAGGTTCAGAAGTTATTAGGACACACACACACACAAAGCATGAGTGATTTGGTGAACTTCACTCTCCTATGAAAGTAATAATAAGAAACTAAATCATTCTTACTTCGTTGCATCCCCAAAGGTTTGCCAGGAACTGTAATGAGTGACCAATCAAGAGATGACTTTTTATAAACAAGGGCGAATCTTTCTTCTTTTACAACTAGCTAAAAAGCAAGGCTTTGAGTAGACTCGGACACTGTTAAAATCACTTTCGGAAATATGCAAGATGTAACGAAAAAAAGTAAGATTTTCGTTTTTGTTGGTAAAACCTAAAGTTTCTTGCTTATTTGTATTATTTTATGTTTGTTTTGGGTATTTTTAAGGTTTAATATGACTATTTACAGTAATATGTTTTAATATTATTACAAAGAAAAGTGTTTTTAAAAAATTATTTCTAAAGACAGATTCGATTTTCAGTTAGTAAGAAGTTGACAAATTTTTGTTTCTTTTTTTTTTATAATAAATCGTTTATTTTTTAAAAGATAAATCTTTGTTTTATTTGGATCTGTCCTTAATACAGAAACGATGGAAAACCATTTTAAAGTGCAATTTTTATTCAAATGATATAGGGGAGATCCGTGTATTATGGACCATCGTGTAATACCGACCTTGTTGAAATTTATCTGGTCACCACTAGTTCGTAGAACCATCCCATTGCCTTTAGTGAATATTATTGTTATCCAAAGCAGGAGGTGACTTTTATATGTGTGCCTTCATTTGGACGAGTATTAAATTGTGTTTTCCGTTTTATATGATCATGATGTAACAGGTAAGTTAGAATGAATGTATTACTTTCTGCTGTTAGGTAATTTTAATATAATTTACACGTTAATAGCAGCAAATGCACTTATTTTCTTCACAATCCAGACATGTGTTTTATGCGCGCCATTTTGCATAGCGATATGTGATTGGAAACAAGTTGCTCCGTCCATGCGTGTAATATGAACCATGCGCTGTTGTGTAATATGGACTACTGGTTGCTAAGCATATTACTATGAGCCTGAAGCTTGTTTTATTTAATATATTAAACGAAAAGCACAAATTAGGGCTTGCTTAATATAATTCAAGTCGTACAATTTTTATGATTTAAAGTTTTCAAAATTCGACCCATAAGGGGGGGGGGGTTAAAGAGGGGCAATTTTTAAAATCACCATATCTCATAAACCAATCAAGTAAAATCGTGAAACTTCACATGCCTACAGCATGACTATTGTTTACTGCATTGTAATGAAAGCTTGTTTGTAAAAAATATTTTAATTAATTTCTTATTGTTTTGTTTTTGGTTTACTTGTATGTTTACGAACGCATGTGTAATACGGACGATCGACACGAAAATAAAAAAAAAAAATATTTCCTGCAATTATTAATAGTTACCAGAGTATTTTACCACGTTTGAACCATGTAGCTATACAATTATGAGCAGCCAACAAATTAAATCTTTTTATGTTAATAATTTAAGGTTTATGAGCATTCTTGCTTAGGGGGTCCATAATACACGGATCTCCCCTGTTTGTAAATTACAACGCTGTAGGATTATTAGAAATTTCAAATTTTTGTTTCGGTTTCAGAATTAAAAGCGCTACTGATATGGCATTTCTAATGTTTTTTTGTTTTTTTTTTGCAAGTTTTTAAAAATAAATAATTTTTATTAAATTTACTGCTCTAAATGTTGAAAAATATGATTGTGCACATATAATTGTGTTCTATATGGATTTCTGTGTGGGCTTGCAAAATTGTAGCCACTATAGCTTTTGAATAAATCACAAAATATGATCAAGTGCATGGACAGACTCGTTTCCCTCGTCTAAATTATTTTTCTTACCGTAAAAAGTTTAATTTCGAGGTTTATTTACCTTACGACTAGGGGCTGAAGAAACCTATCAGGGTTGAAAGTAACAGATTTTTTGCCCAGATCATTTCTCATCTAGAAAAGCTCTAAGGCTTACCCAACTCTCTACTTTTCCGGCTTTCCTACCTGTATTAAGACATAAGAAGTCGATTTACTTATCGTCCAACTCTTCATCTCTGTCTTCTGAGCTGCTCACTCTAGGGTGTCTGTATGTGTGTGTTTTAATTTCCACACGGTTTGATATGATTCAAATGACTTCAATGTATATACAGTATTAATTATAATGGGATTTAATTATTTTTTTTCAGCAAAAGGAATATTTGTATTATTGGTATTCAGTAGATATCGTAACTGGAAAATAAACATAGATTTTTTTGTTTGTAACATTTCCAGGATGTAAAAAAAAAAGTAAAAAAATAAAAATAAAATAAGAAACACCATTTTACGGAAAGTAGGCCTTCAATTCTTCCAGGAGCTACTGTTATGTAGTCTGATTTGGATTTATATAATGACAGACACTTGTACTGATGTGATTTGGACTTGAAGTAGCGAAAGACTCAGCGGGAGTTGGAAGCTTTAACTTCAATGAAGCTTAACAATTTCCCTTCAATTCTTATCTTTTATAGTTCACCTTTACGGCAATTTTGCAGACAGCTGTCACAGACTCAGCAACGACGTGTAGCATATTTCGATTCCTGTATTTCCTGCAATATTAATTGATGCATCACAGTTCTGAATAATAGCAATAAGAACGCTGAGTGGCCTTTCCAAACACCCACGGCAAATTATTGCGACGGAGAATGGAAGGAGTGTATATTGGATTCGGAGCACCAACTGACGGCAACGCCACCTTCTTCCTTTCGCTGTCACATGTTCGTCTCTGTAGAATTTGCAAGTTTTCATCTAACGGTGAATATATAAGCAGGCGAACGACAGCCGGCAACACACACACACATACTCCCTTCCCCTCAACGCTCGTGTTGAAGCTAATAACGCAGGACAGGCACCGAAAAAAACAGATTGTCTTGCCAATTGGAAACGAACTTCATACGCGAAATGGCTCAAGAGACGAAATTTATCAACAGCGGATGAATTTTGTATGCATTTGGAAATTCTTAGGCCTAAGTGAATACCGTTATCCGTCAATAGAAAGGATTTTTGCAGATTATAACGAAAGGATTCAACCAAAGCAGACAGAAATGGAATTGGAATAAACACTAGGTTTATCTGAATGTATTTTGAAGGAACTTCATTGAACTTTTCAAGTTTTCGATGATGTAAACCCATGCATCTACTCTTTCTTTCTGGAGAATTGCATAAGCTTAAACTATAATTCCCAGCGGTATATTAATCTCCGAGAGTCAGATCACAAAAAATTAATTTCCATTGCTATGCAAAAATGCATGGTTTAACAGAATGTTTAATGCTTATTTTAAGATAAAATTTCATTTCGTGTTGTTCTGTCATAGGAGACACACACACAGACACATGCACACAATCTCACTTTTGTAAGAAAGAAGGTTAAAAATGATCGTTGCTACATTATTTTTACCTTATTTCTTAATTTGCACGAAAGATCTAAAAACATAAAAGAAACAACTTACTTCTCTTAACACCTGAAGCTTTTTATTCTTTAAAACTGAAATTTCTTTTTCTATTTTAACCATTTTTTAACTGAGTCTTAGCTAATTATTCGTCTCATAACTAACGTTATTTTTATGTTGTAACTTACTAAACTCTGGCGCAGATATTTCTCAAACTTTTGCTAAAGTAAATGATTATCTTATTAATTCACCTTATTAAGTTATATTGTCTCACTTTCTTTATCATTGAGCAATTACGCTCATTCAATTCTATTTTGGTCTCTCGACGAACAATAGCTCAGCTGAAGAGAGATAATAATTTCAAAGCGTGTTTACTGGAATTGCAAAAAATAAAAAAGCAGATTCAGATACTGCAAAATACTTTTTATTTCTTTATGTATCCAATCTTTGATAGAAAGAAAAGCATTCTCAATATTCTTTTTTATTTATATTTATCAGCTTTTACGTTACAGTGCGACAAAGAACTATTTACCTATACGTAGGTGTTGATTTGAATTTATTAAAAAATGACTTGTATAAAAAACGTGCTTTAAATATACCAAGCAGACATAAAGATATTTTGTGAAAGTATTACAGTAACGAAAGTAATTCTATGTTTTTATATCTTATTTTTTATAGTGTCTTTATAAGAACATTACCCTTTTATTAAAATTCAAAATCAGTTATAAAGTGGAAATAAATTACTGGATTGTAAATTATGTACAGTATACATTATTTACGACATTAGCAAAATTTTAAATGTTAACGAATATAGAGTGATTTGCATAGATATATATATTTTTACACAGGATCAAAATATTTGGTTGACAATTATAATTAACTTGGTTAATAATTAAATTTTTGGTAATATCATCAGTCCTTTTGCTATAAATAACAATTGCAAAAATTCATTTATGACATATAATATATTGTGGTTGTTTTATTTGGATAGAATTATTATTATTATTATTATTATTATTATTATCTGCCGGCAGATCTCATCCGGCAGATGTCACTATAAGGGGGGCCCAAGGGGACCACTGCCCCGTTTTGTCCTACCACCCCGTTTTGTCAAACTTTCCCTTATAATTAAACTTTGTATTTTAAACTTATATCAATTTATATAGTTAAAACTTTTTAAAGATTTCATTATATAATCTACACTAACATTATCTGTTAGCTACACTTTTTTATTGTGTACTTTTTATTTTTATTTTTTATATATATATATATATATATATATATTATGCTAGCTTTGTAAAACTACTTAATCCCAGAACCCGTTTGATAGGGATTCTTATTCCTAACTGGACTGAAATGTAATTTAAAATAATTAATAAAAAAAAAAAAAAAAAAAAAAAAAATTATTATTGGTAGTAGTAGTAGTAGTAGTAGTAGTAGTATTAATTAATCTTCTGATTTTTTTAACTTAATACTTCACAAAATCGTAAATTTCAGATTAAATTATAAGAATAAATATTCTAATATTTATATCTTATATTTTAGTTGAGGAATTCCAATTCGAAAGAAAGTATAAAATAAGGTGAACATGTATCACATTCCAATTTACCAAGAAAGGAAAAAAAGAAGGAAACAAAAGAAAAGAAAACACAAAAGAGTTTTTTTTTCTTTCATTCACAAGGGGTGGGAAGAAACCAGAACACCAACCCTTATTTTCAGAGTGGATAGAAAAAAAAATGGCGTCAAATAATAGAGAAGCATGTTTGAAGGAAATTAAATCCGAAACAAACGGAAAAGGAGAGAAAGGGACGAAGAGGAAGGAAAGCAAAGACGAAATATACGATCCAGAGCAGAGTTCAGGGCCAGTTGAAGTAGCAGTAAATCTCAGGGTTTAACGAGGAAGGGGGGAATGTCAAGACATGGCACTTGAGCACCAGGGAGTGCTGCCAGATTCCCTATTCTAATCTAATTACGTTACGGCCTTCGAACTCCATCATCCATTCCACCTTCTAACTTACTCTATTACTAGGGTTCGTTCAACAAAGGATTGATTTAGCTTAAGTTAAAACGTGCATATATAACAACAATGTGAACAACGCATGTAAGAACACTGTTGACTGGACTCCAGGTACAATTTTCGTATTTCTTAAGAACCTTCAGACAGTTTTGATTTTGTGTTTAGTATCTCAGTAAACTTCTAAACATTCATTCCCACACAATTTTATAACTCTATTGAAAACTTTTAACTACCGTATTTAAAAACAAACAAGTTCTTTGAAGAACTTAAAGCCTACTTTCCCGAAACTATTATCATGTTTTGTTTTTGTTTGTAATATCTGCTGAATACTAAGCTATAGAAAAGATTCCATTGGCTGAAGAAAATTAATTCAATTCAGATTATTTGTTAGGCTAAATCTGGTTAAATTTAATTCTATCAAAGCATGCGGAATTAATGAATTAGCTAGAAGGATTGACACTCATTACATTTCACTATTAATTACATGGAATTTCTACCACCTACACTCGCTGATTCCTCGACAATGATCAAAACAGAAAGAATTTCAATTATAAAAGTTGCATCGTTATTTATCGTTAAATATATATGCCAATTTTCAAGAAGATCCACCCAGAGGTTTAAAAGTTATTAATGGAAAACACACACATATACAGACTGAATGATTTGAAGAACCTCACTGCCCTAAGAAAGTAAGCCAAAAATGGAGAAATATATTCGCTGTTCAAAACGATTAGAGATATTGTAAAAATAATAGGAATAAGTCTATCATCATTTCTCAGCGTTTTATTAACGTACTATGTAGATGAGCATATGTAAGAAGAATTAATGTAAACGGAATATGCAAAGTAGCAGAGCACGCGCATTGACGAGTGCAATATGGCTATAAATTGTGGATTCATTGAATGATTGTCATTCAGCAAAAAGTTACAGTTGCCAGTGAAATATCACTGGTCAATGTCTCCGCAACATGACATGTCTGAAAAATGGCTTGGAGAGTAATAGAACGACTGGAAGCGGGACAGACGACGGCATTTGGAACATCGCAAAGCGTCATAAGTCGACTGTAGAAGCGCTTCCAAGAGACCGGGAGATTGAGGAGAAGACTAAAGCAAGATCGAGCCTCATCCACAACAGCACGAGATGATCGGTAATTGGCACGAATGAACCACCCATCCAGTGCTATTGCAGCTACTGGATCAATTTACTGCGACCTTAGGACGACAGGTATGCAGTAAATAACAAATCGGCTTCATCACAGTGGACTGTATGTATGCCCTATGGCCAACGGTATGCGTGTCTCTATTTGAAGAACACTGTAGAGTAACTGGAACCAGTGGTTCTCTGTTCTCTTCACGAATGAGTCGTGGTTCAGTTTATGAGAGAAAATCATCATCTCCTGATCTCGTGAGCGAGGAATATTGGAGAAAAAGCTTTTGGGCGTGAAAAGAACGCCTTCGATGGTGTTGGAGTCATGGTGTGGGTGGTCATTAGTGTATGGGCATCATCGCAACCGATCTAAATCATCCGAAATGTATCTCTGACGTTGAAACGGGATGAAATTTTGCGATCTGCATCTGTAACTTGCGCGCGAGCAATTGGGGAAAACTTTGTTTTCATGGACCCACCATGTTGTGAACAAGATGATACATACGTACGTATGGAGGGGCCTGGAGACTCCTCAGATCTGAATCCCATTGAATATGCTTGCAAGACAAACTGCACCATACGAACCTCCTCCCTTGATTCTTCGTCATCTGGAGAATCTTCACAGACTGGCACAACC
Source organism: Thereuonema tuberculata (assembly GCA_023159025.1). Lineage (NCBI taxonomy): Eukaryota > Metazoa > Arthropoda > Chilopoda > Scutigeromorpha > Scutigeridae > Thereuonema > Thereuonema tuberculata. The sequence goes on along the minus strand of JAFIDM010010028.1, from coordinate 9,481,645 downwards.
TGGCACAGAATCCCTTAAGAACTGCTGGATAATGTGGTCTTGTCGATGCCTCAGCGCTGGAAAAGTGTATGAATTGTCTGGGGTAAAGAGCTGATGTCTACATGACATGTAGAGGAATGCAATTCCATCTCAACCTGTGATAACGGCATACTCTGCTAATTTGCTTATTCCATTTCTTCTTGCATTTATTTATCCTACGTTGTTCTTTAATAATCTGCTAATATTCGTATGATCCTTTAATATTCGAAAGGATAGTGATGCTGATTATTCTTTCCTATTATTTTGGCCGCTACAGCTAATGTGCAGTTTGCATTAAGACATTTAACTGACATTAGCAAGTTTTAACTACTTTTGTTATCCAAAGATCATTCCAGGAATAGTCTATTTTGTTTTATTTTCCAATAGCTGGACTATTGGCACTTATGCCTTTTAGCCTCCACAAAGTACAGAACTATTTAGTACAAGAATCGTTGCCTAGGCTACACGATTGGTGGCAGTTGAAAATTTACCAAGAAACAGCCGAAATACAGACATGCCGATCTCTGGATTCGAACCAAGATTGAGATGTATCATTCCACAAGGCTGTGTCTATACGGCGATCTATTATTTATAGATTGTGTTATTAACGGTCAAACTGTTCTCAAGACTTGACTAAGACGATTTGATCCCATCTCATATTATGACTAAAATGATCTCAGTTAAATTTACCATTAATTTCTGTAAATGCGATTTTTAAATTAAATATAGTTTTAAACATTCCTCTACAATAAATGTCAAAGAACAGAGTATTGAACATCGTTCCGCAAACAAAATATTACCAATATGAAAATCTACAAAGGAACAATTATTAATCGTGATTTTCAGTCCTTGATAAAGAAAAAAGAATATCAATTTTTTTCTAATTTTTGAAATTTACATAATGAATGTTTTAATTTTTCCATGTCAATCAAAGGACTGAAAAGTGTAGAACAGTTACGTTCGGACGCCGAAGAATACGTCATGTCATTTAAGTCACTCGTCTGCCAAAGAAAAGCAAAACAATCTGTACACTTCTTCACGTTTAGTTTTTTATAATCATTATCTTAATTATTGCAGATTCCAATTGGCTTGGAATCGATAGTAATTTAAGCGTATACTCAGTATAATGTATTGTCTGTTTTAAAAGTAGTAAGTCTAATTAGCTTTTTTTTTTTTTATTCACTCAATTTTTTTAGTGAAGTTAATTGTGGTGTATTCATTTTTTTAATATTTCAGTTTAAGAAAAAAGGAAAAACAGATGACGGTCCCAAACTAAGGCTTAACTTCGAGTTTCTCCAAAGGTACTTAATCGTAATGAACCTCTCATAGATGGATTCCCGGTTTGTAAATTCCTAGATTTAATTTAAAATTAAATTCTTACTTCATTTTGTTTTTATCAAATAAAATAAAATCATTAATGCTTTTTTATTGGACAACTTTAATTATTTATTTCGTCTTTAAAAAGCTGTAATATCTTATTTTTATTTGGTTGGATGGTGTTCGACGCATTGAAAATTACTATTAAAACTTACCTTAATTATCTAGTTGAATATCCGATGATTTTTAAGACTGGATATATCAAAAATGCAAATATCATGGACATCGGTTGTGAATGTTGTTAGATTATGTATTAGGGGGCGTCCATTAATTATGTGAGGTGTTTTTTAAAAAAATTGTACCGCCCCCCTCCCCCTTGGTGAGATTTGGTAAGATGTGGTGAGATTCCTCCTCCCCCTCACATGAGATTTCAAAAAGTCAAAAAATTTGTTATAATATGTATATTTTCTGAATTAAAAAGTTAACATGACATTTTCATTGACCCCCCCTCCCTTTAAATGAGAATTGGTGAGATTTTCCCGGAGACCCCCCCCCCATTTTGAGCTCACGTAAGTAATGGACGTCCCCTTATTTCTACATTTTGATTCGATTGAAAATCGTACGGAGCTCTGGCTTCTGTCCAATAATCAATTGTAGAGTTATTTTCTATCTACCAATAAGGTTTTCCTTATTATTTAACTTAACCAAATACTTCAAAACGATGATCGTTTTAGTGAACTTAGTCAATCAGTTCTAGTAGCACCGAGCTTTATTTAAGGAAATCATTTATGCATAAGAGTGATTTATTTAAAGCTCATATCTCTAACATAAATATTAAAATCGTAGACTACCTTAAATAAAGGTTTAAAATTGTGATTGAATCTGTGCTTTAATTTGATTCTGACACAGATTTGATTCTGTGTTTTCTGTGTCCCATTGTCCTGCAAAACTTGTCTATTCATGATTCGAGATTATAAACATTTTATGGGTAAATTTGAGTTGTTTCCGAATCCGATAGAAAAGATCAGAGTGGCTAGGCTAGGACAGTAGACTTTATAATACATTATCCTTGGAGCAATTGATGGATGCCGGATTCTTAAGCACTCCTCAACCAGTACTACTCAATTTACAGCAGTTCAAATGAGATTGGTCGTTCTGTTTATGATAAAACGGTAGTTCTCGTTCGAATGCTTGAAAATAAATAAATAAAAACAAAATTCCGTGTCGAAGTATACATTGGATTATCGTCGTGTTTAAGAACGTTTAAGAACGGTGAAAGAAAAGAAACATAAAAGCAAAAAGAACTTGGAAGAGACACAGTAGCTAGTACAATAAATTGTACTGAATGGAATTTTGGACAGCTCAACTGGTTTCTTTAAATTCTGACAGCCATGGTTGTATAAATTAAGTATCTCAAAGCGGAGCAAGGAAATTAAATAGAATTTCAAAATAATTAGCCTTCAGCCCATGATAACAAGTGGGTGATATTTTTCAGGCACAACTAGGATTCCCGATGTGGGATACAAGCCTTTCTTTAACCAGAATATCACTTGACAGCGAAGATTATTTCTTATAAAAAAAAAATACCCACAAAATTTAGAAGACTGTAATGGATTTCCTTACCTGTATTGGTTTTACTTTCGCACTTAGTTGTGTCGTATTTTTCCAAGGTGAAGCGGGGCAAATGGAGATTTTTAACCACTTGGACGGGATCCCCTTCCTTCCAGTGGAACACCAGATCCTCGGTCGTATAACCGTCTGTGAAAAAAACAAAGCGTTGTACAATCACAACAATTACAAGATTTTCAAAAAAATTACAAGATTTAAAAAAAAAATTACAAAAAATTACCAGACGACATTCAGAAAAGTATAAAAATATAAAAAATATTATATATTGTATAAACTGTAGGTATATTGTCCTCCAGAGCTCGACAACACCATGAAGTAGTTCGTGAAAAATCCGGATTGCATCCGAATCAGAAAGATAAGATGATAACAGCTTTATAGAGCCAGGATGAATTACTGTTTCCACTCAATCCACGTCACATTTAAAAGCAAACAAAATATTTCAGCTAACTTCATTTAATCCTGCTTCCTTTCAAAGGTTGTTTCTCAAAATTCCTTTTATTTATTTTTATATTTTTTTTATAAGTTGTGAAAATGACAAATATAGGTCTACAGACGACTCTCGGCAACTATGTCATGTCTACAGATGGTGTACTTACTCCAAAAATACTATGTATGTGATAGCGTACAGCAGTTTTCTTTTGTAAAAAAAATACTTAAAATAGAGGCATAAACTTTTATTTAATTTATTAAACTTTCTTTAACGTGCGGTGTGAACTAATTAAGAAACACAATGAACACGCACAAACTACGCGAAGGATTCGCACCCCCGAGCTGTCATCGTGAAGAGACTGGGACGGACCGTTCTTAATTTTATTTAATTTGTCTATTATTCAGTACACATTGTATTACAAGTGTATTTTTGTTTGTGATCTTAAAATAGAAAGACTTACTCTTCATTTTATGGCGAATTTTCGGGACGTTCATTTTATTTCTGTTCCTCTTTATCAAAGTCAACCGAAAAATACGGAAACCGAAATTTCAAAATTTCTCTACATATTATTTCTCTAATATTACATTACTATTGCTTTTAGCAAAAAGCAATATTAATTCATTATTGGTAATAATAGTATTTTAACAAGAATTAAAAACATTGTTGATTTACTCCAATTTTGTAGAGGAACAGGAATAAAATAAGCGACCTCGAAAATTCGGTATAAAATGAAGAGTAAATTTTGTATTTTAATATTAAGCTTATGTATATGGTTGCGAGAAGACAGTCCTTATACAAGCTACGATATATGGTACATTGAATTATGGGGAACAAGTTCAAGATATTTAAAAACTGAAATATATAACGGATTGAGGAATGATCCGTTATGCATGTATGGAGTCATCTGTATTTACTTTTGTTTTTCTTTTAGTTTATTAGGTAAATTAGTTATATTAGGTATTTTGTCTATTAGGTGTACCTATCAAATGATTACCTGCGATGTATGTACCGCTAGATTATTATAATTAATTAAGTTAGAAGTTTAGAATTATTTTGCATCAATTACATCAGATAGTAACTGATTTTTAACATTTAAAAATTTTAAAATGTTTCAGATTCATTATTTCCCAATGAAGTTGACTAAATATTAATAGTTTAAATAATAATTTTGGTCAAAGAATGGAAAGTCATATTAATTATAATTTCGGAATTCTTAAATCATTAAAAATTAAAAATTCTTAACCAGTTTCTTCTAGTTTTTAACCTTCATTATAATTGTTGTTTCTCTACTAACTTAGCAACTTTTCTTCAGTCTAGTTTTAGAAATCAATTTTTCTCTGATTGTTAAGGTTTTAAATTTTTTCCTAATATTTGTTTGTTCTTCTAGAGGCTTTGTTTTTTTAAGTTGATGTATAAATTATCTAATATTATAAGAAATAAGTTGTTAATGTTTTTAATTTGTTCTTTTTTTTATAAAGATCCAACATTTTGTAATTTAGCACAGAATCAACTAAGGATTTAAATATAAATAATTTTTGTTTAAAAGGAATCAAATGTTTAATTTGATAAAAGAGATATGTGAAGGTGATAATTTCTTCATGACAAAATCATAGTATAGGGGAGAGTGGCGACAATTGATACCCACTTTGCTTTTACGTTCTGCCTGCCAAACGGCCAATACCAACCATGTCATATTAGTATGAAATGATAGGTATGATGTGATCTATCAACCAGCAATGCTTGCCTTTGAAAACAGCTGACAATTGCTCTAAAACTCACTTATTTCATTTTCGTCCAAGCAGGATCAAGTCTCCCTACTAAGGAGACTTAATCCTCCTGCGAAGGAGATATGATCCTGTGATACTTCTGGTGAGATACGTATTCCTGGGTGTTTTTGAAAGGTAAATACATAACGCAAATCCGTCCCCTTGAACCTGATGGTTTATTTACCAGACTTCAGAAACAATTTCAAGTTTTCGTTGAAACTCATGGAAAGTAAGAAATTCTGCTGCATGTCGTTTAGACTTGTTATGTAGAGGACTCGAAAATTTCACTGAGAGATCTTCTTTCTGTGCAATCCTTTCATTTCCTTTGTCGTTGATTTACTGTTTGTCTTTTTTTTTTTTTTAACAAACTTATTTTTACAGTATCGTCGCTAACTGAAACTATACGACCGGCGTAATGAGTCAATGTCTTTTTGATTGCTATCCGAGCAACCACAAAATCATTTGTGCTATGTCAAAGTTTGTGACTACCTCTGCGTCGTCAAGGTTTGCGGATGCAACCTCAACATCAAGATCAGAGCTGAGAAGACTACGACTGACTTCATTAGAAGAGTCCTCCTCCCACGTATTCAGTTTCCTCAAGACCGTCGTCGTCCTTTTTTAACAGACGGGCTCCTTCTGGTTCTCTTTCCTGTCCTTTGAAGAACCCCTCCAATTCTTGCCTTTGAGGAGAGACAGTTAGAACTCTGCATTGCCCTCGGTTGCTATCCATCTTTCACATTGGGAGAGATGATCCCTGATCAAGTCTCCCAAAGGATAGTTTAGTACTATAATTGAAACTATTTAGTCTAAAAACAACACATAGTGCAACAAAAACTTGCGGAAATAAAAAATAAAAGGAACTGAATCCACTGGTCTTTATCATATCTACAGCCTCATCGATACCTATCATTCCCAGACCAAAAATTATATCGGCCAACAAGAAAGTTGAAAATAAAAAATACACAAATGCATAAAAGTCTATAAAGATGACAGCAGTTGCTCCAAACCTTGTTCTTTGCCTTGCCCCAGTTCTTTTCTATGAGTGCTATCAGTAGGCTTAATAGTCATTACTTATAACGCGAGATTTGAAGGTGTGATCAAGGCTCTTCGGGATCAAGTGTCACCAAATTTACATGGGATGTAAGGGAGAGCCCTTACATCCCATGTAAATTATCATCCAAATATATATCGAAGCAATTTGGAAATGAAATCAATTTTATTACATGCACAGATATTAATATTTATAGTATTTAACTCAAATTCGTACAATTATTATTGTATATACGAGTAATTTTCAAAATTAGTTCACTATATATGACTTTATTTTTATTTTTAATTAACATAATTTTCATTATATTACAATTAATATTCAAATTATTTTTTGCCAACTTTTTTTGTATTGAAATCATTTCCGAGAAAATTAAATGCATTTAATTATTTTTATCATTGGAAAGTAACAAAACATCATCGGCATAAATAAACATATTTGTATATCTGATACGTTTATTTATTGAATTAATATATATACATTAAATAGTAAAGGCCCCAAATTTGAGCCTTGAGGGACAAGAAGTTTGATATTATAAAATTTGCCAAATGAATTTTTGATTTTTATTCGAAAATTCCTACATTTCAAAAAAGAGTTTTAATAAATTATAAATATTCTCTCTTAAACCTATAAAATGTAACTTTTGCTGTAATAAGGCATGATCAATAATATCAAAACCTTTTTTTAAAATCTATAAATGAATGAATCTAAAAGTAAATGCTATCTAAATAATATTTCCTTTACTGAAATTTTCATTTATATTTTCATTTAAGTTTTTTAATAATTTGACTGTACTGTCATTTGGTTGGGTAAGTATGTTGCTTTTTACTCAGAATATTCACTTTTTTATTGAAGTTATAAATTGTATTTGATAAATAACGTTGAAAGATCTTTGAAATGTTAGAAAGTACAGCGATCGATTTTTAATTTTCGAAATTATTAAATAAATATTTTTGAATAATTCTACAATTATGATAATTTTAAATTATGATACCTAAATACCAACAGTATAATTTCTCCATCTTATGTAATAAAAGTAATATAATATTTACTAGACGGGTACCGTCGCTTCGCTCCGGAACCCTTGCATGTATAGCATTAAAAAAAAAAACCTTTATTTATTTAGTAAATTATTATGGAGATCGGATAATACACGACTTCCCAGCTCGTTGCGGGCTTCTCCGCTTTGCATTGCGTGTTGGCACTCACACGAAGGGGGGGGGGGTTGGAGCAAAAGCACTTCATTTTTGCATGTATCTTCCAAACGCAGAAACGTTTGTTAATGACTGATATATCGTTCGATAGAAGTTTCAAATACCAACATTTCTCAATATAATGTTCTCTTCCAACTTTTACACTTTCCGTTTAAACTGAGAAAAAGTCAAAATTTGACCCTTTAAAAGGCGCCATCTTGGAACCAAAAACTTTTTTCGAAAAATTTTTGTAGTATTTTATTTGTGTTAAAAAGCTCTACATTTTATCCATTTGCATGACCAATCTATCTCTTATAAACAAAATTGGAAAAACGTAAAGTCTTATGACAGACAGAATAACGCTTCTATAATATAAGATTAAAATCCGATCTCTAAACATAAATTACAACCTCTGTTTCATATGTAAGTATTTTCAGCTTTATTTCACCTGTAAAATAAAACAACAAAAAAAGTTTCAGTTCAAACTCTACTACAGCCAAAAATTGTTAATCTAATTTCTAAAGAAATTAGTGTAATTGTTAACATTATTGGTTTTCTTCAACAAAAAAAAAGGATCCAAGTCTTTAGCTGAAAACTTTTCTTAAAAATCTTTTGAAACTGAATTAGGTTTTAACTTAACTCGGTTTCGTCTCAGGCTTTGCAATTAGTGCAATTCGGATTAAAGCTTTTTGGTTTCATTTACTACGGGTCGTATTCTGCTAACAGGATTTTCTCCAGCTGTATCTTTTCAGAATTAATACAAAACATTTTCTTTTACTTGCAGAAGCAACAAAGAACGTTTCTCTGCAGACCCTCCATAAAAAAAAGAGAGAAAAATCTAACCCCCCCCCCCCATATCCCCTCACAGTTTTTTTTCTTTACCGTCGGCCTGAAAAAACATTCCTTAATGAAGAGTCAACAATCTTAAGGGACGTCACTGTTATTCTCAGTTTTAGCCTTTGGATATATTAAATTCGAGATATAAAGGGAAAGTATTTGTACGTTGAATGCTTCACTTTAATTACTAAAAGTTTAAATTTTATTTCGCAAAGTCTTTCAGTAATTTTTACTCTTTTTTTAAAAAAGAACTTTGAATGGCATTTCGTATCTTTTATTCCTAAATCGGATAAATCAGATCGTATTCATATTCAAGTCAATTACATAAAAAAAAATCCTCATTTTGTAATATTCCATTCTCTGCTCGACATTTTGATCCTTAAGCAAACATTACCCGATGTTGAGAGGTGAACCAGTGACTACATCTTCTTGAAATTTGACATATATTTATGGAAAAGATTTTTTTTTCAAATATACAATTCAGATAAAATGAAAACTATATTCCATACTATGATATTCCATTTAGTCAATTAAATAATCATTAATTACTCCTCAATATTCAGATACGGGAGTGCTTCGTGAAACTTAGCGTATATATTTATGGACACGAGAAATATCTTTGCTTTCCTCCTTTCAAAACATTGTACTTCCAGTTCTTTTAGGAATTTCTTGATTACTTTGGAGAAGTAGCCTTCAAAATATCTACCATATGTAGCTATCTATATATGTTCACAAAGACACTACATCCACACTGAAAAAGTAAAATCTTTTTGACAAGACTGTATTTATAAAAAAAAAGGATTAAACTTTGGAAAAAAAAACAACTTACGAATTATTTAGATGTTACAGAAAAAAAATCATGTAAATTCTAGACTTCCTTTATTTCAAATTCCTAATTCGCATTTAGTACTTATAACTTTGTTGGGTCATGCATTACAAACTTTGCTTTCACAGCTGTGCAAGATTCATGAGTGGAAGGAAGTAAATTGGACTACAAACTAAAGGAGGAATAGCTCTTACAAGAAACAAGACTTTCTAAAAGATTGAATGAGAAATGAGGAAGTATATCAAAATAAGAAAGTAAGATGGCATAAAGAATTCTATCCTGTCAGTATTAGATTTGCAAATTATTCATGTCATTAACTGTGTTTTCTCCAATGGGAAAATAAAATAATTACTTAAAATCGAAGCATTGCAAGGTTTATATCTAAGCTTATATCAGAGAATCATTCATTATTCTGATAGAAGCCTTATTATAGTCACCCAGTCTCAACCTTGTTAGTTTTAAAATGTGAGGATTTATTTGTAAATTAATAATGAGGTATCGTAGTGCTATTGTCTCTACACAAATAATACACTGAAGCAGGGTTATAAAGCGGTTGTTTATATCGCGAATTCGGATATAACGCGATTTGGTCTTGGACCCCTTCTATTTTGAAAAAGGTGTATAATTGTAAAATTGCAAAATTTATCGTTTTTTCGCCTAAAATCAAATCAAAGATGTAAATTAATATGCTTGTTTCCTTATTATTTACAATAATTGAGAATCTAGACCCATCCTAATGTCACGAAAATGCGTCAAATACAATATATTTTTTTATAAAAATACCAGAATCGCGGACTTTTTCGTTTAACCAAAATGAATATCGAGATCTATTTTTCTGCCAATGACAACCAGTAAAGAGGCCCATGTAATCTAATAGGCGTATGAATATCTAGTTTCAATCCACGTGACTCGTCGTTTGTACAAGATGCCAAGATGGCGGCGCCAAATCGATTTTGGCTAATATAACCCATCAAAGTGTTGAAAAGGTAATGATTTATGTATTTATAAATATAAAATTCTCTCACATAGCTCTGAATGATGTAGGTAATCGCGAAATGACCATTTTAAATCGATTTGGAATCGTTTGGGCGATAATAGGGTGCGATATACGACATTTGACTTCGCGAAGTAATAAATGTTCGGTTATATCGCAAACTTCGAAATCTTGGATCCGAAAGATCGCGTTATAAACTAGCTTCAGTGTATTGTAAAATTTATTTCAACATTTCAAATATTCTTTTTCCATATTTCTTTATCAATTAGAAAGAATTCGCTTTTTCTTCAATAATTGATAGTGCTTGAATATTCTGTATCTTTTCTACATCTAATGGTTAAACATAGTTAATAGAGAATACGTCTAATATTAATTATTTGTAAGATTTGTTGGTGAATCTTTCCTTTATTACTTTAAATACTACACCTTCCTTCTCATCATTCTTAATAATACTTTAAGCAGAGACGGCCTTTGGTACAATACGCCTATTGAAGCCGTCACTGATTATCTAATCATCTATGGTTAAAACAGACTGAGATAACAGTAGACAAGTTACATCAAACATGCATAGCTTTGTGATTTACTGCCACTGGAAAACCAAATCGAAGAATACCTCGAAGAATACCTCAATTCACCTTCAAATTGTGAAAATTGAATGTTTTCGGCAAAGTTCAGTTCAATCGATAAACTGTACTTAATGTAATAAACTCAGGTAATGCTTGCTTTAAGAAATAGAAGCAAGAAGACAATAAAAACAAGAACGTTAATCTAAATCCCTTTACTACAAAGTTGACCTATCCCTTTACTACAGTGAGAGAGATTGCAACAGACAGACTTCAAATTCGCATTTTCACTCAGATACTAGGATATCACGATCTGAGGATTCTAGAAGTCAAAAAGTATCTTCCGATTTCCAAAAAAAAATCTTTGGAAATCAACAGAAAATTTATCAACAACATCAGAAGTAATCTAACATTTAGCTTTAGAATTTATTTTTTATATTTATTTTATAATAACGAAATTTAGAAACTGTATTTTCTAAACTGGTGTGATATTTGAACTTTAAAAAGGCTTAACTATTTAACTTACATTTTTTATCACATAAAAGATATTTTTCCAATTAAATCAAAAATAATCTTATATAAAGCTTGCGTAGATTCATTAATTAATTACGGCATTGATAATTGGATTTATTTAAATAAAAATGAAATAAAAAATATTAATAGAATTTAAAAAAATATATTAAATTTAATTTTCTACAACTTTTGTAAGCTTCAAAGCAATGAACAAAATCGAATTTTAATAGATGATAAAATCTTGTTTCCACAACAAAAAGTAATTTTCACCTTGATCTTACGGTTTTATTATAAAATATGTTATAATTGTGAAAATATAAATTCAATAAGAAGTAATAGATTATATAGTAAACAAGTTTTTGACAATCCCAAATAATAATTTTGGATTGAGAATAACAAATAGATTAATTAACAAAATTTTTGATCAATTCTCATTAAATATGAAAACATTGGAAAGATGTCTACTTTAAAAAAAATAATTTATGAAAAAATAATACTGGGACAAATGGGTTGGTTAAAATGGGTTGGTTAATTTGAAAAAAAAAAATTATTACTATTTCACAGATTTACCTAAATTTGTTCTCATTAATATATTTTATGTTGTATAAAGTTTCAAAATTGTTTATATTTTATCTCTGTAACTTGAATTTATTGTAAATCTCAGCACCTACAACACAGGTTATATTTGCTATCAACCTAGTAGGACTGAATTGTACTTTTTGTAACAAATTATTAATAAATTGTTAATAATAATAAAGATGTTTGTTTGTATTCTTAAAACATTTAAATCCAATTCTTTTCAAAACTTCACTATCTCATAATACTTCTGATGCGATGGTCTAGAAGCCTAGATGGTCTAGAACGAATTGGAGTCTACACCTCCCAGGCCACCGAAGGAACCTGCGTTGTCTTTATAAGGGGATCCAAATAAAATAAATAAACAGTACTGAATGCTAATAGGAACCTTTTAAATCTTTATTTAGGCCTTGTCTTGGTTGAGTTTCAATTGAATTAAAAGTTTTAAAAAGAATATTCTAAATATCTCCATGCTTCATCTAAAATAGCTTTTAATCATATCATTAAAGTTTTACATTGGATGTGAAAAGCTAAGATCCGACCTGTAGTGACCGCTCTGCTTTTAATCTGAATACAAAGCATTTTCTGTTTTAAAGATTACAAGATCAGTTCAACTTTTAACATTTCGTTATTCTAGAAATTTCTTGAATAATCCGCTGGAGGCACAGATATCGTAGAAGTACAAAGTTTTCATTTTCCAAGTTTTTGCTTAAATTCAACTTTTAAACTCGGTTAAAGAAGCCAGACATTCTTAAAGTAAAATTTCTTGATAAAGAAAGGTCAAGTCAACTTACGAACTGTACTCATTTCATATGGATCATTCCAGAAAAACGTAACAAGATGGAAATCTACTTAGAACGAAGCAGAATAAAAATTGAAAGGACGACTCCATTTACCTAAGGATGTTTTTAACTATTTATTTCATCATATTAATTTCAAACGAAGTCTTCGTGAACAGTAGATTTCCAAAAAAGCGTTTTATATGTAAATGCAGAACTGAGACACAATAAACTAAATTACTCAAGAAAAGTTTAGTAATTACGTTTTTAGAACAATAAAATTAGCATTAAGGATCCATTGAAAAGAGCACTTTTTTAATGAAGAAACAGATACAAAGGCTTAGAGAAGGCTTTTGTGAGCAGAAATAAGAAAACTTATTAATTCTAAAACAAACTAAATGGTTATGATTTTTGTAGTTTCTATTGAGATATTTGTTGTAATTATAAATAACAAGTGCTTAATGTCTACTTCCATTAGAATATTATTTTTTTGTGATTTTGTTTGATTGATGAAAGCAAAACATAATAACAGTTTTTGTTTTTTATGTTATAATAATTGCAAATAACAAAACTAAAATGGCTTAAACATTTACTTGAGTTTTCACTTAACTTTCATTATATCAAAACACGCTGAAATTATAGTCGATTACTAAAGGGATGAATATGTTTTATTAGATATCGATTGAAATTCACTTGATTCCCTTCAAATGAGAATTTCAGCAAAGATAATTTTTGTCACTTGGCGCAAATTTTTCAACCCTGCAGAAAACAAATATACGTATAAACTGAAATAATCTCATTTCAAAACATATGCATAATTTCAAGAAGTTTCATTCACCATTTCAAAGGTATGAGAAATTAAGCTTAAACACACACCAGCTTTGTATGTGTAGCATGTGTATCAGTAGCTTTCTTTACTGTCTTTTCAGATAGTACAAGGTGTCCATAATTAAAGAGGAACAATGTAGCGAAACATGTAGTGGAGGAAATTCAAGCAAACTTGCTGTAAGCATTCTCTGGAACATAAGATGTACATAGAGTGTATCAAAACTCTCAGTTCAAATTTTAATGGGACATAGCAAGCACCAAGATAAACCTTTTTATCTATGAATGTATATCCGTTGACGGTAACCTTCAGTGCAAAAGGGCAAAACTGCCTGGCCACCAAGATCGCCTGATTTAACATGTATCGACTTCTTCCTCTGGGAGTCATGAAGAACCTCGTGTATCGAGACTCCCATCGACTCCCATGAAGACTTTTGCGAATCACTTTTGCTGCTGCAACTGTTCGCAAAATGCCGGGAATCAAAATGGAAATCTTTCAAAATCTTTCAATGCATTCATTCGACGCTGTCATGCATGTGCTACTCCTGCATCGGCCGCAAATTCGAGCACCTTCTTTGAATAAGCATGCTGTTCACACTTGTTTCCATTCATTTAGATTTGTCTTGATGTTCCACATCTCCTGTATAACCGATTGCAGCGCCTTTAAATAGCGCCCTCTAGCACCGAAAGTTACGTCAGCGGACATATATTTATGTAAATATACATATAATATCATAAATTAGTAGAAAATTTTGCCACCAGTTGAAATTTGGTACTAGATGAGCTTGATTTGGGATTATTGAAGGAGTGATGGCACTACAAATCAATTTTCGTGTTCCTGTAAGTTACAGATGTCGTTAAATAATTCCTCCGCGGAGACATTCTAAGAACTGCATTTCGAGAACGGCGTTTTCTACAGTAGATCTGCATTGATTTGCCTCATATACTACATTATTCTGCATTTCAAGGTTCCTAAATCAGAAACATCCTTGAAAGGACTTTTTAGATAACCTTACAAAGTTACAGAGGCTGAAGTCAAACAAATACTGTGTAATGCCGTGGGAAAGGCACGACAAACATTCTGTTTTCTGTGAATCAATGTGTTAACACTCGCTGTACCGACAATTCAATGTTAGATGGTTCTCCATCTTGCATGAAAATAGTAGAAAGGAGGTTCTTTGCTGCGGCAGTTCTGCAAAAAGCAAAAAAGAAACCAAAAACAAAGCTGATCAGCATCTGTCGACACCTGCCAGCAGAGGCGGTGTAAGTCCTATGGGGCAAATTTTTCCATAAAGTTCGGACCGATCACAACAATGCAGTGGCACCACACTGTAACAGTATAATGGGGTCTGATGGAATACATGAGGTTTAATCGCAGCCCAAATGCGCTAATTGTCTGTTAAATGTGTGTTAATAAACGTGCTTCGTAGAATATAAACGTAGAATAAACGTGCTTCGTCACTCCATACGGTCTCTCCATCCCACCTCCATTCGAGCTAAGAATGTCACTGTAGTCGGATTTGCACATCGTAATGCACTAAAACTTGTGTATGGAAGATTCTATAGGAGAAAAACTTCAGCATTTCCACACAGCTGAGTACGGCATATACTCCAGTTGTCTTGATACTGCCGGAACAGTGCGGAAACCTTGTGCTTTATTCATTCTGTATTCCATGATGACATTTTCAACTTCTTCAACTTGAGAATAATTTGTTTGCCCCTTCGTCCTGGCCTCACTGCTAAAGATCCGCTATTTTCAAATCGCAAAACCACTTTTCTAAGATTTATTATTGTAATTGGACCTTTCCTCCGATGCGTCACTCGCCAGAATTCTCAGCGAATTCTCGTTGTTGATACTAAAACTTGGCTGCAACACACGTTCAGCTAATGTGAAAGCCATAGCACTTCAGTCTTATCAGAATGACGCGAATCAGTTTCCATTTATCTTGTATCCACCAACTCATCAGTAGCAACAGTTAGATTAAAGTAGATTTCATGCGCTTCTAGTGCCAAATTTTCCGTGATGGCAAAATTTTGTACTAATTTTTTTTTTTTTATAAATCAAAATCCATATTCTAGACACTATTTACAATAAGTTTGCTTGAATTTCGTCCACTACATTTGTCGCTACAGGGCTCTGAAAAACTCCTATTTAATTATGGCCACGTTGTAGACTTTATTTTTATTAACTTACGGAATAGTAAAGATCCAAGTATCTGTTTTTTTTTAATTTTTAAAATCTTAAATTTTCTGTTTTATTATCAAAAATGAAGTGATGATAATAAAAGACCAAAAATATAAATTTTAGCCTGTTTATGAAGCCTGTTTGTTTCCTAACGAAGTAAATATAAGCATTATTTTCACATTTATTTATTTTGTCTTCTAAGTTGTTGATTATTCATTAAATTATTTTTTTTCTGTCATGATAATGAATGAAAACCAACAGACTTGGAAATTAAAACGCTTTTATATAGAAAGCAAAAACTTCCTTATAACGCTTCACATTAATGCTTTCCTCAATAAACGAGCTGTAATGGACGGACGAAGCTATGGATTTACGCTATTAAAGAGTTGATAGCTTTAGACTTTATAATAATATCTGATCTTTATAATTAGTTTATAATATTGAATAATAATTATCGTTCTATAATAATTAATATGTTCAGCTTATTATTATTTCTATCACTTAAAAAGATAAGTGACCAATCTTTTTCTCATCACGTAAATCCTGGATAGTTGTTTTCTTTTTTGTAATTCAGAGTTCTTCAGTTACAGTTATTCAATGTTCAAAATAAAGTTTTTACGAAATTGGGAGAAGCAGAAAGTTGCTTCGCTATTTTTATTCTTTCACTTCAAAAGTTCAATTCTCTAAAGGCAGATAAAAATTTCACACAAAATAAAGTTAAGTATAATTATTATAAAAATAAGTTTAAATACTTACAACTGATCATTATGAGCGAACATGTTTGTCGGTCAAGGGGGAACAATTTCAAATTCATCGGACACGACAATCTTAAAGAAATTCTGAAATAAACAAAAGGATAAGTATTTTAATTAACAGAATAATGCAATATTTTTATTTAGATATTCAAACATAGATCACTACGCTAGATTTTTAGTTCAGTAAATGAGATAGTTAAAGAAATATTAAGATAAAGAAGTAATATATTTCGATTAACAGCACTTCCTACATTATTGATTTTTTTTTCTAAATCCCATATTATTTTCTATGATTATAAATAATAAATTCGTTTCTGTTGGTATAGCATAGTTAAAAGATTTCTTGAATTACATTTCATATTGTATACTTTTTAGTGAGATTTTACATATCAAAGAAATGCTCAAAAAACTACATTAAATAGAAAATTACACATAGAATAGCTGGGACTCTCCAGGTTCGAGTTTAAAGTGTCGAGGCCTTTCGTATCTTTAAGGTCTGAAAAAGTAAACTAACACGAAAGACCTCGTCACTTGAAAAGTTCACTTACTCTTCTCTACATTCTTTTTAATTTCTCTGCTTGACTTTATTCGTAGTTTAAAGAAAAAAATATAATAATTAAAAGACCAACAGCTCAGATAACGAAATTTAATTAACATTTTAATAAAAATTTACGAAAAAACAAAACAAAGAACTATGAAACCTAATTGTACTTTTATCGATTTTGTTGTTATAATTGGACAATGCAAGATTATAATAGGATAAGAACCCTTATTATAATAATAACGAAAATTAAAGATAGTAAAAAAACTATTAAGATATATTTGCTTTACAATAAAAGAAGTTTTAATAAACACTTAACAAATCGAATCAAATAACATTACGCTTAATTAGGTAATTTAAAAAAAATGCTAATTATGTATTTCAAATGAATCTTTTAGAAATTATCCCAGATATTTTAAATGCTTAGATTTCCTTAAGTAACAATTATTTAGGTTCGTCTATTATGAGAAAAGGGCTTTTGTTTTGTTTGGGAGAATCCACAAAACAAGGGACAAAGTCAAGCAATTTTATTCCAATTTTTTTTTACGATTTCTTCAACAATTCCGTATTCATGACAAAATTTAACTGCATTTTAAACCTTATTTAAATGAAAAAGTTTGAGTTCTGTTTAATGTTACTTACAGTGTTTAGAAAATAAGATGAGAAATATTTTATTGTAATTCCTCTAACAATAAATTCAAATGATGAAATTATAAAGTCATACTTAATATCATCATCATTTTCAATCCACTGCAGGATGAAGATCTTTTCAACTTTTTTTCCAGTTCTTTCTTTCGAAAGCTTTTCTTCCAGTTAAAACCAAGAAAACTTTCAATTTCATCCACCCATCTACCTAGTGGATGCTTTCTGCACCTCCTTTCATTTTTCGTAATCCAGATTAGAGTTTTTTGTTGACATTTCTTATCTGTACATCTTGCTACATGGTCAGCCCAATTCCACTCCCTGATCAGCTGTTTAAAGTGATAATAATATCAGACACTTTGGTTTGCTGTCTAGCCATACATTTCTGTTACGGTCTTGTTGCGTAATTCCTAAGATACATCTTTCCATGCTTCTTTGAGTTGTCTGCAGTCTCTGAATAGCTTTTCTGGTCAACGTCCATGTCTCTGCTCTGTATGTTAGAACTATTAATATATATTGGTTAAAAACTTTTCTTTTTAAACAAAAATTGTTCCTTTCATTATTACATGAAAGACATTCCATGGTAGTTTGATTCTACGTTTCATTTCTGGCATAATGCTTCCACCTATACTAATTTGTTGTCCAAGGAACACGTAGCTGCTAACTTCCTCTAACTTAGAATTACCAACTATAATTGATTGTCTATTAATAAATCTATTAAACATAATCTTTGTTTTCTTTGAATTTAGCTTTAATCCAACTAATCCAATCCAATTATTCTTATCTATAATTTTTAATTATTACCTTCTCCTATTTTTCGCTTTTATTTTCTATTCTCCGAAAAAACGATTTATCAAAGCTTTACTGTATCGTAAATACAGAGATTGCTAATTGTACGTATATAATAAATGCAAACCTAATGTTTATTTATAGAGGAAGGTGACCACATTTCGGATGGTGCCTTAATTTCGGATAGAATGATAAATCGCATACTGGTCACTAGATTGCATTAGTATCTACCATGAGCGGAAGCTCTGGCCACCATAAGTAATCTGTCTTGTCGTCGTGAGCCTTTGATCTGCATGTACGCAACAATAAATAATTTAAAAATATTCCAAAAAGTGACGTTTTGAAGATGTCAACTTCGAACACAGCTGGAGCGCAAGTGGTAAGTTCTAATAATTTGTTTTAAAGTGTATAATGAATTCGTAAAATGTAGTTTAAGTGACAAGTCGCATCGTTGTGTATGATTTTAAGGTTAGTTTCAAATGTTGATTCAAAAATATTTGTCATAACGTCCTAATTTCGGATAGTCAATGGTGTAACATGAAAATAGGCTTTGTTTTGATTGGAATTTGTGTTTTTAATTGATTTGAAAAATCGGTTTAACGTTTTTCAATTTTTTTAAAGTCAAGAAACGTTGACTGTGAGAAAACAGCGAAAAAACACTGGGTCTCCGTACAAAGTGGCCCTTGAAGAATCCTTTTGATATTTTTATTTTTGCATTCCTTTCATTATTTTTAATATATAATGTCGTTAATTTTATTAGAATGTCATAAAGTCATTACTCAAATAAATAACTTACTGTATTTGCATTGTATGTTTCATTTAATTATATTATCGTAATTATTACCCTGAAATTCTTATGTATCCGAAATTAAGACCCCATTTGCGTCACAACAAAAACAGCAATGTTTTGCAAAAAAAATAATTACACTATCTTTTTTTTATAATGGATATTTATCAGTTCGGGATCTAAAATTATGTTATTTATAGAAGAAAACAAAGTAAAATTCTTAACCAAAACTTCAATATTTTAAATTCTTTACATTAAAAACAAAATGGTATCCGAAATATGGTCACCTTCCTCTATACAAAACCATTCACCGCCCCTGTCTCCCCCTGGTCAGTACGAGATAATCCAAGAAGAATCGATTCCAAGCGATTATGAAAAAAAGTGATATTTTATTCTAGTCCCCGTGGCCTAATGGATAAGACGTCTGACTTCGGATCAAAAGGTTGCAGGTTCGATTCCCGTCGCGAACGTTCCATTGTAGTAATTATTTCTATTTTTTTCACAGGAAATTAACAATTGCGCCGGACAGACAGACAGACAGAGAAATAAAAGATTTTAGTAATATAGACTGATTTGCGCCAGCCATGTATATCTTGTATATTATTCTTTTTTTTTGATAAAACAAATAAATGCACAAAGTTTTTAGTTTTCTTTGATTTCTTTGATGGAACCGTAGTTTCATCTAGGATTTCTCCACAGATGCAGGTCGCAGAGATGCCTCTAACAGTCCCTGTCCTGTGCCTTCCTCCTCCAGGTTCTTCCCAACATCTTGACCAAGGGATCCTCCCATCTCGTCGGTGGTCTTCCACGTTTTCTTTTTGTTCTAGGTATCCAGTTGGTGATCCTGTATGTCCATCTATCATCCTTCAATCTCGCCACATGTCCAGCCCATCTTCTCTTGTTGTTATATATCTGCTCGACAACATCCTTCAAGCCAGTTCTTTCACGTAAATCCGAATTTTTGACATGATCCAGTTTCCTCACACCACAAAGTTTCTTTTAGTTTTAAGAGTTGAATTTTCATAGGGGGGGGGGGGGGGCAAACAACACCAGAAACAGCTATAGGAAACGTAGCAAAAGAAATAATCTTACACTGTAATGATTTCAAAACGGAAATGCCACACTAATGGAATATAGAAATTAATTAGTTGTTAAATTTCCAAATGAAATTATTTGGAAAGATTTCGTTTACAAAGAAATAAAAATGTTTTGTCTTATTTCGTTTAAAGAGCTAAAGATAATAAAAGTAAATTAAAGTTCTGTTGTATGAATTTCGCAATTGTTTATCTGTTATCAAGATTGTCTCAAGTAAAATATGCATAAAAAATGAAAGGGTTCATTCCTCCAGAAACCGTTTTTATCAACATATTGTAATGAAATTCTTGGAAAAATTAACAAAGAATTGTTTTTCTATGCATTTGATAGAAACTAGCTACAGATATATGAGCGTAGGGAGCACAGGGAAATCCTAACGTATCCTTGCAGGTTATTTCCTGAATGACACCCAAAGGTAAAGAAGGCCACGTGAAATACTATTTAACGTTTCAAGAGAGGGAGGGAGAAAATAGGAAGACTAAACTAATGGGTGTGGCTTTTTGTTTTTGTGTGTGTAGTTGTTGAAATGGAATCGTGAACCTCAAAACCTATAGGAAATCTCAGAAAGAAAAATAAGGCACAAACGGAAAAAAAAATGGTTACAATTGTCTTGAATGAATCTACAAACGTATGTTTTCTTTTCATTGTGTGAATGGAGAATTGAGGTATTTCTGATGACTGGAGGTTGATGAAAATTTCGAAAACAATGAACTATCACATTCAAAATGAAAATAAATGCCAGGATAAAGAAATTCGACACAAACTGCACTTACATTAATTTTGAAATTAAGCTTTTAAATTTTTACATTTCAAATCGAAAAAGCCAACTATATCGGCACATACATAACAAAAGGATAAAAACTTACATTAAAACATCAGCGTACGTATTCGAAACTTAAAATAGCTGATGTTTTAATGTAAGTTTTTATCCTTTTTTTATGTATGTGCCGATATAGTTGGCTTTTTCCATTTGTTATAACGGCAGGTTAAATTTTGTTAGTATTTTTACATTTCAGTTTCCAATACATTTGTTTTTTTCATTTTCAATATGAAAATTTAAAGAAATCCCATAACATTAAATACCTATATGTGATATTTGCCACATTATTTTAAAAAAATAATCATCAAAGTTTAATGAATTGTCCCATTTTTTTTTTTTTTTACAATCGTCACTAATATTTATCACGTAAATATTACATGTCTTTATACATTTCCTTGCTATTTAATAACACTGACCTTTCTCATTGTTTATTAGCAGTATGGACTGACCAATCTTTTATTATTCCTTCAGAACTTTAAGGGATTTTTTTTTTTTTTTGAGTAACTTCAGAAAATCCATAACAATGTTTCTTTTTTCGCTGTTATTGTTTTTAAAGGTAGGTTGATACTTCCTTATTTTATTTTGTTTCCTTATTTTTATCCTTTACGTTAAAGTATTTTTTTTTCTTTAATGCATTATAATTGTCTTTTATTAATTTTTAAGTTCCATAACTGTAAATTGGTTTCCTTTTTATTTTTATAAATGCAATATATCGATTTTATCTTTATTGGTGCAGGATTTGACCCTTGCACTATTAAAACCCAATGACTAACTAATACACTAAATTTTAATTAACAATGAACTATTTGAAATTAGAAGGTTTTATTTTAAAAAGATTTGAAATTACTTTTTAAGTGATTTGAAAGGCATTTTTAGTTTGTTTGGTTATCACATCTGAAATTGCATTTTACATGACCTGCTTATGGAACACTCGCTGATATTATTATCTTGAAATAATAGAATTCAGAGTAAAATAAACAGGAATTATGTCTGCAACTGTTCATCAGTCAACTGATTCAAATTCATTGTCTGGTTCTTCTGGTTCATCGTACCTAATACAAACTTTTGGTAAATATAGCTGTTTCTGGAGATTTCTCTATTACCATTTGTTTTCCTTCTCATCTATTTACTTAAATGTGAAATTGGATTACGTTTAAAGCTGACACTATAAGTGCATTATTTATATACGATTTTGTAAACGACAGCCTCTGTAAGAGCCTTTGTAAATCAACCAATCAGAATTCAAAGCAAGTTGAGTCTGAAGCATTCTTCACCAAACTTCTAAGATTTTAGCGTTGAATGAGGAAATTTAGGTGGTATTATTCGTAAACAAGAACGGACAAATGAAGCCTAACGAGTTGATTAAATACTCGAAGTAATTGAGAAAATTTCTTCTTGTGCCTCGCCTTTAAATTGTGTACACACCTGCTTATGTGATTAATGAATGCAGGAAGTAACCTCGTTAGCAGCGAGAGACGCAATGGGAAATAATCGAGTGTGCCATCAGAGGGCGCTGTGATAGGTGTTGACAAGAATGGTCGAACTCGCTACAGTTCCCATCTGGAAACCGTTCAACTGATAGATGATCTCTTGAGACCGGTCGAATCCCCGCCTCCTGAGATGCTGTCCGTGCAAAGACCCGAGATGAAGAGAAAGACAAATCAATTGTCCCAAACATATGTTTGGAAAAGAGACATTCGCCATTTTCTATAAACGTAACTGAATCTCATACGAGTATATTTCTTTTGTTGTAAACAAAACATCATTGACGTGCAAGTTTTCCAATGGGTGCCTGAAACAACCGAAACTTCCTTAATTTCTATATAATTTGTGTTTAGTTCTATTGTTTAGGGTGTTGTATGGAGATTCATGTATTCAGTCCCACGCAGTCCATTTTCTTTTTTAAATTTATAGGACTGCAATTGATTTTTGTTTGTCACTACGAGGTAGAATAATGATTTAGGCATAAGTTTTTGAAGTTTTTTTTCTTTTTTTCATAAGTAGAATCTTTTCAGCTGTAATTACCCTTTATATCTGTAATAAGTATAAAATATGAAAAGAGTACCGGTACTTAGTATTTCAGAATCAATTGATGTAGAAAGAAGAATTAACCACAAAAGTCGAGATTACATGACTAATATATTTAAACATAATCTGGAATGTAGGATTTTGGCTTTTGTAGGATTCCAATTCAAAATCCATGTTCCTATTTCTGTAATATTTTCAGTTAATCATCATTGCATCACTGGTGTTAAGTTTTAAATTATAATAATTGAAAGTAAAACGATATTTAACGTTGCTGTTCTTTCTAAACTGACTCATACCCACAACTTATTATCTTGAATTCATTTATTGTTTACTCATTCATACAAGAATTCAGAATTTTCTTCTTAAAAATTGTTTATGTTTTTACGTTTTGTTTATATACAGTAAGTCTTACACGCGGTTAATTTTTCTAATGATTAGAATATTCTACCACTGTGATTTAACATTGCTGATATTCAGTAGTGAATATTCGAAACTGCTTTTTTTGACTGCAATCCATCACTTTCAGGAAACAGTGTGGCAATTTCATTTCTTTAGCGCTACAAACAATTATTCTTGCATTCGAAAGGATTTGAACTATTATTCTAAATTTGTAATCCACTGAAACTTGGATTACATTGTCGTACTGGTAAATGCTCATTTGACGATTAGGCCTATTTAAATGTATCTGTAGTTAAATATAGCTTTAGGCGAAATTCTTGGGGGCGAGACAGTTAAAGAAATCATCCCGAAATTTGACTAAAACTAAACGAATACAATAACACAATCTCTTTTCAATACAAAACTGTAAATGACTTAAGATTATTTTAAAAAGCTATCAAATTACAAAAAGTAACAAAAAATATCCTAGGATAATTGATTAAAGCTGAACTTTTCTTTCTTTCCTTCGTCTCTTTCTTATTCCTAAGATACGATTGATTTCGTTGGATCTGAGTCTTCAATTCTACATTACATTCACTGCAGATAGGATAAAAGTTGAAGATTGATGAGAGTTTCTCCTCCTTTCCTTCCATGAAAGATCTACTTTCAATTGACACATGAAACGTGTTTAATGTAGCGTTGCGTGATGGAACGTTAAAGATTTCCTTTTAACATTTTAGTCCAAAAGAAAAATGCTGTTCCATAATTGTATCGAAAAACTAACCGTATCTCATCCACTTTTTTTTTTTTTAAAGCAGACTTTATTTTCAATTAATTCTTTTATGGTTTTTTTTTTTCGTAATTTCTGAAAAAATCTAAGAAAAGAAAAGTAGACACGATAAATCTTAGCTTTTAGTATGCAACCATCGAAGGAAGTGGGAAGTTTCGAAAGTATTCACTAGATGGCGTTAAGTTCGAACTGGTCATATAAACTCTTGAAAGATGAAAACTGAACTTTACAATTAACTTAAGGAATTTCACTAATTTAGTTATTAATTGCAATATTGAAGACATGTTATTCGAACAGCATTGCTATTAATTCGTGTACTCCAAAAATAAAAAATATTCATGAGTTATTTTCAGACGGACGGACAGACCAATAATAAGTACTGTTTTGTATTTTTTAACGTGCCTTTCCTCGACTAACATTGTTACAAACATTGATGAGTAAGACCAATTGTTTACTAAGTGATACTGTGGAGGTTCCACTGTGATTCCAACGATAACATTATTGTAGTCTACCTTGTTTCGTTGTCGTAAAGTTTAAATCCTAAAATTTGTAAAGAAGTCAGAATAATATTTAATTAATAATATTTTAATTTCTAATCGTGTATCTTTAGTCACTATTCATAAAACAACTAAAAATGGCATCCTTGCCTCTTCTAACTTTAAAAGTTACTGCAACGTATTACAGCGCCATCTTTTAACAAGGATAGAAGTCATAATAAACGGAGAATGATATAATGGCGCTTTATCAAATAGAAGTTAAAAAACACAATAAAACACTATTGACTAACTTTGTAGATGAACATTAATATAATAAATATATATAAATATTATTCCTACAAATAAAGTAGTTAGTGGATTTATCAAAAACTTACACCTATTCTTTCACCTACTAGAAATGAACTAGATAAATACTTGAATTATATACTTTTATTCTTAGGAATTTCTTCAAAGATCAACTTCAATAAGGTTTTCAACAATTTTTTTTTAAATTTCAATATCAATCCGTTAAATGATCCACCGTCATCTGCGCCATCTGTGGTATGATTAAAATTTAGCAATTTCAACAATAATTGCGGAAATAAGTAATTTTAGAAATCAGAGAATTGGAAGATACTTTTCCAATATATAAATTTGCCAATATTTAAATATATTCAGAGGATAGTTTCTTCAATATTATTTAACATCATAAAAAAAAGCAGTATATTAAGGAAAATGTGCTTTATATTCTTTGAAGTAAGTAATACATCTAATTGAATAAAATACTGATAGAGATAATAAGTCTCAAATTCTTCCAATAGCTTCGGGATATACGCTATTGAAATTATATTTGCCTTAAAGCAAGTAAATATAATTCGTTAGGAGTTCTACAATTGTTATAAACATTCTAATACTAATTTGATCCTCTTTCGAAGCAATTGGCGATATTTCCCTCCAGTCTTCCAATTCAGCCGCAAAATTCTTAAGACGGAGGATTAAGGTTGAAGCGTTTTAAAACGAAGACAAGATTGAATCATCGACTTCCTTTGCCAGAACAGGAGAGAAAACACGCGCGCAAATTCCCACGTTCTGTCATTCGTCGAATTATGTATTAATTTGAAATCGTGATCTAAATCCCACCAGACGACAACAGATACCAGCATTACAATTCTTTTTTGAAGATGAACTATTCTTAGTTGTCTCTTCGTTTACACCTAATCTTCCTTATATTATAAATCCAAATCATGTTTTATAAAAATTACGCAAAGTAATGTTAAAACATTAAGCCTATTTCCTTAAAAATTATTTTTCATTATTTAGTTATTTTTTTTTAAGTAGTGGAAAGGAAATAAACTAATAATCTCTTTAAATTTAAAATTATAAACTCTCTTTAAAAATAAAACAACCAACGATAAATATATGATATTTAGAATTATAACGATTAAAATCCATAAAAAAAGAACATGAATTCTAAAAGAACCCATAACCTACTTTCCGTAGCATGTTATTTCTTACTTCGTTTGTTTTTTGTTTTTTTCTTCTTTTCGTTTACATTCTTTTAAGATCACACAACAATATGATTTCTCTATGTTATTACATCCGTTTGATACAATAGCAATGCGTGAGTTTCCATAAGGTTTATAGATTGGTAATGTGTTTTCAAAATCGTCATTTGTTTTATGATTACTGTCTGTATTTATAAAATTTAGTAGAATTTCTTTTTGTTTGTTTGTAGGTATTCAGATAATTAATAAAAAGGAAAAGACATTTGGAGGATCTGTTTTACTATATTGTCTCAATTAAGCTTTAACATCAAGATAATGAGTACGTAGTGTTATGTATCTTACACATCTATAATTCCAATGATTATTTATTTATTCATTTTGTTCTCAATTCCAGTAAATGTTCTCAATTTTACACCCAAAATAATTATATTCTATTCAATATCATCTATCTGGTGCATTCTAGAAGTTCTAGGGATCAGTATGAGTTGTCATCTAGGCCTCATCTTGAAAAGTAGCTGCTGCCGAGAGAGGGCGTTTTTTTTTTTCTTTCTCTTCAGTTATTCTTTCTTTTCGTTCGTCCCCACAAGCAATCTTTCTCAGTCGACCTCCTGCGGACTGACAAACTCGTGTCTTCCTCAACGTAAATCTATGAGCTTCTAGATTTGCAAGATCTTCTAGAGTTAGAGAACACGATCTTTCAAAGCAGAAATCTAAAACCCTGTAGGATCACGGGAAAATACGAGAAAAGCACTGCTTCTGCTTAAAATAGTACACAGACAAGATCCCTTAAATCCACTGACATCAGTATACTTAAATGGAGCTAATAAATAAAAATCTGTTAAGTTTTCTACAAAATGTGGCTAAGATTTACTTTACGGTAACATGTTTCTACTTCGGAAATTTCCTGTCTTTGTTTTTCAGTTGTTTCGTTATGTGGGTGCTGAATAAGAATTAGTTTATGTTGCTATCATGATGTGTTCAAGCACCACACATTTGCAGACATCGTAATTTTGGAATGTTTTGATAAAAAAATGATATACATAGACTTTGTAACACTAATACAAATTTTATAAAAATATTAAGCAAAAAATTTTTAACGTAAAAATAAGTACAATTTTTGGTTATAATAAAAAAAAATGTTATGTTAAAAATTTGTCAGCTTATGTGGGATTGGTGAAGTTCCCATCAATGTAATATCGTTTGCATCTGATATTATTTGGTATAGGAAGGTACATTTCTACTGAAAAATGACAGTATGTATACGAATAGACAAATTAATTTACTCTATGAAATTATTAATCTATGAAATAATAAAAAAATCCAGAATTACATTTTTTTTCTTCATACATTAAGAAATTTATTGTGAATTTTTTTTTTTTATTTAATTGCTAAACTCACGAAAAACTATAGTAAAATAATTTTACAAGTATTTCAGTAGCTCATTTTTCCATAGTATCGTGGAAGAATTCATAGAATTCAGAATCAGAAATTTATGAAAAACTATTACATATTAATATTGTATTCAAAGTGAAAAGAATGCATTTGCTAAATATTTGACGATCTTCACTTCGAATAAATTATTTCATTTGATCTTCAATACAATATGTCTTTCGTAAGATGTTTTTCTTTTTCTTTTTGCTTTTATAATTAAATGCAAACAAAATTTTAGCTACGATATACAGTGGAACCCCGCCATTCGTCCGCCTCGCTATTCGTACAACTCGTTATTCGTACAACTTTTTCAAGTAAAATTGAACTCGCCATTCGTACGCTTGCTCGCGATTCGGATAGCGTGACCTCAGTACTGGCCGCGCCACGCGGTCGCTTCAGTTCAGTATCGTGCTAGCTTCCGTACGCTACGCATCATCCACGCAAGCTTCGTGAAACTTTTTGATATTTTATTGTTATTTTTTGTTATTTTTATTAAAAATAGTGCAGCCATGAGTCTAAAAAAGATTACTGAATCAATTTTCCTTTTAGGCTTACTAAATGGAAAGCAGTGAGAACGACAATTTAATTGAAAAAAAGAAATCGTTGCGAAGTTTGAATGTGGAACTCGTGTCTCTGACCTAGCAACTCAGTGCGCATGGCGAAATCAACCATATCGTCTATACTGAAAAAGATAGAAATAATAATTGAGGCCTACGTATTTAATGTTTTCATAGTTTTATGTATTTTAGGCTTAAAATATTATTACAAAGGTTTATATAAGCAATCATCTGTGGGTCTGGAACGGATTAATCCAATTTACATTATATCTTATGTGAAAAAATGATTCGCCATTCGTACAAATCGCCATTCGAACTGCCTCCTGGAACGGATTGTGTACGAATAGCGAGGTTCCACTGTAATTAGAATTTTATAGATTAAAATAAATAAAAATCAACAAAAAATCTCAGAGAAAAAAAAATGGTTTTTAAATCTTTATTTTAGAAAAAAAAGATAAAAAAAAAATAAAGGAAAAAAAAATCAAAAACCAATTGGAACTGACAACTTGGAATCAATCCGGATGTGCCTTTAGCAAGCTACACCATCTTAGACATCGAAGTAGAAATTGATGAAATTGATTGTTTGAAATTTTTTTTTATTAATTGAAGTTTCTAATAAATTAGAACGATTTATCAAAAAATTAGATTAAATTAGTGTTTTTCTCCAACCCTTAATTAACAACTCACATATATTTGTTTACTTTGAGTTAAAAGCTTTTCCTTGTTGGATTAAATAACACAAAAAGGGTAATTGAATAATTAATTTTCCTCTTATTTAGTTGATCTGAACGTTAGTCACTAGGTTATATTATTTCTTGTATAAAGTTGAGAATCTGAATTTGAAAATCATTCAGGAAATTACAGACAGAGAGAGCCTACTATCTCGTGGGGTTCTGTATATCTGCATCATAGTTAACAATCACAGTTTATTACGATGCATTTATACTTTTGGTTAACTTCTTTATTACGTGTCGGAGAAAAAAGGGCTAAGTTTGTTTGGGCATTCAATTAAACGAAACTTTCAGAGAAAGGGTCTTGTTTACATGGAAGATCTCGATTATTTTTGCTATTATTCCATTAATAGGTAAGGAACTAGGAGACAAAAATTACCCATCACGTGACCGTTCGTCTGTTATCAAGATAACAAAAAAACTATATGCCCTATAAAGCTAGAAACTTGGATAGAAAGTTCAGTTCCTTTTAAGGAATATCTCTCTTGATTTTGGTAAAAATCGAACTAGTAGGTAAGGAGATATGAGCTAAAAAATTATAACGTAAGCTAATTAACAATTATTTAAAAATTGATGTTTTATATGCAGTTCTTACAAGTGTTCGAAAATTGGCACGACAACTATGTTTTGGTTTTATTTCAATTTTAATCAAATAAATAAATTCGCAGCAATTAAATATTTCTTTCTCCAAACTTTCTGTTTGAATTTCTACAGCCAATGTTGCTGTGATAAATCCTCTGGACTTATCTCTTAGTTGAAATGATATGACGCTGGCAATGAATCTTCTGAAAAGTCAGGAGACCTATTGTACAGATTTAATGAGCCTCCACCCCCTTCTTTCTTTCTACCTAAGGACGTTTTTCTTTCTGTAGATACGTCGCCTGCAGTCGGGACCTGTTAATGGTTGATGCATTAAACATGGTGGCCAGGCTTTTTATTTCGTCTCTTATTCCTCAGGTTGTTGAAGCGTAAGACGCCCGAAAGGAAAGCAAAGAAAAAAATATTACGAGGAAAACAAAACGTCTGTCTTAATTCCCCTACACTTCTAACGATAATGGAACTACCGAAAATTGCTCACTGTATTTTTTTATTTATGAAACTGCCGCCTTACTCTTTTTATTTTTTTGTTTACAATTTGTTGTTGTTTATGTGCTGCTCTCTAACGGCTATATATATCATGGTAAGTATATTTTAGGTTTGGAACGCAATTTTACAGTGGAAATTTTTTTCTATATCCGTAATCTGTGATTAAGATAATTCAGAACTATTTACCCAAGGATGCTGAGACTTTAATGATAGGTTTAGGATATTAAGGGTGTAGAATCTCATAAAGATTGAATCTTAGAAAGCAAAGAAAACTTTCACAACAATAATATCGCGGAATAATTAGTATTTTGGATTTTGTTGTTTACATAATTTGTTGAATC
This sequence comes from Thereuonema tuberculata, assembly GCA_023159025.1. Taxonomy (NCBI): domain Eukaryota; kingdom Metazoa; phylum Arthropoda; class Chilopoda; order Scutigeromorpha; family Scutigeridae; genus Thereuonema; species Thereuonema tuberculata. The sequence goes on along the minus strand of JAFIDM010010028.1, from coordinate 9,451,394 downwards.
ACAGAGGCAGAAAATGATAGAAGCAATAAATTAAAACTGTGATGTCGTAAGTTGAGGTACAGGTATACTAGAAAGAAGCAAGGCCAACTAAAAAGATAAGCCACGGAGCTGAAAAGAAAAACGTCACGTTGACAAGCTTATGGCACGATGTAGGAATACAACAAGCGGTTTTTAACCAACTTATTATTGTGATGTACTGGCCCTCTTCGCTTGTAACGTTTTCCTTAGCCGTGGCTTGTATTTTTAGTTGGTCTTGAGATAAAGATTATACTTCAATGGCTGTGATGAGGAGTGATCAGAGTTTGACATGTTATGACATGCTTTGAACAAATAGCTCCTTGTTTTGGCTTGGATACAACGATTACCTGTCATTTGAAAGCTGCTTGGACTCTACTTTTCTAGGACAGTAACATTTGTCAAATCAATCAGAATCTACGTTTTACAAGTCTGTGTATCCCCAAGAAGTTTTGAACCAGTGAATAGATCTTCTTGAAACTTGGCGTTCACATTTATGCAATAGACATATCCTAGACATAACTATTTTGAAAATTTTTATATTTATATTTTTTTTGCTGTGGTTCTTGTCGAGATATTCGTTTATGAAGGCATCAAAAAATCCCTATAGAAAAAGTATTAGAAGGGTAAAAAATATTTTTCGCGGATTAGAAACAGATTAATATTTGTACATCGAAATTTTACTTTGTATCATTGTCACGACTTTGGAAAAAACAAAACAAAGAAAAACAGAGATTTAAGGAACAATATTCTGAGGAAAGTAGATTCAAGTTCTTTCTGGAACATCTTGTCTTGCTAATGAAATAATCTTGTTTTTTTCGATGAGGTGTTTTATGGAGGTATCCCTCCAACAAGAGCGCCAATGTTAATCATTTATTATAACTATCAAATATTTGAAAATGAAATTTTTATAATTAAAATCTTTATAAATGCGTGAAAAAATATCAACCACATTCGAAAGCTTGAATCAGATTCCGAAGACAAAAAAAGAAAATAAATTTCTTCTTTCAAAAACAAACAGAACTTAAAAAATTTATAGACGAAAATACATTTGCATGTTTTGACCGCTAGGAGCGCTGTTATTTGTAGTGATGCATAATTTCATAGTTGCAGTTTTCACGATTCTACTTCTTTCACAATCACGTGACAGTTCATGCACATCCTGTGGTATCATGGCTGCCCGTTCGACAGATTGTGGCTACTGGCTTTAGCTGTCGCAGGTGAAGCCCGTTTCTTTCAAATGTCTCATTAAATCCTAACAACTTGACTGTCCACGACAGATCCTGCGCACGCGAAGATATTCTCCAAGGACCTGCTCCCCTGTTGCCTCTCTCAGTTCCCCCTTAATGTTTTTCTTGTTACTCTGATGCTTTTGCGCATGTTAGCGACTATCGGCTTACTTTTCAGTAGGGAACATTCGCGAAAAATCTCTCTTAAAGCCAAAAGATTAATAAAAAAATTCCTGAAAGAATTTAAAGACTTTTCTTAACATGTTAATACTTTAATTTTCGTTAACATTTTATTTATTTAAATCGTAAAAACGATACAAATTCAAAAATAGCTTTCATTTTTAATGTATGATATCTCAATTGTTTGTGTATTAAGAATCAATACTGGATTGATTATAAGATGCAATAGGAATTTTACATTAATTTAGTGTTAGCGCTATAGAAGTGAATGAAGTGAAATTGATAAAGAATTGTAAAGAATGGCTCGTGATGAATTATAATAAAACTGTGTGATACAGTAAAAAATTTTACTGAAAATAAAATGTGTGATACTGAAATGCGAAGCACGACGAAACAATGAAGGATCAAGGAGTGTGAGACGTGTTTGTTGGTTGTTGAGCACGGACGAAGAATTGGAGGATGTGAATTGGAGAGATTGGAAGCGGGAAAAAAAAATGTAGACTCTTCTATAGGAGAGGCAATAAATAATTATATTCCAATCACGCAAGTTTCTTCTATCTGTAGTTTATTTACACTTAACATGTTATTTTAAGAGTTAAACGTCGATTGATATTTATTAATTTCTCTCTTATTTGTGAGCCCTAACAGGAAGTTATTTTGGGAGAGATTAACGGAGACATAACTCAAGTTCGATGGATAGAACAGCAGCCGCCATCTTGGAATAGATGATGACAGACGAAAATAAATGCTGCAGGGACGCTTTGTGGATTCATTTACCGGTGAACAGATGTGTTAGGCATACGGTATTAACTTATCAAGTTCAAGTTTATCAAGTAAGTGAGTTTATGATAAACGTTGTAGGAGTTTTGAAGCTTAACCACATCGAGGATTACTCCGAAGTTAGTGGTGTATTCTAAGACATAACGTCTGTGTTAAGTGGAACATTTAAAAGTAATAGTTAATAGAAGAACATTAATTCACACAAGGGGTCTAGCCAATTTAATTCACACAAGGGGTCTAGCCATTCCTTTACATTCTATGTTAATTAAAGATAATGGAAGAATGTTTTATTCACAGAACATTTTTATTCACACAAGGTGAATTAGATAGCCATTGTACACTTGTTAAAGCTAATACTAGAATGTTATTTATTCACACAAGATGAAAGTTTTTAGGTCATTTCTTTAATTAAGTGAACTGGTAATAGTTATCAATTTGTACTTGGTAATAGAAGAATTTGAGCCCAATATTTTATTATTGGAACAAGATATAGTAAATGGAACTGTTAGTGTTACATCTAAGGATTGCCTATCTCTACTAGGAACTTTGAAACGTCAAACAGTGTTTTAAGTCTTAATTTTTAGGAATTAAGAAGAATTAATATTTGTAGAAAACTGATGCAGTAAATTACCATTTGTTTATTTTTTTAAGTGCTTTTGTCTTTTGCAACATTCTTTACATAACATCACCTCCACCCAGCTTTGCTTTAAGTTCAGCATCGAGCTCTAGTTGTTGCTGTTTCTATTTAATATAGAAGTAAAAAGGGAACATCTTTTATTTCCGCTCTTTTTTCACAATACAAACACAGTAAACATTTTCCATTTCTCAAGAACTAATTATAATTATAATTTAATTATAATAAAACGCGCGCAAATCCGTTTACGAAATAAGAGACTTAAAACTTAATGTTAAATTGTTTCGTTTCCAATACCTTTCTTTGGGAATTTTTGACAACTTCTCAGTCTAATATCTTGACAAGGACCCTTTTTAAAAAAATTCAAATATAAAAGTTACCGGTATATCGTCTCTAGTACAAAATGTGCATACCATGTTTCTAGAAGATCGCATTCAAATATTCAAAAGCGGAAATATGGACAGATGGAGAGAAAGACTGAGAAAGTATGGTGGGAGAAGTGCAGGGGAAACGGGAGAACCCCGAGAAAACCTGCCCAGCGCGGATCGTCCACCATCACGAAACCCACATGAGAACCGAACCTGGTACTCAGAGGCACTCGTTACTTAGATATCTACGGTACAACAGAGAACTAGGATTTGTATTACAATAAATAAAAACTTACAATAACTGACTTACGACAATAATTTCTAATTTAATGATTTTTAATAATTGTTTTGTATTTATTATCCCAATCACCTATACGAGCTTTAACAATCTGTTGAAAAAGAGATACTGTAGAGAACGGTTCACTTCATCTCGACTGCCATTTTTCTTCGATAAAGATTGAAAGAATGATTTAATTACGAAATACAGACAATGAAATACACCAATTGACTTAAATACAATATGTACTTTTTTTTCCAATTAGCTTCAAGACCTACAAGAAGCTTCTGAAAGACCTGTAAGTCTAGTTTCTTTAAATATTTTGTTTTATTTTACCATTTCTTTGTTTTTTTGTAAATTATAAACAGTTAAATTTTCTATTTTCCAGATAAAAATTCATTACTGACTTAAGTTGTTTAAATCCGATTAATTTTAATGTCATAATAAAACTCCCCGCAGACATTAAGAGGACTGAAACATGGATCAATTGTTAAGATATCTACAGTGGGTCTAATGCTTGTTCTTCATAATCTGCTGCGGATACGTTTAAATTTCAGCTTTTAATTGTTCCCGTTTTACTTTATTGCCAATTAAATAATAATTATTTATTTGTCCAATTTTGGTTCTTAATGGTTCTTAATGGCACTTTTCTTTTCAGATGGCGTCCTAATTTATTGTAAGATTACTTTTATAATATTATCTTTTTCAGGTGAAAGCCGATTCCATTAATTAATGTGTGAAAGGTAACGATAAATTAAGTAAAACATTTTAAAAAGGTTCTTCGATAAATAAGCATTGTCGGGTCTTCATCAGAGCATAATCACTTTTTCAATCTCAAAAATATTGAAAATTTAGTAAAAATAACTATGACTTTCCAAGAACTTTTGAACCGATTATGGATCTTCTTGAAACTTGAAAAGCAAATTTTCAAATCCATAGAAACAAATGTTTTCGTGTGGGTCCTTATCGAGAAGCCAGGGTTGTGAAAATGACAATTTCCCTTAGATTAGCATCCGAACCGTAACAATGATATCTAACAGCTAATATTCGTCTTATTTATTAATCGGATTTCCGCGCGCTTTGGTAATTGTCTAAAGTAATCAGATTCAACAATTTCAGGAAAGGAAGGCGGATTTAAGTTATCATTTACAAAATTTTAAATTTTCCAACTGCCAATATTAGATAGATAAACAGAATTTAAAATTCAACATAGGCTTCTGTTTGTGTTGTTTTGAAAACTCAAGGATATTACTATAAATAATTTGAGGAACAATATTTTTGGATGGTACTAAGTTCTGTTAGGAATTTCTTATTTATAAATCAATTTATTATTCTAAGATTTATTTAATCATTCGGTCAACAATGAATCACAGAAATTTTCAAACAAAGTTGGCCATTAAGTCTCCACATAATTACACTTTTCAGTTTGGCTTTTTTCATCTGTTTCCCATAAATTACAGTTCCATGAACACTGGAAATTTATTTACTGTTCCTTTTGTTCGTGCATTCAACCTCTGGACTCGAGGAAATATTCGCTAAAGCCTTTCCATCAGTTTGCAGAGCCTCTGTTGACTCAACCTTTGGCCTCAGCGAGACTGACCTCGCTCAGCCAATCATATGCCGTTGCCCCTGGTCACGACGCAACTGTTTTCTTTTCTCTGTCAAATGCGAATCAGAAAAGCCCGGATGTAGCCTTTTCAATTATGACAGCTCAACTTATCAAAACACGAGAGCCCAATCCGCATCGCTCGACCTGCGCATATAATCAGGTGTTCATTTCACGTCCCGTCACGTGTTTAATTCTTGCTGATAGTCAGTGGCTGTAATTCATGACTTAATCCAACAACGGGATAAAGGCTTTGTAATTTCAACGCCGAGGTTTCACATTACATGTTCCGAAATCGGCAAGTTTCTTAAGTCCGGGAAAACTTATTCAGTGAATCTGTAATTAGACGTTTGCCCCAAATTAAGCAATTCTGATTTTGCGGCCGTTTTTGATCCCTGTGCGCCCGCTTTGTAGCGAAAATTTGAACCTCACTGCTCTCGTTCTGTAATTAATGAAGTCTCATTAAAACAAAAATGTTACTAAATTAGAACTGCTATTCTATCGGCCGATAATGCAATGAATTGCAAAGTAATGTACAACAAAAAACAAACAAACACGATCACATTATAACATTTTACTAACATTAGTTGCATGTAGCTGAAAGATCCAAGTATTGGTCTGTTATACAGCTCATCTAGGTTCCAATCCATCAGCTCGCTTGAATCTTTGTCTTCGTTTCTTTCCACGGGGCATAATATAGACAGTCATATCATGTACTGGCCATTGGCAACTGGGAAATGGTCAATTCCATGAAACAGTCTACAGTTTTTGTCTCTTGTGAAGACGAACGGTGCAAAGTTAACACACTTAGACTCTAAACTAAACCAATCAAGATGCATTTCGAAAAGAAAAGCGAAAACTGAAAATTAACGTTGTCTTAAAACCTGTCTTAGTAGTAAATTATTCATATAATTACACAAAACAAACACGACGTAGTTTTATTAGAAAATAGTAAATTGTTTTAAAAATAAAGGTTAACTCTTAACAAACTAAAAAGTCACTGCTGTTATGGTTTTAGTCTTCTGATAAAGATCAGAAGATTTATATTCCCGTTTTGCTGTGGACAAGTATCGTTAAAATATCATTAATAACAATCACAACAATCGCAACAACAATCGCAACAATTGCGTCTTTTGCATTCGCAACAATCACATTTATAATAACGAAATTAAAGCAATATCAATGATAATATCTTATACGTATCAGAAGCTGTTGCGAAGCATTGTGATTGGTTTACTAATCGCTATCCCTACCTTGTTGATTGGGATCCTAATTGGGACGGATTTTTAGAGCTGAGTTTTTAAATTAACAACATATTTTGGTTAAATCTTGCAGCAAATATCTTTACTAAGTACATAGAAGTAATTTCAAACTTAAGGCTTAACTCTACAATACTGTAATTTAAGTAAATAACTCACCCTTGCTTTATGGTAGATTACTGAAAGATTTGTCCCATTTCGAAGCTTTCGTTTCCAAATTTAGTATTTAAGATAGCGGCTCTAAATTAGTTGGCAGTAAGACGAGTGCACAGGGTAAACCGTGACATTTTATTTAGGCACGTTCGCTATTTGTTGTTGTTACATGACTATTCATGGCTTGGGCTACAGTCATCGAAGTAATAGACATTATAAAAGTTATAACCAGATGAAGACGCCTTCTACAGGGTCTTAGTAGTAGCCGCGAAAAGTGAATATGGACTAGTTAAACTTATAGCTCTTGATTTTTATCCAGTTCGCTGCAGATCAAGTTTCGCGAACAAAGGGCCAATGGAATTATACAGAACTGAAGGGTTGAGGGTCCATTTGAGTACGGAAGTACAACGTAAAGACAACTAAACTCTGACTTTGCCTTACTTTTTAAACGTACCAAGGAAAAAAAAAACAAAACAAAAAAACAAAAACAAAAAAACAACAAAAAAAAAAAATCAACCAACCAACCAAACAAACAAAACAGTCCTCATGTTTCTCAGTTGCGATAAATTATAAAGTTTGGGATTATTGATTAATGGAGTCTTTTGCCACACATTAGTAATGAAACATTTCGTTGACACGTTTAGTTTCGAATACAAGTACTTAATTAATTAACCAATGAAGTTTGAGTTCTCGCTGAGTGCAACCTTATCCTATCGCTTCATTAATTCTAACAACTTGATTAACTTAATTAATTGACTACGAAATTATTTTCTGACACACTATCTACATTGCGTAAACTTCTTGAATTACATTATCCATCTCGTTTGCAAGTCAGTAATCGATCAAAATAAATTTATCAAAAGTTCTATATTAGGTCTAGGAACAAAAGCAAAAAGATCTTCAAATATTTATCCTTGAATATTTTATTGCTCGATAATTACTTAGTTCCGTCACTGTTCGAGGTATAGTTAAAAGCTTTTCCCGCCTTTTAACATTCACAGGAAATCACAAAGACTGTAGGAAACCCATGATTTAGCCTCTTGTACTTCGAATACATGTACGAAAAGAAATAATTGTCTGACTAATCAATAACTTTCAAAATTTTTATGTATTTTTTTTTTAAATCCATTCCGCATAGTTTCATGGCAGCTTAAGTAAATAATATGAATTTAATACCTTTTTTAAGTTTCAGAAAATGAAAAATTTATATTGTTTATATTAAGTAGAATAATTTGAAAACAAATGAAATGTTTTCGTTTACGTCGATTTCATAACTTTGAAAATGAAAATACAGTAAATTCAGGATTTAAAGATGTTAAATACAGTTATCAAAGCGCCAGACCTTAGCACCTACGGATCAATTTGCGCCAAATGAATAGGAAGATATTTATAAATAAAATTTCAGTTTTCTCATATATGTGGGCTTTAGGTTATCGCGATTCCAGCGTTTTTCGTTGTTATCGTGGTTATTGGGAGGACTAGCACATAGATTACAAACCTTTTACATAACCTAACACGTAGATTAGGCTATTTAAAACTTCAAGTTTTTTATGCAGGAATGTAACCAATCATTTGACTAGTTTGGTTTTTCTTACACAGGTTAATTAGTTTTAATTTATTAATGCGTTTGTTAAATTCCTTTGAAGCCTAACTTAAATTTATCACAATAAAAATTGATGTAACTTTCATAGTGAATTTTTCAGCTTATTTAAATCTGATACCTACCACTTTCATTCCTATAATCAATCATTTAAATTGATTCATAGGCATAACCATATGTCGTAACAGTAGAATATTATGACAAATGCATCAATTAGAAACAAACGATGCATAAAACCTGTTCCATTCTCTTACCTCTTTTTGTACGATTATTTCAAGGAAACTATTAATTTCTTCTAATATTTCATTTTTTTTTTTTTTTTGCTGAAGTAAAACTGTACTTCAAACAAAAAGAATTGAAACGAATGTCAAACTTAAATACGAAAAGAATTGGAGAAAGATTGAAGAAATCGTACGAGTTATCGTAGGCCTATCACAGACGGTAGGTGGCGGCACTGGTGATGAATTTATTGTAGTAGTATAAGAAATTGCAGGAATCGACTCCTAGATGTCGCTGCCAGACGACTGCCATAATTTAGGATTTGCTGTAAGTGCCCTTCGTTTCGTCTGGAGACACTTCAAAGCAGTCTTTAGTTCATATATAATAATTAATACTTAATTCAAGTGTTAGAGAAATACAATTAAATGATTAGGTACAGAAGGTTTTCTAATAACTTTTCTAATAATTAAAAGGTTTTCTAATAATTGAAAGTTTGCAATATTAAATAGAAATTTACGAAGAAAATAAAATAAAATCCATTCTGTTACAATTTTTCATCTTAAAGTTAACATACTTTAATTTTGATTCGTTAACTATTCCCTCTTTACAAAAATCTGTTTAGCCTGAATTTAATAAAAAGCAAAGGCTTTTTTTAAATCTGCAGGAAATTTAAACAAGATGTTTCTTGAATCTTTGACGCCTATTTATAGTCTTGCTTAAATGACCATTATAGACAACAACATTACAGTTGCCGCTCCGCTTTTTATTTCCAAGGTTGATAGAGGGGCGGGTGAACCCTAGGTGGAACAATCGCCTTCCAGCGTAAAGAGAAGCGCATTACTCTACGGTCCTATATGGTTTTATTTAATATTTATTGCTTTTAATCCTTATGAAAAAAAAAGTTCAGAAAAAAATTCAATATATATGTAAAAAAGAAAATCATAATATTCAAACTAAAAAGTGGTAAGTGGTCAATCTATCACTTATATTACAGATAAAATACTGAATAAAACACAATACAGATAAAACAATGTAAAAAGAAACCGAATTGTTATTCCTAAAATGAAGGAAACTCCATACCAGAAATAGTAAATGATTCATATGAACATTAAGATGTGAATAGGAAATCTATAGATAGAAATACGGACATCAATAGGATTCAACTGCAAATTAATTAAATTTTTAATAATCTTACTATATAGAAATGAATGTTTGTTTGTCCCGTATGCGTTCCTTACCTTATTAATTAGTTAATAGTTATTAATTAAGTTAATTAATCAGATTGCGCGATGAAACTTTGGTGAGTCGTTATGCGCACGCCCGCGAAGGTTTTTGAATTAGTAGAACCATTTCACAATATCTGGTGCGCAAGGCATTACAACAAATGAGTGTATTTCCGGTTTCAACGTTTGCAGTTTCCGGTGCGACTCGCATTTGCAATAACCATCAACAAAGCACAGGGACAATCGCTACAAGTATGTGTGGACTAAATTTGGAAAATCCATGCTTTACATATGAACAGCTGTATGTGGCCTGCTCATGCGTCAGAAAACCTTCTGATTTATTCGTGTATGCACCAGAAGGAAAAACAAAAAATATCGTGCATCCAAAAGCACTTCAATAAACAAAATTAAAACACAAACATTTTCTTTCTTTGAGTGGCATTGCAATGCATGCCGAGTACAGTTGAATAAAGAAAGAGAAACTAAAAATAATAAACTGGAAAACCAAAATTTAAACAAATATAAATTTCCCATATTGTTTACAGTTCTTAACTTCACTAATTTTTTAATTGGCTGACGAGTCCTTAAAAAGAACGAAACAGTCCGTCCAAAACTCTCAGTGATGAAAGCTCAGATAAGCTTCGCTTGTTAAATCACCAAAAAGAATGAATTTAAATTATCACTATCGACCTACAGAAAGAAAGTAAACGTTAATATCTTTGTTAGCAACCCCCACAATGATCCAGAGAAATACGAGAAAGATTACTTTTTCGAAATGAAAATTTTATTTTTGTAAAGTAGAGATGTTTAATATTTTCGCTCATTTATTCCATGACTACAGTAATCGCAGTCATTAAGGAATCTTTCGCTTCAATAAAACTCTGAAATCTTAACTATCCCAGAACAGATCTGTTTCGATACAGATCTCATCTCTCTATCTTGGGATGCTTTTCTAACTCTGGATGAAGAAGCAACATAAAGTTATCAAGTACTGTAATCAAGGAACGGAAGTTTTAGGAGAATTACTAAAGAGAAAATAATATTTTATCGAAAGAATCTCTCTGTAACACTTTGCTGTTACTTGATTACTCTTTGTTGATTATAAAATTACAGTCGAAGAAATTTAAATCTTCTTTGGTTCAAATCTTAGAGCAAAACACTGCGTCTGCATGAACTTTAAGTTCTTTTCAAATCTTATGCTTTAAGTTAGATTCTTTAACTTAATTCTTTTCTGCTAAAATGAAAACACAGCAAAATAAAAGGGATTACCTTTCATCCAGCGTAGCTTAGTATTGAGCTGCTATAATTCAATAACTTATTTTTACTTACTATTCACATTTTCTAAATTCCGAACTGTAATTAGGGGTGCTTTAATAATAATATTTTCTTTGCATATCTAACACCCTTCTTCTAAGATTGGGATCTGTACTATTCCCAACATCTTAGCACAACTTTCGCGTTCCCCATTCTCTCTATTATTCTTCGAGCCTTCGAAAATCCCAAAACCGAGCCAAGATGGCCCGCCAGAGATTACAGTCCGCGCCCAAAATCAAATCCATATGCCTGGCTTTCAATTCAATCTCAGAGAATTAATTCTGCATGTAGTGCATTACCCGATGGATTAGAGCCAGTCATGTAGAAACGGGTGATATTGGGCGGGTATAATCCTCCTCGCAAAACTCAATTCGATGATTTTGCCTGCAGCGTGCGCGGATGAGATATACGACTAAAGCTGGCTTGCCTCGAAAAAGGAGACACTTGCCTCTGCTCTGCCATGCGTGCTTGTGTAACAGCTATCCACAACCCACCAGATCGCCTCTTTTAACAAGAGGTTATTTAATCTCCACACCAACTTTCACGTCGAAAGCAGGTTGCCTTAAGTACCTTCACGTGAAGAAATCAGGGATTGAGTAAAAATTTGTGAAAATGAAATTACTTATAAAAATTTATATTTTCATTTCCTATTAAAAAAAATGACAAAAAATTAATAGAATACTTGCATATAGAATTTTGTAAGTGACTGCATTTTTTTGACATAAAATTTGATATAAAAAAATGTAAAAATGCAGTATTTTATATAAATTATAGTGAAATGTAGTATAATACTTTAAACTAACTAAAATGTAATCTATTGTTTGTTTTAAAAGTAATAAATAATAATTAGGTTGTACATAAGCAGAATTTAGATGGAATTAAAACAATATAATATTAGTATTTTATTCTACAATAAAATTTTGTTATTAGACAGACTTTAATATCAATATTAAAGCCATGTATTTTTATTAAGATATTGCTAGAAACTTCCTAAAATAGTAACTGAAATAATAATAATAATACTAATAACAGGATCGAGTACGTGTTGTACCCATCGTCCTGTCCGCCACTGGTCTGGTGCCTCACATATTGCACCACAGTCTCAGCACACTAGGACTTCACAAAAACACTTATGCACAACTCCAGTAGGCTGTGATACTCAACACAGCACGCATAGTTAGGAAATTTATGGAATGTTTACATCCCTAAACATTCTTGTATACTTTTTTTTTTACATTTGGCAACATGTGCTTCGGTTTTTGATCCGCCCTATTGTCTTTGCTGGGGAAATCCAAGGTTTGAAACATTTACAAGATAATAATAATACCAATAATAAAATTGGAAAATAAGACAGGAATTATTTTATATTAATTTGTTTTTCACCCAAGTATTGTTTGCTTTTTGTGTTTATCTATTGCTAGGATTTATATCTTTAAATATTAACGAGAAAATTATTTCTCGTCAACACACTTACATCAAGTATTTTCGTTTTTAGTCTATTTATGTTTATTTTTTTTAAATCGCAGATATATTTTACTTACAGAGAAAATTAACAATTTTTTTTTTTATTCGTGTGCTTACTATCATTAAACTTTCATCTCAATTTCCTATCACGATTATTAGCTATTAATTAATAATAAAGGTATGACTTAATAAAAAAGGCTTCTTGGTTGTTGTTTATTACTGATTTGAAATATTTATGTTTTTTATCTCTAAATACAATATCTCTAAGTAGGAACCTTCGAATTTCTTTAAAAACATAACAAAACAATGTTGTTCTTTTTTTGAGTGAACTAAGAGTTAAAAAATCGTTCTGAAAGAATTTGAAGCCTATTTTTCCTATTTTACCTTGTTCTTTGTTTTTCTTTAATTTTCTTAATACAAAAATTATTTTTTTTTTAAAAATTATAACAAATATTTAAAAATTATAACAATATTTTTATTGAATATTTTTTTTATAAATAGTAAATTAATGAGTAATTCCGGAAGTTGTTTAAATCCAATAAATTTTAATCTTATTATCCACGCGCAAATTAATAGATTCACTAAAAGGATCAATATGCATTGCTAAATTCAGAAACATCAATATTTATGTTCTAATACTTTTTTTGCGAACTTTTATCAACTTCACGCTCTAATTTCATCTTCACGTGTATGAAGACAATAATCGTAATTTTCGAAGTAATTCGAAACTGGCATCCACTAATTGTTATTCTTGTATTGCATCCCCCCGCCCCTTATTTTAAAACCTTTTCACAAATTCTTCACTTACAAATTCCTAGAGGCTTTAACATTTCTTTTGCTCTAAATTTCAAAGTGGTTCTGTTTTAAATTCTTGATAATACAGAAATGAGTATGGAGTTCATAAAGCTTCAATGTACTTTAGTTAACAGTGTCTCATGTAACAATATTACGATCCACTAAATATTGTTTTCGAATTCCGACGACAACTTATTTTACCATTGCCAGCCTTATATTCCGTTCCAAGAATGAAGATATCAAGACTTAATCCCGTGTAAACTGGACATTTAAATTCTATTAAAAGTTGAACATCAAGGAAACAGGAAAAATCCTCTTAAATACGACCCATTGCAGTTAAGCTCGTTTTAGTAATACAAATGAATTGTAATCTTGCAGGACCTCTTCCGACCTTCACTAAGTGTACTCTATTGTAAAGTCAGAAAGGTTACAACACATGCATTGGTCATTTTAATTGCGCTGGAAGCTGTACAAATTTTGCAAGCTGAATTCTCGTTTACAAAATAATTTTATTCTAATTTACATTTGCAGAATATAGAATCTTACTTGGAATTAAGGCTCTTAAATAATTCTTCTGCAACTCTACCTTCACGCGCTGCAGCTTTATTAGTAAAGAGATATTCCATTTGCATTTAATGTTGGAATCTTTCATGCATAAAAAAACTAATAAAACTTGTAAAATATAATAATAATAATAGTAACAATAAGGAAAAAGGAACGAAACGACAATTAAGTATTCTGTTCAAATTTTCATAATATAGTAATAAGAAACCTTGAAAATCCATTCCACTTTGTCTTTACTAAAAAATACAGAAGAGAAAATATATCATTTATCATAAATATCAAAGAAGAAAATCTATTTAAGATGCTGTGAAACATTTCTGTGAAATTAAATTCATTCGAGGACTTTTTTTTAAATATTAACACAAGTATATGATCTCAGTGGTGCAGATGATCAGAGCACCCGAGGAGTCGTGCACACTTCCTGGTGTTCTAAGGTTCGCCAACCCTCTGTGAAATGCGGATCCGGTTAAAGAGGCCGAAGCTGACTATCAATCCTAACTTCATTTCGCTAAATAACGAATCTTTGGCAGCCAATATGTCCAGCATCCCTCAATTATTTCCAATGGGACTAAGGAGTCCTTTAACTTTTATTTAATGTAATGCCATTGACTGTAAAGAAATATTTGTACTGACACAAAAATAGTTGTAAAAATAGGGGTAACTGGGAACTGCTTTATTTTTGATAAAGAATAAATTTAAAAGAGTATTAACACAGACTCTGTTAATCAATAGTGATATGCTTTGATAATAATTGGGTATTTTGAACATTAAATTTATTTATTTTTTTGTTAATCTTTATTTTTTTTTTCTAAATTATTTTTATTTTTATTTCCTGCTTTTTGTTCTGTGACTCAGTTATTGCTTAATATAAGGAATATTTCAATTTGTTACTTTATTTTTATAATCAAACAACTAACTTTTCATATTGTATTCGAAATTTGGTGGCCCAGATGCTAACTTTTATGTAAAGGCTTTATTTCCTTAGTGTTATCTGAATATAATATACAAACTTTCAACGCAGTCCACTTGGCCTGAAAGCTATTTTTCATGTCATCGTTTGACGGGATTTAGATCATTTTAAATTCGCTTCAAAAGTCAGTATCTACTTCATTAATTGCTGTTGTTTACTAATGACCACTTACAAATGGCTTTTATTTCAAATGTGATTAGGTTTGCAAACGGAAGACTAATTGTGTCTATCTGCGTCTGGTTCTGTTTTGCAGGGTCGATTGGTCAGCACCAGAGATTCACTAGTACATCCCTCTTTTCTCTGAGGAGAGATTAATGCTAGGATGAGGAAATTTGTAAAAGCCTGGAATAAAACTTTGATTAATGATGCGAGAATGAGCCGTGAAAAGATAGCAGAGGCAAGTTCATTGGAGAGCAGAGGAAAAAAAAGATATAAATAGTGCGGTCAGAACGTGCCAGAAATATGACACATGGGAAATCAAGACAGAGAAAGTTGGGATGCAAAGAAAGGGGGAGGGACTTGCAAGGGAAGGGTGGGGGGTGGAAAATAGATGCAATGTATAGCTGAAGAGAACCACTTAGATCCCGAAAAACTGATTGAGGTTATCAGAGAACAAATTGCATTGCGTACAAGCATCAAGTAATGGCCTGCAGGCAAACACATCATTAGTTGCATGGAGGCAGCATTTATGATAAGGCAACGTGCAAGCAGAGGTTTTTTTTATTTTGTATTTCGTTTTCTTTAGGCGGAAATTAGTTTAATGAAAACTGTACTTTCGCCTTTCAAACAAACTTAACTATGGATCAATAACCACAGAATCTTTCGGTATATAATTAACAAACTAACAGAAACAAATGATAAATATTTTTGCTGATCGGAGCAAAAAATCTCTTCGGTAGGTTTCCACCAATATTGTAACTTCCTTTTCTGTAAGTTTGACTTGATGAAGTTAGACTCAATAAAAAGATTTAAATGAAAAACAAAACATAAAATACAAATTGTTTTGTATTTCATTACTAATAAATACATAAATACATAAATAACGGAATGTAATTTGGTTCGAGCTAAAGACCTTCTGCCGACCCATCTGATTTTCGTCAAAGACTCAAAATAAATGCTGAAGAAGTTTAACAAAATGTTAAATTATGTAGTTAACATTTTGTTAAACTTCTTCAGCATTTTGCAGCTTGACAAAATCCGAATCTTTTCAAAAGATTTTTTAATGAAAAGAATGTAAATTAGTTGCACCCGCGTCAAGTAACATTTACCAATTTTTTTGGAGAATAATCTGTAATTTTTTGGAAATAAATCTGTTATTATTTCCTGAACTCTAAGTTTCCAAAACCTTAATCTTTAATCTAGCAATAAAGTTTCACTTTATCACTTTTCTATTTAAATTGTTTTAGTTTCTTAGTAACTAAGGTTCACTATTCCATTGGAAGTCGATTTTTATTTCTCTTTATCGATATGGTATCTCCTTTTTTCTTCCAAGAACACATATGAAAACAGATTTTTCAAACTTATCTTGCAACATGAATACCAGAGGCTTTACCAAATTATGAGCCATCATAATCATCACAGACACTTTCAAAGCAAAAATGGAAACCGTCTTGAAATAGTTGGCGTGGCTTGTCTAAATTTAAGCAATAGATTCACAGTCGTTAGATACGAAAGAGAAGAATTAAATTAATAATAAACAACACCAAAACTAACATTTCGTCCACTAAATTCTTCGTTACAGGGATCTAAACACCTCCTCTTTTATTACGGTCATCCTGCATTATTTTGAAGA
Organism: Thereuonema tuberculata; assembly: GCA_023159025.1. Taxonomy (NCBI): domain Eukaryota; kingdom Metazoa; phylum Arthropoda; class Chilopoda; order Scutigeromorpha; family Scutigeridae; genus Thereuonema; species Thereuonema tuberculata. The sequence continues at coordinate 9,434,952 of JAFIDM010010028.1, read as the reverse complement.
CTATGTACTGTACATCACCTGAAATTTCAGGTGTTTCTGCTATCTCAGAATGATTATAACTATCAAAGTAAGGAATCAGTAACAGCTAATAAAACGTCAACTTTTGTTTGGATTGAAATTATCTGATGACCTTTGAAGTTTAAAAATAGAAATCTCTTTTGATGACACTACAAAGGAAACTATGTTAATTAGGTGTTTTGCAGCTGCCCCAGCCTACTTTTTCTAGTCATTCAGCTGTGAATTACCTTCAATTCGCAGAAAACATGTGTCTTTTTTCTACATCTTGCCTTGTACGTCAAAAAGTTAGAGAATCACTGAAAAGGTGTTTTCTGATTTCTCCTTTTTCATGTCTTTCCTTTTTAAGAGAGACTGGCGACAAGCCTGGATAGCCGGCCGTAAATACCTTGACTCTACCAAAGCTAGGCCAGAAATTAGGTCATTGACCAATTTAATTCTAAAACTGCTCGTTTTCATTTCATTTAGTTCAACCTTCATAAAATTCTTTTAGTCTAGAAACTTAGATATTTTAGATATTAGATATTATAAGAAACTACACTGAGCAAGAAAGGTGGCACTGCGAAATGAACACGTAGGCAATTGTTGTATTCGGAACAAGAATGATTGTAGATGTGAGATTAATCAGTGTTGTATTAATTATTGAAGAGAAAGTGTTTATTGTGGAGCAGTATTTTCGATCATATGGAACAGGCCGTGGCAATCGACCTAGCCTGCTACATGTTACTACGAAATTTCGGGAGCGTTTTAACCGTCCAGCACCCACGAACAAGATTATGCTTCGATAAATTCCGTCGAACCGGAAGTGTAGTCACAAAGCAGAAAGGTTGCACAGGCCGTCCCGTAACAGTAACAACGAATGAAAATCACGGCCGATGTTTTGAGCAAGTGTTGCAGTCACCACAACGAAGTCTCCAACGAACGGCAGTTAAACGGACATGGGTCGAACATCAGTTCGACGTATGTTTAAAACCATTGGTGGGTTCCCTTACAAGATACAGACTGGCCAATCGTTGAAATCTGTCGATAAAGAAGCAAGGATCGTGTACTGTGCTTCCATGTTAGCAATGGTGTATGATGATCCCGGATTTTTGGCTAATGTTTTATTTTCGGACGAGTGTCATGTTTATCTGAATGGCTATATCAATAAACAAACAACCCGATTTCTTGGTTACGCCGACCAGACATCATTATTGAAACACCACTCCACAGTTTACGGATGACGATACGGTGTGCGGTCTCTGGAAACGGCATCATTGGTCCGTACTTCATTGAGGATGACCAACAGAATCCGGTGACTGTAAATCAGGTGTGACCTCCAAAGTTTCTGCCGAACATGACACCTACCCGTCTTCATTCCCAGTGGTTTCTTCAGGATGGTTTCATACGAAGAGGCAATCACTTCCACTATTTCATGACACCTTCGGAAATCACGTGATATCCCATGGAGAAAACATTCCACATCCCTCACATTCACCTGATTTAACTCCAACTGATGCTTACGTTTGGGGAATGCTGAAGGAAATGCTTTTTTTCAAGGACAACCTCCGGCAAACATTGCTGAGCTGCGGCAAAAGATTGTGACAACTCTTAGGGGAATGGAACAACCTCTCTTCTGAGACATGGTGGACAACTTATGCAATCGCTACCAGTACTGCTTAGAGCGCCAAGGAGATCACATTGAACAGGTATTTGTCAACAACCAGGGTTGATTATTCTTTCGGTGGCTATTTTTCAGATACTAATCATTAAATTAATTTTTTCTCCGTTGTAATTAATCAATTAATTCATTAAAGGTCAGTCGTAATGTTGAAGTATTCCTCAGTTCTATTATTTTAACAATAAATTTTTATTTAAAGTTTATTTTGTGTAGATGCCACTTTTTTCCCCCAACCACTTTTATACATTTCCCAATTTCATTGCTCAAAAAATAGAAGTGCAGAAAAAAAAATGGAAAAAAAAAATCACTAAATCTATTTAGCTGGGGGTTTCAGAGGTCACGTGACCGTTCAGGAAGGTGGAAGCCACAATGCTACACTCACCGAATGCTGAAAAGAACGTCTCCATTTGGATAAATCCGGAGCAGGACGTTGGGCTCGATAATTTCGTGGAACCGACCGTCCTTTTCGTTGGCGAAGAACGTGTCGGGCTTCCAGATTTTCGTTGGTTCTGTCAAAGTGATGGACCTGATTCTGCCATTAATGTCGTCGAAAGACAACCGATCGTCATTCCACTGCTCACGGAAAGTCAGCTGAACGCTGAATTCCTACAATAGAAAAATAGAAATCAAATTAAAACAATAGAATAATGACCTAATAAAAACCCTTAAATCATACTACAACTAATAATATACAATACATAAAATAAATTAGAGTTTAAAATTTGCCACTGAATATTATTACAACGATAATTATATGGAAAGGCCATTTTAGACTTGCCATTGTCGTAAGCAATTCCAATAGTAATAAATTAATACCATCATATTTATGTTTTGCTTACGAAACTAAACATTGATTCATGTAAGTCATTTATTCAATGCTTCAAAACAAGGACATAATGTTTTTAATTAAAAAATTAAAACGGGAAATGTGTCTTTCATGTTTCATCTTTTTGTATTTCTTCGTTTTCAGTTAAGGTATTTTTCTTTGTTGTTACGTTATGCGAGAATTCAATAGGCCTGCCGCTTCAGATTTTCAGACCAGAATTCTGTTAAGATTTTGGTTAATAATGTAGCTTTTTACGTAAGCATCCAAGAAAATATTATGAAAAGATGACGTCTGTTCGTGTTCAGTTTCATAGTATTTTCGACTCAATAGATACAAATGCGATTGGACTGTAAGTTCTACAATCTGACACCAGGTGCGCTGGCGTCAGATTACTAATGCCAATGGACGGCAATCTGCTTCCCATCAGTCGATGACCAACCAATGGAATGCATATTACTTATTTTAAAAACAGTCTTATAATAAGTAAGTATAAGGGAATGGAATTAATAGAATTCACTGAAGAAAGCCTGTTAACAGGCTGAAACATGGTCTGGATCTCCTGTATAAGTTTTTTTTTAAAGATTTTTTAATTTTTAAATAACTGTGTTTCAGCTTTTACATACGTCCTTAGCCTTAATATAAATACAACGTAATCTTTACTAACTTTAGAGTCGTATACCTTTCATTTGGCGACAATTAGTTTATTAGGAATTCACTGTTTACAAAATATTATCGTATTCTTCAACATGAAATGATTTATGCAATTTATTTACTTTATCTAATAATAGATAACCTTACTATTAAAAATACATTGGAATAGAACCAGAATGCTAATCAATACGCCAGCTGGCGCCATCTATAATTTCTCGTGATAATTACACGATAAAAATAAAAATGAATCGATTTAATAATGTTGTAGAATCTCAGTTATCGAGCTATTAGTTTATATCGACTATCAACGAGACATCTGGCGGATTTTTTTCGAATTACTCTTATTGGGATAATCGCCGCAGGTATGGCTTTGAGCAAAAGTCATTGGCATTGTCCTCTCACTAACTAAATAAATATTAGTATAACAACATTAAAGAAGCACTATTAGTGTTATAGTAAAAGTGAAGTTTAAAACTAATGACAGCTAGTTAATAATTTAAACTTAGGAATGCGAAAAAAATTATTAGTAAGTCTTTAAGAAAAAGATTTTAAGCTTTTTAATTTTTTTATAATTTTTTTCTTGTTTTGTTATAAATTATACCTTTTAAATTTTTAGGTAACTTAAAAAGTATTAAAAAAATAAAATGTAAATTTCTTTTCGATATGATAATGAAACATTTTACAGTTAATTCATTTTCCATTTTATTTCTTTAAAATGTTGAAAATATAAACATCTTCCAATGAATACAGTAATATTATTAAACTTTTTTAATTCGACAAAATCTTCGTTACTTACACAATACCCTCTATTTACGTTCCATTTTATTGTTCAACTTTTGCTTTACAATTGCTATTATAAAAATAGAACTTTAAAAGTAAATTTAAAATGTATGTTATCTTTTCAGGTTACCTGAGATTGCGAGAGGCTCTCAGTAAGGTAGAAAGGATAGTGCAACTCCCCCTTCTCCTCTGGATTTTTCCATTATCATATAGATAGGTAGGTATTTCACATACGACCTTTATGGCTCATGGAGCGACGAATACGTAAGATATATGTTTCAATGACTACCAGGATTCAGACTGGGTGGTCGGTACAATGCTCGTCCGCTTTTATCCTGGAAAGAAACATGGTTCCCATTTTACAAGGGAATCCAGTCCACAGAAAAAATTGACCTAGGAAAATCCTCACTCTGGGGCCGAGAATTGAACCCGGCTCCTCAAGCCTGCAGCCAAATGCCACACTATTAGATCTACTTCGTAGTAATGTACTTCATAAAATTTCTTTCTTGAATGTGAACTAGCTAAAACAAAGAATAATACACATTATTTTAAATTATTTTGTGTAATTTCAGTGCTTTTATTTATTTATTTTTCAAATTGCCAGTATATTTTTCACCATTTGGAGGACATCCATATTAGGTTACATTGCACGACTGAATAAACAAAACCGACCTTTCTAGCATAAAAATCCAAAAATCCAAAATTAGCTGTGAACTTTCATCTAACGAACACCTTTTTTTTTTTTTAGTGTAACCCTTTCGTTAACTCCAAATGCTTGGTTTTATAAAATCGAATTTTAACAGAGGAAGACCATCAAAATTATGATCTTCCTATGGTAAAATAAAATATTAACTCCTTATTCATTTCCACCCACACTATACATTAAAGCGCTGTAAATAACAACAAATCTCAATATCTCTTTACGCTGAGATTCATTGAAAGTTTAGAATTATTTACCACTGCTCCTATTTTGATAAAAATTCTATTCCGAATTAGGAGGACTCTGGTAAATGAAAACCTAATATTTTACATGAAAGCTTTTCTTGAGAGTCATTGTAAGCTACCACGCCAATTTATATATATTATAAAATTATATATTATAAATAATATAAATTACATTTATATTATTATTTTGAATTTGAAATTAATGATGAATCAATTAGTAATTAATTTGTTTATCGCACTCCATATATCATCTACGTATTCAGGTTTTAGTTGTATTATTTATATATCCACGGAGAAATTTCAGATGGGCTTTAAATTCTGTTAATTTGGTAAAGATTCTGTTTAAAAGTACGATTACTTTCTGTATTTCGAGATTCTGTTTTTGGATATTTCGATTGTTATTACTTAGTAAGACTTGTCAGTTACTATTTGTGAAATAGTTACTAGGAGTAGAATATTCTAAGCCATTAATCGATTAACCGTAGAAAAAGAAACTATTTTGTTAGAAATATTAGTTTTGGATTTCGTTCATATTTACTACTTGACCGTAATTGATAAAGGCAAAGTATTCTTCCCATTTCCCCTAGAAGTCATTCCCAGAGGTCGAATGGAGTCAATATACCGTATAAACTGTTGTAAATGTCTTGATGAAACGAGTCACGTGATACCAAAATTGAGGCAGTTCCGCTGTTTTACCAATCGAGTCACTTTCAAAGAATTCTCACATCTGATAAATGATTTATGACCGAAATTCAGAGCAAAAGATTCAGAAATTGCGTTTTCTAATAAAAAGTATTTGAATTTAGACTCAAGAGAATAAAAGTAAATTTGTAAAAATTTAAGGAAAAAAAAACTATAACTAACGTTGGGGTCTATTTGTTTCTGTGTTCCCATTGAATTTGAAATTGATTATCAAATTAGCATAATTTTATGTAGTATTCAGCTTATGTAGTAACACGTTTCTTCAATATTAGCTTGTAAGTTATTTTTACAAGTCATCTTACAGCAACTTTCCATCCCCAAAAAAGTAAGTTCCCAACGCCTAAATCAACAAAATTTATTCGTGGATTAGTAAATTCTAAATATGCAAAAGACTAAAATGTTCACCAAAGGACAGAAATGGGATTAAATGGGAATAGCCTTTTGAAATTACATTTATAAACACTTAAAAGAAAACGAACCCTTAAAAAAAAACTACACGTGTTACAAAGCAAATGGACTTTTAAAGCTTTTAAATCTTCTGTATTGTATTCACGGATAATGATAAGGAACAAGTAGACGAGAAAGGCAAGAGAGTCATGGACTGACCTAATGATAGACTCGATTGAGTCGTGATAAGACTAAAACAGGAGTTGATCTTGAAAGGGAGAGAAGTTTTAAAGCAAAAATGTTTCAGCAACACAAACTAATCTTGTATCTGATGGTACGATAAATTCTACGATTTATATTAACAGAGGTAACGAGAGAACTTTCCTGAAAAATCCTGGTTGATTTTTCTCAAAGATTTACATCTTCGGTATTTTTCGATCATAAAATCTACATTTGCTATTCACCCTAAATACGTAGTAGGTTTGTACCTGTTCCGAATTTACGGAGTGTCCTGTAATTACTGTCAAAATTATTGTCCCGTTTTATGCCTCAATGGTGACATGTATTCGTGAAATGTAAGAAAGAAGGAAAAAAGGCAGAACTAAAGAAAAAAAAAGTGATTACAATTCCTTTATTGTTGTTTGCCAAATACGGATATGACCAGAACTCTCCACCATGCCTGGAAGTCCAGGTGAAAGAAGTTATTCAAAATAAATCTATTAATAAGTAAAATTGTTATTGGAAAAAAAGTTAATTTAAATTTTTAATAATAATTTGATTACACCCAAATGCAGTAATACACATCACTTTACATTGTTAGTCTTTTTTTTTTTCCTTCTTCTTTTTCATTTACGCAATTTCGTGTCGTTATGTCACTCTATTAACCTTTGCCTTTTGTCATTGCTTTCTCGCATTATCCGCCATGTTTTATTATCTCTCCTCTCTGTTTTTCAACTAAACTTGAAATGGAAAGTTTTCCACATTAAAAATCTTCATTTATCATTTCTTTTTATTTATTCTTACATCCTAGCACCTTATGTTAACTTTATAATTGTTATCTGTAAATGATTATATAGATTATTAATTGTACTTTTGCTTTTATTTGGAACAATTTTTATGCTGGTGAGAAGGTGTGGCCATTTTGTATCTGTTGTGAGGCCTTGTGATGTCATTTGAAGTTTCAAGACACTCCTTATTTCTTGAAGGGTCATTGGTAAAACTTTGACTACGTCACTGTACCTATATAATGGTTACATGAAACTTCTGAGTCAGTCTTGCCATGAAGCGTCGGGGGTAACAGACGTGAGGAGCTTTCGTGGTGGAGGGGTGACGAGTAAGCTAGAAGAGAAACAGCTTTGTCTTATTTCCCTAAGCACAGTTAATGGCGAGACTGGCCATCTCAACCTGTCCGCGCATTGTTACGGACTTTTCTTTTTCCTTATTTTATTTTTCTTCCCATACTTTCTATGTCGCAATTCTGTGTGGATATGACACTTAGTTAAGGAAAAGTGACCTTTGCCTTGTTTATTTTTT
>JAFIDM010010028.1:9357874-9427443 GCA_023159025.1 Thereuonema tuberculata | reverse complement strand
CTCTGTTTTGTATATCCTATCTGAGATACAGGGTGATCTGTAACAGCATATCTCTGGATACTTTGAGATTTGTTCTTCTTAACGTAGCGCCAACTTCTTGGATATCTGTTAGATATTAAGAAAGGCCGTATGCCCCCAAGATGGCTCGGATACATTGAGCAGCCATTGTTAATAAGAAACGTTCGCGAAGTGGAAAAGAATGTGCTGTGCTTCATTGTGTTTACGCTGATACTTTGACATGAACAGTTTAACAAATTTCGTCGGAGCTATCCAATACTTCGTTCCAGTGTATCCAAGACAGAGCGCCGAACTGTGATTAACATTATCTTTGGACAGTTAAGTCAGGGAGTAAAGCTTCAGAGATAATCTATAGTCAGAAAGTCTGTTTTATAAACAATTTTCGCTCAGACTTTTCTTATAAAGTGACACAAACTATTTGTGAGACTATATCTTAAGTTTATATTATTGTTAAATTGTACTGATAAGGTTATTGTGAATTACTATTTTTAATTACCAATTTTTAACTAGTTTTTTTTTCTTCTAAACTTATAATCTGTTGGAGTTATTGAATTTATCAATAAAGCTTTGTGTGTTTTTATTATATATATATATATATATATTTTTTATATATTGATACGTATTTTCAATTGCGTTGGTCTTGATTTATTGTGTGAGTTGTGTAACTTTAAGCTTATTTATAAATACATTTTGTTGTTTGATACACAGGAGTTGTTTATCTTTTCTTTTCTTCTCCTTCGGTGTAATTTTATCTGGTTTTAGCTGTGGAATTTACGGGCCCAGGGTTCCATCTGCTAAGTTTTATTTTTCATCACTATCTTTATAGGTGTAGCCTTCCGATTGCATTAAAAGAAGTACTCTGTTTTGTATATCCTCTCTGAGGTACAGGGTGATCCGTAACAACATTCGTTCATGAAAAGTTTAGCATTGTTCACTTTTTCAACAATAGATGCCGCTGAGATACCTGGAGTGATTAATTCATTACTAATTGCCACGCAGCTTTTGTATTCTTTTGTGAACTCAACTGTATATCAATGATCTCTGCTAGAGAAGAACTGCGAAGTTCAAACTGACGAAATTGTCATTTTGTCTTTCATAGCCTGTATTTCGGCAGACCTGTAAACTTCTCTTTTATTTAGGAGTTTTAAACTTAAAGTTTTTAAAGTTCTCTTACTTATTTCAATTTCCCCTCATCCATTTCCAAGCCGTATTGGAAGTTTAGGAGACATTGATTATTAGTATAAGTTCTGTAAATTGTCGAAAATAACATATTTAATTATACTTTATACTAAACTAAAACTCAATATTCCACCTGCCATTGATTCTATAGACTATGGATGTAATAGAAAATATATAAATATAGTCTATATATTAATCTATATTACTAAAATCTTTTATTTCTCAGTCTGTCTGTCTGGCGCAATTTCCTGAGCGAATGGAAAATAGAAATAATTTTTACAATGAAACGTCCGCGATAGGATTCGAACCTACAACTTTCTGATCCGAAGTCAGACGTCTTATCCATTAGGCCAACGTGACTTCATATTGTTTTTTGACTTATGTGTCCTTCTCCTTTCCCCCATCAATAAGGAATGTATTCAACTTTTTTTCTTTTTTTTTGAATCTCAAGATTTTTTTATTTATTTCCGATCCGTCTGTTTATTTTTAATTCGGAAATGACAATTAGAACTATAATTGCCGAAATGTTGGAATATTTTAAATATAATATTCTTACTTAAGCAAATTCTATGTGATATTGAAAAACAAGCATGTGTACACGGGAGATGTTTGAATAAAAAAAAGAATCAAGAAAGAAAGAAGCACTATTTCTATTAGGTAGAATACTGAAAAATCACTATTTGTAACTTAAAAGCGAATACTATTTGTAACTCAAAAACCACTGAAAAGTATATCTATTATTATTATTACAGGACCATACACACCAATAAAAGAGAACTAACTTTATGGACAAAGACATAATATCAGTAACATGTTTCGAAGAATCTTCATCCTCAGACTGTAAACAAAATGGAAAACATGAGGATGAAGATTCTTCGAAACATGTCACTGATATTATGTTTTGGTTCAAAAAGTTAGTTCTCTTTTATTGGTGTGTATGGTCCTATAATAATTATATTACACACACTATGGATAATAACAAAAGTATATTTATATTACTAAAATCTATTCTTTCTCTGTCTGTCTGGTGCAATTGTTGTAATTTGTGAAAATAGAAATAATTTCTACAAGTTCACTCTGGGAATCGAACATGCAACCTTCTGCTCCGAAGTTAGACATCTTAGTGATTAGACCACGAGGACTACATTCTAATCTCTCTAAAAACTAAAAATATATCATAGATATATGATTCACACGCTGGTTCTAAAAGCAGTCGTGGATCGAGAGAATATAGACATCAAAAATTAAATTAAAAAATTTTAATTATAGTTTACTTGATGTAATTTGTGTGTGTTTTTTTTTTAATAAATAAAAAGTTGTTTTCCGTTACATATGCGAGGCTTCCGGAGCGAAGTGACGGGTAGCCGACTAGTTGTATATACAATTAAATGAATTAAAAAAATTTAATAATTGTATTGATTCAATATTCATTTTTATTTATTAGTTAGAAATAATACCAATTGATCTGTGGTTAAATTACATTTGATGAAATATGTTGAATAAAATATTTCACATATTTCAATATATCAGAAATTCTAAATGAAATTAAGCGTAAAAAAATTCTATATCTTTATGAGGATAAGTATATTGCGCAATACACATAAAGATCTATTTGACTTCGATTTATGCATCTAAATTTCACTATATTTCAGTTTTAGAAAATAACTTACATTTTTTGGAATGTATAAGGTTAGAATAAAATTATTAAATAATTATAATCAATGAAGTGAACTGTCTGATTGTTTCCTGAAAGCAATTGAAATAGCAGCTAGGAAACAGTTGGGCATTTATCTATTGCTCATTTGTTATAATTAACAATGATATCTCATTAGTGGCGGAGTTATTTAAACATCAATTCGTATTTGAAAACTTTGTAGTAAATAGGAAATAGGTACAATAGGAACTTCATGAGAGTATTGTCGGTATTGTAATAGAATAAACAATTACCACGCTAGGATTGTTTAAATGAAGTTTTGCAGCGTTTGTTGTAAAGTGAATTGTTGTTAGAGAAGAACGGTGTAGCTTAGCAACATGTATCGGGATGTTGTGAGGTTTAGAAGAACATGGCGAATTAAAAGATGGAGACGATATCGTTCAGCTCTACGGAAGTAGAAAATATATTCTGCTTTTATTCATAATGAGTATCTTAATATATTTATCTAGAGTTGTACAGTTGTGTTTGCAAGTGAATGATTAAAGTAAAGATATAATTTACTTTATAAGAAAAACTCTAATCTGCTGTATATCATTTTTCTTATTCCAACCATAGTAGGAATTTAGAAAGTTGAGCCACTGCAAAGATGTTGGAAGAAGTATCAACAATCTTAGTGAGCATTGAGGGAGAATCGTAAGACGTGGAATCGCCGATTCAACAGTGAAACAGATAGTGATATTATCCAAACACGGACTGTTGGACATTAGTGTTAAGAAGAATAAAAAGTAAGTGACTGTTTTATTATTGTAACACACAGAACATTGGATTTTAATACATTCAACTATTACAACCTTGAAGAAATAAGAGTATTAATCGTCTACCAAGATTCATATTTTGAAGATAGAAGATCGTCAACGGGAACACAAATATTGAACATTTTACCTAGAATAATTCAGGGAAGATTGCTATTTAGATAATCGGGTCAATCATCATTTTAACTTTTAATAAAAGGAACTATTAAAAGTTAACAGTACGAATAATGAAGTATTCATGCTACACTATTTTATCACATAAGGTGATTAGATTAACCATTTAGAGCGTAGGCATACAATGATTACGCATTATTAAGATCTGTAGAGTTAGTTATATTCTAACATAAGGTGAAAAAAACATTATATGATACTTAAGGTGTCTAACCATTGAGACGCTTACTTGTCTACAGAACTAAGTACACTAATCGTGTTATTATTGGAACCATTTGAACTTTAATGAACTTTAGTGCATTCAATCAAGGAAAAAAATAATGTTATTCTACTTTGTTAAAGTGTATTATCAAATATACAATCTTGAGATATAAACTTTAAATGTTTAGTTGTTAAACTTTAGTGTTCACTCCATTTGTTTATTACACAAGCTTTTAGACAGGTTTACTTTTGCTATACTTTTGCGACCACTGATAATCATTAAATACAAGTACTCTGATATACCATAATAACTATATATTACCTCACAAACTTGCTTTATAAAAAAAGGGGAGAGTCTGTATATTATAGTACATTATTGAATGATTTTAAATATTTTTTTACATAAATTCAAATAATAAAGTTACGGAAAGTAAATATAAAATGAAATCATTCAATCCAGTCTATGAACTTGTACGGAATTTAACCGTCATACGATATTATATAATATTATATAAATATTATAAATACGATAATTGCACTTGTATGGTTATGGAACTACTGAAGCAATTACTTCGATGTATTAAAAAAGTAATATGTACTTATGACATAGAATTTTTTATTAATTTTTACACAAATGGTTTTTATGATTAAAATATGGGAAATTCTAAGTTTTCGTAATGAATGTATTTATGTGCAACTGTAACAAATATGAAGCGACTGTTTGCACAAAACATTATAAAAAAATTAAAGAGAAAATAAAAATAAGTTACAAGTTTCGAAAACCTGTAGTGGTTTCCATCGTCAGATAAAACAAAGATATTGTGTCTGATGGTGAAAACCGCTACAGGTTTTTAAAACTTGTAACTTGTTTAATTTTTATTTTCTCTTAAATCTGTTTCTAATGTTTTGTGCAAACGGTCGCTTCATATCTAAGTTTTCCTATTATGAATTCTTAAATTATGCATTAATTTTCATTCCAAATTTTTATTGAGTTACATAATCTACCTGAATTTTTATAAGAATTATTATTATGTTAATATTTTCAGTGAATCCAAATTTTAGGTCTATGGAAACATTATAGGCTTGAATATCATGAGTTTAAAAATGCATGATTATTTTATTTATAAATTCAGTCATTAAATTGAAGCTGTGTTGTTATTCAGGCCCTTAACCACTTGATTATGCTAACTTAATTGTTAGTCAAATTTGCAGTTTTAGTGTTTGGTGCCTTTCATATTGTCCTCTACTCGGTAATCAAAATAAACAAACTCACAGCGTTCTTCAGTTATTCAAATACACTTCAATTCCGAAGTTAATTGGAAGTTTGCAAAATTAAACCCACTTTATGCTCATTACAAATGATAATTGACATTTAGCGCATCAATAATTAATGAATTTTTCAGATTCGGCAAATATAAAAATTTCTAAAACTCCTGAAGCATCAATAATCATTTTTGGTACTTTATAGGAAAAGAGAACGTGTTTTCGTTCGAACAAGTGAAATGCTAGTACAGCTGTTTCACGTTCATCAGATGTCATCAGCTGCATTAGTTATTTGATTTCGAATCTTAAGAAGAATGTATAAACACTTTATTATTCAAAAAGAAAAATTGAAATTTATATAACCTGTGCTGCGTATATTACTTTATAATCTATTTATCTTTCTATCTATCTATCTATATCTTGCTCTATATATATATTGTTCTACATATTAAACATACAAACAAAACTAAAGAAAATCAAAATAGAAATTCGCCATACATTGAGGTTTCCATAATATTAAATTATTAACACCTTTTTTTATAATTATTTTTCATTAACAAAAAATTTCTGAACTTTTACGAAAAGATAAAAGCTTACAAAAGGTGATTAACAATACAGTAGATATACTATGTGGCCAAAAGTATCCGGACATCCCGTAGACGGGTCGCGGAGGCTGCTGAGGCGCATATTAATATGATGTGGGTCCCCCTTTTGCATCGATGACAATCCGAACACGTCTGGGAAGACTTTCCACCAGGTTTTGATAGGTGGTCGCAGGAACTGACTTCCCGGCGGCCATGACAGCTGAAGTGAGTCCGGCCACGGAAGATGCGCGATGTGGGTGGGCACGTAATGTGTGTTTTATTTCGTCCCACAGATGTTTAGTGCAGTTGAGATCGGGGCATTGAGACGACCAGTCAAGGAGTCCCAGGAGCAAAAAATCAATATTCTAAGGAATCATAAAAAAAAATCGGCCATCTAAGAAAAGTTTGTATCAACATACGTCCTATTCCGCACTGTTTCGGAGATGAAGGTATTTGAATGTACGGTTGCCAAATTATTGATATGAAAAAGATAGTATCTATTATTTGGAATATGTGTTGTTCAACTTACAAATTTGTTAAAAATTATAATGTAAGTTTCAAAAATTCGCAAGTCTTTCAGACAGTACCGAATAACGACAGGACGGAATGGCAATCCTGCCGCCAAATTGAAAATACTACACATTCAGACAGCTCTCTCTCGGAAACCGTTCGGAGTAGGTCAAATAAACTTTTCTTTCTGGGCCTAGAATGAATAATAGGATCTTCCTTTTCTCGTGGGACACCCTGTACTTACTGAAATCTTGAAGATTACAAAAAATTACAATTCAAACAATGAAAGCAACAGATACGAAACATTCCTTATGTTCAATAGTTCATGTTTCAACTTCAGTTGAACCCCTCAGTTATTCCCATAACTTGGATTACCTAACAAGAACTTACTGGGATGTAATCAGAGAGAGGATGTATTGTCTCGTATGTGTTAGAAGTCAATCTTCAAGTACATAGAAGATTGTCATACTAGATGACATCATTAAATGAAAACTGAGATGTTATAAAATGTTTTTTAAATCTCTAATTATAAAACCTGTTTGTAGATCCCGCATTTGTTTTTGCTTCTTTATGTATCTCCCTTAATAATATCTAAAAGGAACCAGAGAACAGATTATTACTGAAATTAGAGCAGGGATGGTTATCGTATTACTTTTAAAGATATTTAAACAGGAATAATGTTAAGAAAAGGCGAATGAAGTAAAGAAAAATTCAAAAGAAAAATGTTAAAAACGAAACATTAATTTATGAATTTGTTTCAATGAATTTATGTCGAAGTGATAACAATCCGTCTTAATCAGATCAAAAGCAGGCGCAAATTAAAATGGATTTCAATAAGTGAATATAATTTTGTGCTAAAGCATAAATTTAAGGGTGACCCATAACAATTAAAAAAAAATTAAAAGTAACAATAAAAAAAAAAAAAGAAAGTACATTAACGTAAGAAAAATAAAAAAAGTTAGGAAAATAAGAAAAACAAAACAAAAAGAAAATAGTAGCTTTACGGGTTCGAACCGACAACTTCCAGCTTATGAGTCCGAGATTTTACCCCATGAAGCTATAGCTGACAACTGAAATCAGATGGTTGCATTTCTAACATTTAAGCTAATGGAGAGAATCCAATGAAAATAATGCCAAACATATCGAACATGGGGGGAGCATTGGCCCTTGAAATATCCTATTCATACGGTGTTTGGGCCTCTGAACACGATGGTGAAGTCGTTTGTCGATCTGACCTTCGGCTCGGGAGTTGTTAGGGGAACAGACACGGACTGACAGGACAAAAGGAATAGCTACTTTATTTGGTCGCTATAACAATATGATAAATAATATGATTAAGACAGATCGGAATCAGACGCTTAAATACTATTAATTTAAATTAAAACTAAAATTTTAATAGCAAAAAAAAAATCCTCTGCACAGGTTTCACTTAAACAAAAAAAAAAAAAAATATTTGAAAGAACTAAGTTATTTCAGTGACTTCTATGGTAATTTAATTTTTCGTCCAGACAACGGCGAGTTAAAAAAACGAGTTTTTATGAATTGCTGTTTAATTTTCATTTAGGCTATTAGGATTTAATCCAATTTAAGATAATTTATTTACCTAATTGCGATAGGATAGTTAGCGCTGGTCAAAGTCGAACGCCCAACGCTATCAAATTAATTAATGTAATTACCCATTGGATTCCAATCAGACTATTTTAGATGGTAGGGTTTGAATAACGATTATTCGAATGATGAATGCTTTTGATTGGCTCTAGGTAAATTAAATCAATGATGATGACTTTCAATCCAATCAAAACGGTGAATTTTAATGTATTGCTCTTTTTTTATTTCTTTTTTTTAAAGGGTCCTATGCCTACTTCACACGTTGGGAAGAGACTGCATTTATCGATTTAATTAAAAACTACGACAGGTTATTGAAACGTAATTATCGACTAGTCATTTATATATTGGTAAGAGTCCTTTGCACCCAACCTTATCCTAGAGGTTGCAGACATCAGATTCGACTTCCCGTCAATAGACTATGTAGCTGATAATTTACTTATTTTGAAATACAAATAAACCTTATAACTCCCTTACATCTATAAGCGGATTTGGATCTCATTTTATAAATTAGTAACTGCCTTCAGATTCAGGTTCCCTATAAAAAAAAAGTGAAAATCGCAGCTCTCAAATCATTTTCTAAGAGTCAGAGGAACCATTTCTGATATTGTTCTGACTTTTCAAAATTAGCACTAAAATTATCAATAGAAATTTGTAATTATTTTACATAATTAAATTGTCAAAATTTATTTAAGCCACTCATATCATAACTTCTTTAATTTTTCTAAATTCTTGAATGTTCATAAAAATGTTAAATCTGATATTTAGAATGTCACAACTGTTTCCATTTGTTCTGCTAAATTACTTCAAAATAATTCATGGTTTCAATGAATCTTGAATTAAACTTAGGACAAAGTTAAGTGGTTAAAATAGAAAAAAAAATTAAACTTTTTTATTTTGCAAATTGAATATTTGCTTCCGGGAAAGGTCGATCTAGTTTTGACCTAAACGTTCCCTTAATTTTTTATTTGTCTTAAAATTTTTTAACCGAATTTTATCCTAGTATGCGAAAGTTGCTATGCCAACTCTGCATTTCAATTGAAGGGATAAGTGGATGAAGGTGCTATGTTGCAATTTGTAAAAAAAATGAGGTTTTTATTATGGATGAAAAAGTTTTGTGCAGCTTTAAGCACTATTTGGAGAGAGTCGGATGAATAGATCCGTATATATCCGGTGGATAAAGGTATTTCCAATACAGAAAAAATGCTAGAATAAAAATTTTATACAGATTTTTCTCAAAAGTACATTTTTGTAACATAACACCTTCATCTACTTGCCCCTTCAATTTAAACTTCTCATTCATGTTTTGTAAATATCAACCTAAGAAAAACGCTTAATTAAGAAACAGTGTGGCGTATCAGAGGAAAAAGTAGACAAGCATAAATTCGTAATAAGAAAGAAACAAATAATTCATATGTTAACTTTATCCCTGACTACAAATGAATTTCTTAAGAGCATTAAAAAGAAGAAAACTACATCATTTTTTTAAGTAACATGAATAAATTCAACAGTTCGTTATGCAACGCCTCTGTAGTTGATAGAAGTTGGAATGTTGAAAGAGAATACATTCTGGATTACTAAGGATGTATTTTATTTACAAAGGGAGACTAAATGTCAATGTTAAATTAGGCGAAAACTAATTTTCGTACCGTAGAATTTTAATTATTTTTATACTTATATTGTAAATTTTGATGTTATATTTTCGAAAACCAAATATTTTCAGTGGAATAAACTAATAATTTTACTGAGTAAAAAACAATGCATGAGACCAAATTGTTTATCAAGAGACATCCTGGAACAGCTGTTTCACGCTCTTTGGCGATCATCAGCCCGGAGCAGTCACCAGTAAACAACGAGGTCTCAGACTCATGGAACAATCGTCGGAATAGCAGTGGTGCCTCAAAAATAAACATGATTTTTCTCACTCTTATTACATTAGTGAGTTTCTTATTGTTTGTTTTTGCTTTTGAGGCATCACTGCGATTCTGACGAATATCACAGAATAAGTTTGAAAATCTGTAAAAATGGCAATGGTAAATGGAGTCATTGCAAATATATTTCCGAGTACTGATCATCTTTTACTGTGTTCCAACAAAGCAATTTGGATGAAACTTTGGCATAAAGCTCTAATCATTTCTTCTATACTTCTTAAATAAGAGACACACGTGTCAGTTATCCTTTTCATCCACTTCCAATTAAAATTAACGAAAATCAAAACAAAATCTTGAATTACAAGGATGTTTCTTTGTTTTCCGATACGTCTACTAACAAAAGAAAGGAAGAAACGGAAACATGCAGTAGAAAATCAATGATTTTAAAAATCTACACTTCCTCAATGAGTAATTAAATATCATTAAAAGACATTCAAACAATCTGGAAGAATGAAAACAAAACTAATAATAAAGCCATATCATTGCTCCGTCCTTAATGACATTTTAATTGCTACATTTCTTAATTGTCGAATTAAATACATCCTATTTACGAAACACCCAATGTAATATCGACAATAATCTAAAAATGGATCAATGTCTTTGTTTCTGTTAATGAACTTTCTAAATAAATAAATACTTAATTCATATAGTTTTCAATTCCATTTATTTTTTTACAAGCCTGTTAAAAATAGACAAAGTAAAAAAAAATGATGTATTGAAAGTGTACTGCGCATAGTTTGCACATGCAATTGACGTTGTTCTTTTGAGTTTTTGCTGACATTTGTTGAATATGAGGATATTAATACTTCTGATCACGAGTAACGAACTTGATTAATTATATTACTTAGATTTCTTGCTTCTTTAGCTTCCTTGTTTACTCAAATGCTTCAGAAAAACGCCTCTACATCCTAGGAAACACGGGGTACAGTCGTCTTGTTGAACATTTTGTTATTCATTTTCAATGTCAACTTATTTCCAATGTCAACTTATTTCCAGAGGAGCCACTCTACGTCCTACTATTCATTAGATGAAGTTCAAACACTTCTCTTACATCTACAGTAAATCCCCTATTATCCGCGAAAAAATATTTTAATTCCGAACCTCAAAAAAAAAAACAATTTTAATCCAAGCCAATAGCAGGGAAAGTACACGAGGCCCTACAGTGCGAAGGTCGAAAATTACTGACAGGTTTTATTGTACATCGTAATCCTATAGGCCTTCTCGGAATTTATGGATGAGTGGCAGGCTCTTGCTCTGCAGAAAGGTTCTGCTGTACTGTACATATTTTAAAAGTTTTGCATAATATGTTTTTTGTATAATAAAACATACTTTTTATGCTGAAATATTTTTTCCGTGTTTACATCTCATTTTCAGTCTTTTTTGGATTATCCGCGATTTTTACTATCCGTGGTACCCTTGCCACTTACTTCCGCGGATAATCGAGGCTCTACTGTATATTCTAATAGCAGAAAGAGGCTCATCAAAACATGCAGTCAATGGCTTTCCCTCCTCCAATCCAACCTAATAACTTTCGAATTGCTGGATGGATCTTCTTAAAACTTGGTTTGCATATTCAAGGACATCTCGAAAAGTTAGAAACGCATCTAGCTTTTATATTTGAAATCGTTTTCAAGTTAGTTTTGAGAAAAGGAAATTTTTGCTGTTTTCATTCAGCTGATATTGCAATTACAATGTATACGTTGGCTTTTCGCTGTTTTACCGTTTTCACAACTTTAAGAGAACAAGCATTCCCGACATGATAGCTCAGGGTGCTAGAACCTTTTGTTTACTCAGGTGCAGCTTTGTATTTCTTCACTTTATTTTGTATATCTCTGCACGTTAAACTTTAAAAATTTCGAAGCATACTTTCTTTAAAATGTGATTTCTTGAAGTTGCTTATATCTTTTTTAAGTTGATAATCATCTTTTGTTTTGATGCACAATTAAAACAAAATTAAAACAGAATTAGATTTCACAGAAGCCCCTTATAAACGAGCAGTAATTAGCTATAGAGGAATTAGACGCCGACGAAACGCTTCACAATCTTCAAGAGCCAGAACTTTAGTTACAAATCGTTTGCAACCCTCTAATTTGTTTGCCGGTCTGCGGGTTGGTGCCAGTGTTTACAGTCGATGACAACTTGTTTTCTTTTGAGATCCCACGGCGCTCACAAATAACTCGAAATAATTTATTTCGTCTTTTCCAAAGTCCTCCTCCAGTCTGTGGGGAGCGATGAAACAAGCGCAAATAATAATCTCCTTTTCTACTGTTGATGACATTTTAATCGTTTCCTTTCACCCACTTGGCCAATTAGACTCACAAAAATGGCGACGCTGATGAATGAAGCGACGTCTATCGGAGAAGCGGGCAACTTCGAGCTCTTTGTTTTGCAGCTGAATTGTGCGTATTTAAAAGTCTTTTGAAATAATAACAAGAATTTTGAAAGAACGTAAAGCTATTTTCCTTTAAATGTTATTTATTTAAGTCTTGTCTTTTTTTTTTTTTTGAAGTCGTAAAAATATTTATTTTCAAAGTATAAATATCTAGAAACCGTATCCGCGTTATTTACTAAAATTGTTTAAATACGATTATTTTTTTATCGATCACCTGTAAATCACTTGCAATGGATATTTAAAATAGAAAAATACATTCTTTAAATTTACATTAATAAATTTTATTATTCACATTTTGTCTTCATTTTGTGTTAATCTATTGGAATTAAGCTCATTCTTTCACAAGACAAACATATTTATTTATTTTTTTTATTTATTTATTTATTTATTTCTAAATTTAAAATTACAGTCCTGCTAGGTTTTCAAAATGAAATCCTGTGATGCAGGTGCTGAAAGTATAAATAATTTATATTTGTAATTTAAAAAGTATTAATCATATAAAATCATATAAAAATTATATAATTACGCAATTATACGAATTATACTTAAATTAGATTCAATTATATAATTATATAAAAATCAATATATCACAGAAATATAAAAAGAAAATCAAATACAAAAAGAAAATTATTATAAATATCATTCATTACAATCAAATTTAAGGTTCCCAAATTATTTTTTACTTATTATTCTAATTACAATTTCTTTCTTTCAATGTTTATACTGTATAACATTACTATATAACATAATGCTTATACTGTATAACATTAAAAATTTCTAAATCTAATTGTGAAAATAAAACTTTAAATAACAATCTCTCATGCCAAAATTATTCAACTAAAAAATATATAAACAAAATATCAATACACAAGACCAAAAACACACAAAATATAAATATAGTATATGTAATCAAAAATACCTAAATATTCCAGATAATTTCGCCAAATATTATTTTTTTCAGTATTTGCCTTTTTAATATACTTATTTTATTAAATTTATTTTGTTTTAATTCATTTGTAATTTGCATAAAAATCTTTAATAGAATTCTATTTTTATTTCTTAATCCAAAGTTGTTCTTAGGATTTTCATAATATAAAATCTTTATTAATGTATTTCTAGTAATATTTTCTAAGTTATAATTTCTAATTTGATTTCTAATTTTATAAAAGTTATTTATTATTAAAGAATATAATATTTTTTCTTTTGGCATTAAAATTTTATATTTTATTCTTATCTGTATTTTTTCATTCTTTGTTAATATACAATAATCTTGTATTATGTAATTCATTATTTTATTTAATATTCTATTTATGTTATTAGTGTCTGTATTACCTAAATGTACCCAACAACATAATCCATAATTTATTAATGAATCTATAAATGATTTATATATTAACATCTTGTATCTTATAGAAAAGATACCCTTTATATGTTGAAACATATATATTAATGAATTAAGTTTATTTAATATATATAAATAATGTGTTTTCCAAGAGAATTGATCATTAATATATAAACCTAGATATCTAATTGTTTTAATAATTTCAATATTTTTACAATTACAACTTTGGAAGTTTATGTCATCATCGAATAAACAATTATAATCATGATATTTTATTACTGGATTTGTATGTAAAAATTTATTTTTTGTTTTCAATATCATTAGTTTTGTTTTTTCACTATTTATTTTCATTTTATTATTGTGTGTCCAAATAATTAGTTTATTAAAGTCTTTTTGTATATTGTATTCTGCAGCTTCATAATTTTCATTTATATTTATCAATATGATGTCATCAGCATAAGCAAAAATTTTTGATGTTGATATTGTACTATATAATGTATTTAAGTATAAAATAAATAAAAGTGGTCCTAAGTTTGAACCTTGAGGAATTCCTGTTTTTAATTTATATGTTTTACCTAATTTTGAATTTAAATTAATTCTTATTTTTCTATTTTTTAAATAGTTTTTTAATATTTCTATCATATTGCCTCTTATTCCAATATGAAATAATTTTTCTATCAATATCTTATGATTAATACTATCAAATGCTTTCTCAAAATCTATAAAAATAATATATATATAATAACCGTTATTTAATGCACAATTTATGATTTTTTGGAAATCTTGAAAGAGTTTATCAGTACTTAAATTTTTTTGATATGCAAATTGTTCTTTTTTTAGTAATTTATATAATAAATATAATTGTTCTTTTTTTAGTAATACCGTTAGGTTCCTCATTTCGGTTTTTAATTTCTCGTAAAATAGTCGGACAAAGAGATTTATTAATAATAGTCAATCAATTCCGTCGAAGTAGGCGAGTTGAACTGCTTTTATCTCTTACAGATCTTTCCATTTGTTTTATTAGTAGTAACTTGTTTGTTTTCTCGTTTTCATACAAGATTGATACCAGGTTAGGCTTTGCTTAAAAGGTAAACCCTTTCATCTTTGATTCTTATAAAACCCTTTCGTTTATTTATCAGACTAATCTTTCAGAAACCGTTTCATCTTTTAAGAAATAAATAACCTTTAAGCCTTCCCAAGTTTTAAGTAGTTTACGTAATGCTGGGCAGTCTAATAATTTACGATATTTAATAAATACTTTCCTATTGAAATTATATTCTAATGATGCCTTTCAGAAATTATTGAGAATTTTCCCTTTGTTGTCCAGTACAATTGCTTCATTGCATTTGTCTAATGTCATCTCATTAATCATGAATCATTTCGAAGCAAACTTTGATGAAAATGGAAGCTTCTCGTAGAAAATTTACTGAGGGAATTATTCACAAACTCTACTACTTAGTATTCAACAAACAGTGAATTAAATTGAATAACGAAACTGTGGCGTTTTAAAAATTAATGTTTTCTTGATTTGTTTCATTTCCGTTTTTCGTTTTAGTCCTCTTGTTTCGGGTTTTACTCCTTTGTCAGTTTTTCATTCTTGCGAGTGCTCTGTACCTTATTTAGAAGTATTTTAAATAATGTTGAAGAAGAAAAAGATAATGAAATGAATTTGAAAGGACAGTGATCGTCAAAGACTCAATGACGAGTGCTGCCAATCGACTTATAGTTAGTGGTGTAAGACAGGGTCGTGTCAAGATCAGATAGCAGGAACGAAACATTTTATAATGCAGAAAAGAGCAATCGCAATAGTGGGAAGAGTTTGGAAACGAATTAATTTTCATTACTCTCCCTCTATCGGAATGGATGCATTGCATTCTTTATCTTTTATTCTACTAAAATGAAGAAAAAATATTATTAAACACATTGCAATGTATAAGTAGTATCGGCGAGTAATCGCTAAGCAACACTGAAATACTGTGTGCAATATAAAAAGGATTATTTATGTTATGAGAATCTTAGTCAAAAGTAAACTGTTGAAAGAACTGTTAATCCTATGAGAAACATGTAATTTGACTCCAATGAAGACAATTAATCTTATGTGAAACATGTTAATTCTAATGACAGTAAGAAAAAATGATTGTTATTCAATCGTAACAAAAAATGATTGAATAACAAAACATTATTGACCCAGTTTGTTAACTTTTGGGTCACATATTAATAATACGGGCAATATTAAAAACAAACCTGCAACATGTGAATCGCGAGAGCCTTATCAAGAACTACCAATAATCCTAATCAACATTTTAAAATTTGTACAACATGAAAAGGACCATTAATCCTATGGGCACAGTTTAGTTAAAAGCGATAACATTAAACGAAATATTAATTTTAAAAGCAACATTCCAATATGAAAATGTTGCTAGAAATATCGCAACATTAAAAAGATTGATAATCACATCTGAAACCAATTAAGCATATGCACCCATTATTAATTCTTAAGCTTTTTAATAGAAGTATCGCAATTATTCATCCTAACGACATATTTGTGGCAGAATTAAAGAATTGTTATTCCTATGGACAGAACGGTAGTAATAACCAACATTAACAAAAAAAAAAATGTTTGATGTAATGCTAACAATTAAGTCTTTTGTTACCATCAAAAGAGTTAAGTTTAAGTCTTTAATTTTGAATACAAATGTATTGTATGCACTACAATCAGAATTTATAAGCCGTGAAAGCAGAAAGTAAACCAATTCTGTTATGGTTAATTATTAATAGTTAGAGAACTTTACTTTTCCTAGAGGGAATCATTAATATTCTACAGAAGCTGAGTAAGAGTAGATTTGATTGACCTTAAAGTAGTATTCAAAATTTATAAATTCTGCTCGAAATACCAGCAAATCTGAGAAATCATTAGTGTTAGCACTAATGCAATTTTGCAGCATTTACTTTAATGGGAAGATCTTAAGCCTAATTTTAACTATTTGTTACCGAACTTTCCTCCCTATCTTATAGAGTTCGTAAATTCCAATTAATAACATTAATTCATATCGTTTTGTTAATGTATCAACTTGTCTGTTTCTGGACCGTAATAGATAAGCCAGAAAATAGCGACAACCGTCAGCATTAGAGGATTTTGCTTTATTTAAGAATAAACCGCCATAAAAGTGAAAGCACAGCGAAAACTTGGAAAATTGAAACTTCTGCAATAATTCATGAATTCAAGATTGGTCTTTTGCTGCCTGATTGGTCATTTAGCAGTTGCTAAGAGACAAATTAACAGCAACATTAGTTCCCATGGCAACCATTCAATGACCAGTCAGGCAGCAGCTTAGTTTGTTATTTTGCATTCATGAATACTTCTTTTGACTCCATCTGGTAAAGCGTCTTTGAATAGTCATGAAATGCAATTAGAATTAAGTATTGTGAAAAACATTTTCTAGCAAATGGTGAGATTTTAGCGTCATTTAATTGGACAAATGCTCAACACTTTTTTAAGTAAGTTCATATATTCCTACACCTCCTTTTTGATTAGATTTGCCTGGAAGCAAATACCTATTGGACCTATTTTCAAGAAAGTTCGTACACACAAAGATCAATAAAAACTGATCGATCAATTTCAAACTCAATTTATTTGAGATTGAATGAAATAAAACAGCCCTCTTTGTATTTCCTTAAATCTGCAAAGTAAATAAGTTTTCGTAGAGTTTGAGACGTTATGATGATGCTCTTAGAAGTATACACATTCCAAAAATTAAAAAAAAAGAAAAACAAAAACAAACAAAAAAACCACAAGCTATAGTTGGTATACCAATTTTCCAGTATTTTTGTGTTTTAAAATATTTCGTGTTAACAGGATTTAAAGAAGTCGTAAAAGAGGATTTTAGACCTTGATCTCTTTATTCTATATCCAATTTCTATTAAATTCAATAGAGTATTTACGTAAGTTTTTGAAGTTTCTTCTGTGTATTTGATATTGAAAACATCGAAATTATATCCCAAAAATCAATATGAAGTTTTCTTTCAATAACTGAAGACTGAAGGGGCTTGTGAAGTACTTGTGAGGATTGCAGACAGGCAAACTTGAATAAGAAATAAAATGGACAGTTTATCCAATATAATAACGTCGGTCATGTTACCAACATTCTGCTAAGTGTGTTATTGAATCTTTTCAAATATTAATTAACATTTCAATATCTGAAACTAAGTCAATTCAAATTTTCTAATAAAAATGAGGCTTTGATAATCTCTACATCTATGAGGCTACCTCGTGCATCAGTGAAACAATCTTCTTGAATTTTGACATGCATTTCTCACGGATAGAGGCGACATATCTTTCTAAATTCAAAATATCCGTAATGCAACGTTGTACAGAAATTTACAATAAGAAATTTCCATTAAAAGCTGAAACTTGAAATAATTAACTTTCGGCGATAAATAATTTCCTTATGTCTGGTTAGCGACTTAATGGAAAGAAAACATATGTCAATCTTATTTCAATGTTTAAGAAGGTTTAACGTGCATCAAATGTAACATGAAAAACGGAAAAGGCGCGAAAGCAAACGAATTTGTGCATTTCTATATTTTGTCCGTTTTTCATGTTACATTTGATGCACGTTAAACCTTCTTAAACACTAATTTTTTCGCCGATGCATTTGGCTGATCCTTTTATTAAATGCCTTTTGTGCCCAGTGCTTAGCGGGCAAAGGTATTATGCTGTACTAGCTATAGTTTTTTTTTTCTATCGTCCTTTGCTTTGTGAGCTCCCACTTCCGAGAGCGGGAGAAAGAACCATAGGCTTTCACGCGTTCTGAGCTTGATCATCGAGGCTGAATCTGGCTGATGAGTCCTAAAAAGAACGAAACAGATGTCCCAGATTGCCGTCGACGATGGCTCAAAGACGTGAAAGCAAACTGCATTTCTTTATTTTTTTCGTTTTTTAATCTTAGTTTTAAGCACGTAATTATGATCACGAAAAATTTCAGGTTGTCTGTAATGCATTTTGTTTGTGTTAATTTTGATTTGATAAAATTAATTAAATCTCTGATTTAACGCAACAGAACGTAATAAATAATAATAATCAATTTACAGATTTTATTAATTTTCAGGAAATTAATAAATTGAAGTTAGAACGGCGCAGCTTTGTAAATTGAAGGGTGAATAATTACAATTTAGAAATAGAGAGACTTTTCTTTTTATAATTTTTATGGCATTAAAAAAAAACAACAACAACGAAACAATTAAACTTGACTTTGAAAAGAAAAAAGATCCTAAGTTCTTTTTAGGAATGTCTTGTTTAATCATGAAACTATTTTGGTTGCTATGGAAACAATGTGGTATCGAAGATAGTCAAAGGTTGCTAAGAGAACGTAATTATATCTATAAAAAAAAATCCCACTTGAATTTCGTAGAACTTCATATTTTGAAAATAAGAAGCCACAATAAACTCTGGAGATCGTATATGAGTGAAGAATTGAAGAAAAATTAAAAAGAAAAAAAGTATGAAAAAAAAAAATCTCGCAATGGATAAACAGAACAGGGAAAAAAACTGTTTATGAGAAAATCTTGCATGCATTCCAAAAACGAGATGTGGATCTCCATAGCAATTCTTATTTTATTAGCTGTTCTCGTGGTGAAAATGCACCACAAAAGAAAGAACTGCAGTAATACTAGCAAAGATGCCAGACTATTTTTTTTTAAATCTTAAGAGTAGCTTAACATTATTGCAGTTATGGATTTTTATTAGGATTCTCAGGATTTTAATAGCTTCCTTGGAAACTTGAGATGGGTATTGATAGCTTGGAAAAGACTTCTCTCAGAATACTTCTAGAAGTTTCCTCTTTGAATTCCACAATATTCTGTTAAACATTTCTAATGATTTATTGCTTCTCTACAAGGTGAATACAAATTGCCGATGTGATAAATGACACACAATTTTTCATGCAAACTATCTAAAGATATGGAAAGTTTTTGAAAATAGAAAAGGCGCTTATTGGAACTAATGTTTGTGACC
This sequence comes from Thereuonema tuberculata, assembly GCA_023159025.1. Lineage (NCBI taxonomy): Eukaryota > Metazoa > Arthropoda > Chilopoda > Scutigeromorpha > Scutigeridae > Thereuonema > Thereuonema tuberculata. The sequence continues at coordinate 9,407,768 of JAFIDM010010028.1, read as the reverse complement.
CATCAGCAGAGAGAAGCAAAAGTGGCAATTATTAACGCTCTCTTCTATGGACTTATTGATTGCTTTAGTAACATCGTGCATTTCTCAGTGGAATTGATAATCTTTGAAGAAGTTACAACAAAGATCTTAAAATCAACATTTCATCATATAAAGTTTCATTTCCTCATGTAAAGTTGGATAATATCAATACTTTATCCAACTTGCTAATAAACACTGAAACAAGTAAAATAATAAGTTTAAATGTATTATAAAGTATTACATGATAACATAAAACGAATTATGAAGTAGTTGAAAATGTACGTAAAAATATTTCGTACTTAAAATACGCAAAAAGTTGGCTTGTTTCCTATTTGGCTGAGGACTGGAGTTGACGGGTTCGATCCGGGGAGGAAAGCGGGGATTTTTCCACGCTCCATTCTCCTCCAAACAGGTCCTAGTATCTACCCAGCCCTCTGTTGAATGGATACTGGGTACCTTTCCGGGAGTTAAAGGCGGGAGGGCGTCAGGCTGACCACACGACCTCAACTTAGTCTCTTTGGTAATGGAACGCCGGGAGTCTTACTCCCGCGACCCAAAGGACCACATAGGCCTGTTGTGGTACACATTAAGGTATTTTTTACGTTCTCTACATAACAGTCTTGATGAATTCCATATCATTTTCCTGAAATCGACTGTAAGATATTAATAAAGGAAAACTGTCATTGGATATTACGTCAGTACCTTTTTTACATCGTTGTCCATTCTCCAGAGACAGTTAAAATCAATCTTGAAGATTTCATCTTCTGATTTGTTCATTTGATCACGCTGTGCAGGAAACCAAACAGACAGCTAAACTGAAATATCTCATTGAAAATTTGCATTTAATATGCTATTGAAATATAAGCATATCAGTGGTGACGGCTGATTTTTAGACCTATAAATAGTAAGACTTTTAAGCGTTACACCAATTTGGCGTCTTTCACTTATAAATATATTCATTAACATTAACTCTTATTCTCTTTCTCAGCGTGACAAGTTCAACATCAGAGAGTTGCTTGCGAAGCCATTTAATACAATAGCAGCAGCAAACTATAAATGAAAGACGACAGCAATGCGTGTGCTGTATATTCACTTCTGTATCGTTTTTAAATGATGCATTAAATATATAAATATGTTTTATAGCTTTGTAAGGGAAATATGCCTTTGTAAGGGAAAATAAAGCAGTTTTACTTTTCGGAAGGTTGGGGAGTAGGTCTGGGAGAGATCTTCTTATGATTCTTGTTTTTAATAATAAACTTTTTAGAACTTGAAATGTGACAGAAAACACACTGAATCTTTTATCTTTCTGAAAGAATTATTGAAATTTTATATTTGACATACTTTGGGCTAGAAGAAGGAAATCCAAAACCTTTCTCTCTTATTTTGAATGTTCAATTCGAATGAAATGCCTTTGAGACTGATGTAATAAACTTTTATATATTAATGATATGACGTGAAAACTTTTAACTTCGATATGAATGCCACAGCAGAAGATACGAGTCTTCTTCGTGGGAAACCAGACACTTCTCGTCAACTTATGTCATCAAATGACTGGAAAGTGAAAATTATGATTTTGTCTTGAACAAGTGACGTTAATGACGCTGAAGCAACCCGCTCTCTCTTTCATGGTTTACGAAAAAAAAAGACACTTGGAAGCAGTAAATTCAACAGAGAACTATTGAGAGTTAATTGCTTCTTCTTCAGCGCTACCCGTTGATAGTAATTAATGTGGTTTTCACTATTGAGGAGAGAAAAGGAAAAAAAAGTCCAGCAGATGAACCAGAGATTTCACGCATTTGGACTTGCGAACTTTCGCACAACTTAGGTTTATGTTTAATCTTAAGCGTAAATTAAAAAAAAAAGTTAATTTAGAGCTCCAAAGTTCAAAAGCATAATTAACTAAAATAATAAATTCAGAACAAAATAGTTTTGAGAATTAGAAAGAATTACGAAGAGGGAATAAAATAAAATATTCATATTGAATTTTGCTGAAATGGATAGAATAATAACGATGTAGGGTTTCGGAAGCAGAACAGGAATGTAATAAAAATTTAATGAGTGGATTACATAACAATTTGCTTTACATAAATTGAATTTATGATCTTAAATCCATTCAATCTCGTTTCTGATTGAAAGAAAATATATTCAACGAAGAAAACAAACAACCATTTAATAACAGCCCCAAACTGATTTTGATAAAAAAGGAGCCTTCTAATGCAAATAAGAAACCAAACATTTGTGAGTATTCTAAACTAAAAAAAAGAGAAGTAAATGGAATTGTGAAATTCATCTTTTTTTTTTACAAAGAGGAAATTGTTACGAATTGCAAAATACAATGATGGAGAAATGAATTCTTCCCTGAGTATTAAGTTTGCCTAACCAGATTAGCTTTCTGACCTTTATACTGCCTTTACATTGCCACGGTAGGCTTCTAATCGTAAGAGCCTCTACCTACTAGGTTGCCTATCTTAACACGATTCATGAAGTTTATTTAGCCAGACTGTCTTTCTAACCTTCACTTTACCGCATTAGGAGTGACAGACAAAATACAACTATAACAAATACAACTATTTGTTCTAACCTGACAAATAGAAACATACTAACTAATTTGAAAGTGAGACCCCTCAAATTAATTGGTATGTACGTGTTCACATAGCTTCTGAACAGCTCGAGAAATCGTCTAGAAACTTAGCATACACATTTAAGGACAGGAAACGATCTCACTTTTGTATTTCAATTTTTTTTGGCGAGATTCCTTAACGAAGTTACCGCGATGTTGTCGGGAAGTTACCGCGATAACATGACAAACATTTGCCGTAAAGTAAGCGTTAGAATCTAAAGAATGGATTTGTATTTTGTCTCTTAACAAATGATTTTAATCTATATATTAATAATCCTCTTAATGGCTGCGCGAACTTTGATTAAAATTAATAGTACTTAGACAACTTAAGTAATACGAATCTAATTATTTTCCTTTTCAAAAGTAAAAAAAAAAATACTGTTTTTTATTGTACAGATATTATAATTTAAAAATAATTAAATAAGATTTTTTTATTTGTATTATTTTCAGCACTTTATATAATGTAAGTTTGCTTTATGTAATATAATAAGCAAGATTTTATGGGAACTTGACTTTGTGTCTTTCAGAACTTCTTTTTATCAGGTGGGACGATGCTGAGTACATTAATCAACACCTTTTTGCTAAACCACAAGAAGATAATAAAAATTTTAAAATGCCTCTTGGGGGCATTTCAAGGTGAGAAGCCTTTCGTTAGGATCTCAATCCCAAGATGGTTTCTAAAAATTTATTTTAATCTTTTTTTCTTTCTTTCACTAGTTGTGAAGATGTCTCAATCTTGAAGGGATCTCTTGAGCATGTGCAATCGGCATTCGCAAGTTTTATGATCCATCCGTCTCGACTGTTTCCTTTTCAAAGATAGGCTTCTTGAATCGAACTCTGCCAAATGTGTCTGCAGGACGTATTAAAAAGAAAAAAGTTAAGGTCACGAGAACATGTAATGCTTGATTTGCCATCCGCCCAAGGACACTACTGCAGTAAGGCTGGTCACAGGGTATAAAACGACAAGTCAAAACCCATAAACAGATCACATGTGGCTTTAACGAAAAAAAAAATCCTACAGAAAAAGAAGCTCTAAGCCCAGAAATCTTAAGCCTTAAAGTTTAAGATAACCATTCTGTTCAATTTTCTGCAGTTAAAGTGAAATATTGTTAATCTCCCTGGAAAATTTATGGAACTGCTCCAAAACAATAAAAAACAGATATTCTGTTACTATAGTTCAGGCAACGACAATTCGAGAAAAATCAATTAAATATACCAATTAATTAAGCACGGAAATGTAATTTACTTAAAACGTTCGAAAAGGAATTGAAACTTTTACGTCAAATGTTAATGTACGTGTTGCTTCTGTAAATCAGAATTTCACTTATTCAATTTAGTATTTGAAAGCTAAAAAACCTTGCAATCCTGTTTACTCTATGTATGGAAATCATAAAAACCTACGTTTCATGCATTTTTTATCTATTTTCAAATTAACATTACATTTAATTACTGTTCTGACTGAAAAAAGAAAGAAATATTTCACATTCTTACCATACAATGACTACAATGTCTATTCTGTAACATTCAATCACGCGCCACCAAACACAGCAATAGCAGCAATTTGTAAAGATTCTGGTGAACTGGATGGGTTAACATTTTCCTTACGCATACAGAACAATTTAGTAATAATACGAGCAGCAATGTACAATGGAAAGAAGCTTCTTCGAACATATTAAATTTTCGAAATTCTTAGCTTAAATGTATTTCAAATAGACGAGTAACAGTTCATTGAATTTTAATCACATCTGTTTTGATGCTGTCCAATTACAAGTTTTAGTTTGTATCTGCTTGTACAGAATATTTCATGTATCCATAATGCACGGACAATTTTTGTCTGTGTAAAAGTTTTCTCCTTCGGTCTCGAGTATTTTCTTAGCGTTCTGTCATTGAATAGGTTCTGCAGCCCATATTTTTTTGCACTTGTGTTAGTAATGTTGAAATGTAAAATGTCATTGAAATCCACGTTTTCAGATTAATTCATTCTGAAAGACATAGTTTTTACAAGCAATTTCATGAAAAACTATTAAGCCTAATTCTCAGCAGCGACCCCTAGTGGATATACGAAGTTTTATATCTGTAGGTTAGGAGATTAAGAAATAGTTTCTTCAAGCGGATACAAAGGGATTTCAAGAATAACTAGTTATTCCATATAAGAATTGCTTTAACAACAGATCTATTAATAGATTTATTAAGAAAGGTGCTTGTACTATTGAAACTGCTGACCCCTTGGTCTAGGTTTCTATTACAATTTCAGAATACTTACATATCTGTAATCGTTCATATTTCTTTAATATTTAAAAATATCACATCCATTCAACTGATTTATTAAATGTGTTGTTTTAGAAAAAAAAATCCCAACGCAATTTAAAAGTTAAAAACAATTCTTAATTTCCGTCCTGACACAACCGAGATTCACAATAACTTTTGAGGATCTTTCTAATTAAAAGTATTTGTAAGTGTGTGAATTTAAGTAATTTAGACTAAAATGACAACACACAAGTCAAGAACGTTTAAAAAGATTATAAAAAACATACTTAAAAATTCCAGGAGCCTTTCGGGTTCCTTTGGTGTTGAAGAAGGATTTTCCGCAAAGGAACCCGAAAGGCTCCTGGAATTTTTAAGTATCTTTTTATAATCTTTTTAAATATTCTTGACTTGTGTGTTGTCATTTTAGTCTAGATCTTTCTAATTATTAAGTTTCATGAATCGGTCCAGTCGAGTTGTCTCAGTCTTTGTCTATGTATGACTTGATCCTAACAAAAGGAATGTAATGCAATATCTGAAAAATGTAAATATCAATAAAAACATTAGTTTTCTTAATGGTCCACTGCTGGTGAAACTTGTACCTCCACGTACCAAAGCCCTAACGTGTGGAAATTCCTTTTGAAGTTGTCCAACTGTGCTGGAATGTTCGAAGCCTCAGCTGCCTTTGCCATTACTGAAGTCTAACGCTTCATTGCACATTGCAACAGAGGTAAAAGAATCGAGTAGAAATAGCGGAAAAATAAAAGTTAGAAGGAATAAAAAAATCTCAAAGTTCAGGTGCAGATTGGTGCCAGTTCTTAGGATGGTTTTTCTTATTTTTTTTTTTACAGCTGCTAGTTTGCTTTCCAGATTTTGGTGTAGGAAAAAAAAAGAAGAAAAAAAGGTTGTTTTTAATGCTGCAAGGACAGACAAGTGTTGCCGTTTTTAACATGCATTTGAAATGTAAATGAGCAATCTCGGCGCCTTGCAAATAAAAATCCTTTGAAATAAAAAGGCAGTGACAAGTGGGCAGATTAGAGAAATGCCTGACAAATGGCAGTGTGGCATTTCGGAAACTTTGTCAGCAGTAACTCGGTTTAAGGCGCATAAATGCTTAGATTGAACGGTGCTTTTTAAAAAAAAAAACAGGTATTAAGAGAGAAAAAAATTACAATGTTTCTTTTACGTTCCGAGTGCTTATAACCTTTCTTTCCTGTCTTTAAAGAGATTGATTAAAAGTTCTGAACTCCGGTTTGTAAAAGAAAAAATAGCTTCAGCATAATTAAAAAGTACTTTTTTATAACAAAGAAATCTTAATTAAAATAGAGTTAACAAGTAAACAAAATTCGTAATTCACAACAGTACTTTTCAAAGTACAGCTCAAGGCTTAAAAAATTAATTAAACATTTTTTTTAGTTGTTAAATTCTAAAATTAAAAAAAAGTTCCACTTGTGGATTTTATATTACCATAAAGCGTAAATAAATCAATTTTCATAAAAACGAATTCTGCATGAAGAGAGTGTAAAGAAACGAAATATTGTCCTAACAATAAGTTCCTGAAAAAAACAAAAAAAAACACTTGACGCCTAATTTTTTGCATTATATTTCTTTTTTTAAAAGTAGTGGTGTAAGGGACAACTTCGTGCAGTTGAAAATTATTACATCTATTAAATTCAAACAGTAACTTTAATGTTTCCATTTATTGAAAACTGACTGAATCTGCCTAAGTATTTTGATTGCTTAAGTTACCCAGAGTCAAAGCACGCGCATTAGATTATTAAATATGGATTAATTAATAGGCACCGTGAAATATGACAAAAATATGCTGTTTGGCTTCGACATTCTTATATGATAGAAATATTTGTCAGAAGACAGGGTATCGCGTTGCAAAAACTTGAGAATTTCTGTTCTTTTTCATTCCTCAGGAAATCACAGGGTCCATACTCTAGATGTTACGTAATAATTCCGTCTTTACCTCACTATACAATGAAAGTCTAATTCAAAATTAAGCTTAAAGTAGATATAAGAACTATATTAGATTTCAACGAAGAAAGTTGAAAGTTTTCTTAATTTCCAAAAATATACAAAAATTAAATAATGAATACATTAAAATACAGTTAACAACAGAGTCACATCAAAGATTTATTAATTTTTCTTTGTAATCTTTAGTGACTGAAGATAGTACAGCACATGAAGGGATAGTACAGTTTAAATATAAGCTTTAATTCACAGTCAAACTTTACTTTTTTAAAATAAGTAATTATTTTATTTGTATAAAGTTAACTGTAAAGCTATAACTAGTGTCTATCGTGAATTATACGGATTTCAATCCAATACAGAAAATGAATGTGTCGTGGTAGGCGAAAGGATACATTTCGTTACATCTAAATCATTTCAATCAGAAACTTGATTGAACAAATAGTTACGTTATTTTCTTTAAGAAGAGAGAGCACTTTCTAGATTTTTGTGAGAAGTCGCAAGCTGTGATGCTTCTTACATATCTGGTTACTATAGCTTTTTTTCAAACGGAATTAATGGAAAACATACATATTCAGTAAAAATAGTATACATATTTAAAAAAAAAATTGAAAAGTTAATAAAGTATAAAAATAGAATATTTTCCAAAAACTGGAACACAACCTTATCTCAAATGTTTTTAAGACATTTTTTTTCAATCATCGATAGTCGAAGATAATAAATATCTCGTACTTTCGTGATTAATTCATCATTTTTTAATTAAAACTTGAAATAAGATATTAGGTTGAACTGTGCTGATTATTTTTTCATTTATTTACACTCAGTATCACTGAAAGTTACACATGTTTGTTGCTGCCTAATCTTCGCTGCCTTTCTCTTTTTTTTTTCGTTCCTTAATTAGTTGAAACAGTCGCGCGACTTAAAAGAAAGGGTAAATGTGCCAAGGGGTGAGAAGAATGAGTTAACCCCGCGGTGCATTACCTGCCACCCTCATTAATCATCTTCTGATTTATTTAGCCTCTTGTTTGATATTCTGATAAGCTTTTCAATTACGAGCCAATATCGCTAGCAGCTTCTTCCACAAGCAAAAGAATAAATTTCTCGTCGCCTCTGCCGGGAAAAGGGCAGAGGGACGGGGCTGCACCTTACCCTGTTTATCCGTAAGGGTTGGGCAAAACGATAAAGCCTGAATTGCATTAACTTACCAAACAACTTGTGCTTCTCTGATAAGTAACCTCACGATAAAGGGCAGCACCTCAAAAAGTTTGAGAATCACTATTTACAGCTACCTTTAACTTTGGACAATAAAAAATGAGAAGTTGCTGAAGAACTTGAACTTGAAGCCTACTTTCCGTAAAGTAAATGTTGGTCTTAAAGTTGTGAAAATAATACAAACCAAATTTTACTATCTGATACAGCAGTACAAAAAAACAAAAACGAAAAACAAATCCGACTTATTTATTTTCATTTTAATCATATCAAAGTATGCGTAGATGACAATGGATTAATGTACATTGTAACAACATCAATAAATTTATTGTTTTGACTCCAATTCTTCTCTGTGGGAATCTTTGTAGCCTTCCTGTGCGCCTTCCCTGAAACTTTCCCTGAAAACTTTCAGATACAAAAGTTTCTTCTCTTGTCCATAAATTTGCATGCCAAGCTTAAGGAAGATTATTCAGCAGTTCAAAGGGCGGACACATGGAAATGCATATACCGAGTGAATGATTTCAGAAGCCTAAAAAACTAGACTTAAAGACGTGAGGAAAAATATGATTTCTTATATATGTTGGGATATATAAGCTTGAAATAATAGATAAAGTCATTAGTAGGTGACCGTAGGACATGGATATGTGAATCACGAATAATAATAATAAAAAAAGTTAAAATGAACGAGCAGTTCATGAATTTTTATTCTGATATTCTAGGAACCCATTGTCAGCTTACCAAGTAAAGTTACCCAATTACTAAATAAGTAGTGAAGTAATTTCATCGAAATATATTCTATTCAACTATTCATGCCCCGCAGATTGTTATCTAGTGATTGTATTAACAGTTTCATTTTTTCTCGAAAAAAAAAATCGCTTCATTTTCGCACATTTAACCATTCAAGAAAGTATTACAAAATCTAGGTGAGATACAATCATTTATCGATGAAAATTTAGAATAATGGATACTTACGGGTAGAGTAAGATATTACTAAGTATCTTGTAACAATGCATAAGATTCTTGCCTATACATCGTTCTTGTACATATTAGAAAGCATTTATTGTTATTATTAAATTTATCCTCCGCTATAATGTATTCAATAAACAATGTACATTGTTTTCAAATAACTCACGACTTAACCATGAATATCTAAGTGACAAATGACTGACTTAATCTAGATGTAAATAAATGTTCTTCTATCCCATAATGCATCCAATACATACATTTGTGGTTGTGTAGAAAATTCGTAATTATTTTGTTTTATTCTGAATACTGATTTTTATCTTAATTTTTGTGCTGCGATGAACGGAATCCTTTGAGACTCGAAGCGGGACAAAGGCCCTGGCTGCTAGGGTCAAACGGTGCTACTGATTTTAATGATTACATTGAGCTTTAGGCTCTATTTATGCCTCTGACTAGCCAGTCTCCTGTGTTGAATGGATAGCTGGTCAAGACATTATTTGCAGCTTTTAAACTTATTTATTGTTTTCGTTTTCTTACTTTTATTGTTTTCCAATAGGATAGTAAGGCTTATCAAATCAGTCAATCTGTTTGTATGTGTGGATGTGTTTTTCTCTCATTCACCTTAAGTGAACCGCTGGATGAATCTTCTTGAAACTTGATATGTATATTCGAGGACTAGGAACGATCTAAGTTTAATATTTTAAATCTTCTCCAAAAGGGTTATTGTTGAGATATGAGGGCGAGAAGGAAACAAAAATTCCCAAAGAAAAAATTCCAATTAATGGAATCTAAACAAAGGATTTCTATTAGGATTTCAATGTCTAAAACACAATGGGAATTAATGCTTTTTAACTAATCTACTGCACGTGATTTGAAATTAAAGTTAATTCGGCTTATACAATTTCAGTGAACAAGGCAGATTTAATTCAGTTTTTTGAATGAAAACATTCAATATGTATGTAGGCTAATGTATTTAGATAATGTAGGTATATATGTACATAGATATATGTAGGCTAATGTATTTAGATAATGTAGGTATATATGTACATAGATATATGTAGGCTAATCTTTTTTTATTTTGCTTTTTTCCATAAAAAAGTAGAGACATGCATTTTAATTTAAATAATAGATTAAGGAAAGTAGGGTTTAAGTTCATTCGAACTTTTTTTTATAATACTTCAGGAGGAAGAGAAAGTAAGTTTGATAATTCTAAGAAAAATCTTTAACAGTAGTTTAACATTGAAGTTGGACGCAATATTTCCTTGTATACACGTGGATAACTCTTTGAAATTCAATCTTGTTTACTTTCAGAGCTTAAGGTTATCTACATTAAGGTTAAATGCTTTTGCTTCAGGACTGATTTTTTGTTTTCAAAGCAATTTGGTGCAGTTACTAAAGTTTGTAATTTTTATCAATTTTACGATTCTTCTTTTAATAATGTCTCATCCTTCGAAATTAACTCTAATTACGAACTTCCGCCTTGCGATATTTCAAAGACGTCTAATTGCTTTAATTATGTATAAACTCCAGAAAAATCCTTCAGAAAAGGAAAACGAGTTTTTTGTGGAGTAGAGGACCCAGTGTGATTAGCTCGAGTTTCACCAAAGAGCAGAAGATCTCGTTTCAACTAATTTATCGTTGCCGAGAACAAATTAACAGTGTTTGGGTTAAGGTAGAGAATTCCAGTGCTTCAATGCAATTAATATTAAAGTCAGAATTGAACTCCTTTTTGATTATCTATCCAACTATCAATCACAGAGGATATAAAGCATTTTCCATCTTTTCCCCCAACATAAGGGCTGGGGTTCTTGGCTGATTCAATTGCTGCAACTGAATGAACCTGTTAAGTCCGGACGATGGCAGTAATTGAGTTTTTTTATCTTCTCCCTGAACCACTGCTCTAAATCGTTGCCAATCGGAAGGGAAAAGAAAAGAAGACCAGGGAAAAATAAATGAAGAATGGGGAAAAGGAAAGGAAAAAGTTGGTAATGGAAATCTAACCAAAGGAAAGCAGAATAAGAGTGGAAGAAGGTTGTTAGGACAATTGTTGAATAAATATATTGATATATTATATTCAACAATTGCTCTAACGTATGTGTCTTCATATTTACAGTAATATGAGGTAACCTATCTTAAAAGCTATGTTAAATCCCTTCATTCCCTTTAATTATAAACTACAGCCCTTTTACTTTTTCGTATAATTCTTTTGGAGTAAATACGACTGACTAGTCTATCAGATTTCTAAACCTTTTTTAAATTCTTCCACGTTCACTTGAATTTCAATCGCAATACTTAAGCAGAACAGTAACACACTGTTAGAATATTGATTAAGATCAAGGATTTTGATAAAGTAAAAAAATATTTCATTCTCTACAGCTTCTTAATTCATGAGAGATTCAAATTTCATATACAACATTTAATTAGCTATTCTTGTTTTTGTTTCTTTTTATTGTACCTTTATAAATAATTTTGAAGTCTTCTAACCATCTTGCACTATATATGAATATTACGGTTTCTTCGTTAAGGATTTTGTTTTAATAACTTTTGTTCAATAACTTGGATATTTCAAGTTACTATCTGAAATTTAGATCATTCTAACACATTTATTCAAATTTTTAATTTGCAGGTCTGTAGTAGATCTTCCAGACGCCATCCTGCTATTGTTACTGGATTGTTAGCCAGTGTTAAATACGTACATCTAGTTAATACATATAATCTTTCAGACAATTAATAATGAATTTACAATTTTGGGAATCTATTTAAAATGTCTTCAGAATTCTTACTTATCTGTAGATAAAAAGTCTAAAACATCGCTTCCCAACATAATTTCCTGTCTGGCTTACAATAAAAATTGTCTAAAAGCACACAGATCCTTTTATTATGATTATGTATACTAATAGATTTCAGTCAAAAATAAGAAATGTCCTTATTTAAATTCTGTATGGTGCATTTATGCGCTTGGCTGCGGGTTGGAGGTGGCGGGTTCGATCCCCGGCCTCGGCGGACGACGGGAATTTTTCCACGCTCAATTCGCCTCCAAACGGGTCCTAAGGCCTACCCAGCCCTCAGTAGAATGGGTACCGGGTTTCTTTCGCGGGAGTAAAAGGCGGGCGGGTGACGGGCTGACCACCCGACCTCATACTAGTCCCGTTGGTCAAGAAACGTCGGGAGCCTTACCTCCCGCGCACCCGTGGGCCTGTATGGCCAGTTTGGGGACAGCTTTAACTTTAACTATGGTGCATTTATACATAAATGCGCTATTCACTTCTTTATGGAGAGAATAAACACTGATAATACTCAATTAAGTTTTTCCATCTTTTTAATAAAATGTTGCGAAATAAAGTTTAATGTGCACAAGAGTAAAGGATTTTAGGATTTTATTTATTGTTTATTTTAATTGTTGTGTTTTTTTTGGTTGAGATACCACTTGCGGTTGCGGAGGTGGGTTTCTTAACCGTTACACGCACTCTGGACTTATCATGGAGGGTAAAACTGGCTGAGGACTCCTAATAAGGCAGAAACGGCCGTCCAAATTTCTTGTCTGTGATAGTTGAGGTGCAAATCATTAAGTCTTGTGCATTCTTGACTTTTGGTTTTTATATTATAATAATATGTTGCAATGAATAAAACTTGAATAATAACTGTTATGATGATATATAGGAAGTATATAAAACGTATAAAATTTTTTTGTATACATAATGAGTTTCTCATTAAGATTTCTACATATTTTAATGAAACTGTTCCATGAAGTAGATCAGTAAAATACAGACTCGCTTGATATCTTTGTATTGAAAATAAATATTGAGAAACTTAGTCATCAATTTTTCATGACTCATTGTTTTGCGCACGTTATTTGGGTAGCACTGCTCTAACGAAGATAAGTTATGAAAACATAAGAATAAAATTTGACGAAAGAAAAGTGATATTTTAAGAAAAAGACAGTGAATGACAAATATATAAACTTATCAGAAAAAAAATTGAAGAAAAAAAACACTGATACCACATTCTTTTTCTTTGTCACAAGTTGAAGACACAGAAACAGAGGACAGATCAAAACACTGACCACATGAATCTTCAACGTTTGTAACTCACCATTTTGAGATTGTCTATATTGCCAATACTTCTGAGGTAGATATCTACTCGTACATGCACGGGACCCTCTAAAAAGAAAAGGGCAATGCATTTAATTGCAGTGATACAACTAAACAGATAAGTATTGGTACTTACCATCTGGACGTCATCAATTTTGCTTATACTTCGTACATAGATGTTCACACGAACGTGACATGGTCCGTCTGTTCAGACAAAACACAAAACAAAGGACAGTGGTATATTAGCATTATTAGTAGGAAGACAAAAGAACAATATTAGTAATCTAGCTCAACTAGCTACAATCATGTTAACATATTAAACTTTGTTGTAAGAGAAGCAAGACGGGAAAACGAAAGTGTAAAATCTACAGCAAGCAATTTCCGTATTTAAAGAGTTCTTAGTAATTTCATTTGTAGTTAAGATCATTACGAAAATATTGTAAATAAACTACAAAACAAGGGTTCGATATAAATTAATTTTCATTGAAATAATCTGTTCTATCTTTTCTGCAAAACTATGTTACATCTTTCATAAACAGTGATGGCATTTGCCAACATTTTGTTGTTATTGAGCCAGAAAATTGACAGGGATAAGAATATAAGTTAAAATTCATGATGTTACTTTATACTCGTTAAGGATTTTCATACATGTATGTTACAATCTTAAGAATGTCATGTTCATCCATTTCTTGTTGATTGAGACTTTTCCTTGTACAGAAAATTTCCACATTTATTGTTGTTGTTAGATCATTTATGGTCGTTTCTTTGGATCATTGTTGTAAGGCTAACAAGCACAATATGATCTAAACGTATGTTTTCTATTAGATCGCTACATAGTAAGTAATTCAACGTCACATTAAAGGCTGTTTTACGCGCGCCATTTAAGTAGGCAATATCAATGATAATATGAATAAAATGAATAAAAAGCTTTAAAACTCGATCTTACACGCTTCCACAGCGTCTTCCACCAGACTGGAAATTTACATTTGTCAATTGCTGTCATACCAACATTTTAAAATAGAAAGGTAAAGAATGATTTATATAAAAATCATTTATGTGCATCGAATAGGTGAAAGAATATTTTAAGTTAATTAAAACAGGAAAAGTCTATTTCATTTCTTCATCTTTTTCTATTTCTTTGTTCTTAGTTTCGACATTTCTCGTGAAATTCGACCAGCGACGATATTTGTTTTTCAAGAATTCAATAGGCCTGCCGCTTCAGATTTTCAGGCCAAAATTCTGTTATGATTTTGGTTAATAAAATAGCTTTTTCTAGAAGCATCCACGAAAACACAGCGAAAAAGATGACCTCTGTTCGTGAAAATCAATTTTGTAGTCAGTAATTTCGATTAAACTGATACAAATGCGATTGGATTTCAAGTTCTACAACTCGACACCTGGTATCAGACTACTGCTACGTATGGACGGTGTATGGACAGCAATATGCTTTGAAAGTAGAATCTGTTCTATATCAGGTGATGGCCTTCCGATGGCGTACAGATTGTCTACTTAAATGGCGCGTCTAAAACTTTCTTTACGGTGATGTGACTGAAAGAAATAATGTCTCAATTTCATTGTTAACTACCTAACAATGGCCCACTGAAATCAATAAGAATATTCTATCTTATGTTATTTCTATAAAATTAATTGGAAATTGCTTGCTGTTGGATAAATAATGTAAGATAAGCAATGATTGTAAGATAAACAATGTTAAGCAAAGACTACTACGAATACATTGAAATATTTTGAGACACATTTGATGTTAACAATCTACTATTTTAGTGAAAACTCTTTAGAATTCGTTAATGTTTTATTTTAAGTTTTGTTAATTAGGCACACAAGTATTACATGAATTAGCTTTATAATTAAACAGCATTTATATTTATAAGAGAAAGGGTTAGTAAAAATCAATCGTTATTATTTTATTTCAGTTCCGAATTCCAGAATAACTATCTGTTCCCAATCGGATTACTAACAAAATAAGACTTTATCGTTTGCTTATAATAAAATAAGTGGAATAATTTTTTATTCCTTTGTTTAATGTCAAATTGTATTTCGAAATAAGAATGTATGTTTAAGGCTAAATTTAGGTAAATGCACAAAATAAACAAATATACAATGAAACAAGCAACAGAACAAATACAACATTATCATAGTTTCAAGACAATATTGTTATTATTATTAAACTTTAATGATTATATTAAAAAGCCTCAGTAATAATAAATATTTTAAATGTAAAGTGCTGAATTAATAACGTTTTAAATTAAAATTTCATTCAAAAATTTAAGGAAAACTTAATAATTAATAATTTTTTATCTAAAGGAAAATTTAAAATTTATATTGATTTTTTTTATAGCGTTTACAAAATTATGAAATAAAATTGCCAAATTCACTCAACAATACAAAAACATTAACTATGAATACCAAACAATTAAAAATAAAAAAGGATTTTAAAAGATAAATAAGCTTAAACAGATTAATAACAAAATTTTGAAAAAATATTTTAAATTAACAACATTTATAATATGTCCCACAATATTGAAAACTGTCGTCGTATGTATGCGTGTTTGTATTTGTGAATGTATTCATTCAAAGAAGTGTTTTTGTAATTTCCATTTCGTTTCAAGTATACGTAGATACAGTAAAACTACCGCAGTGCTAGGAAACGACCAAGTTAGATACTGTCCGTTTTCAAAAGCGAGAACCACAACTCAGACGATTCTACTCCGCAAAGGGGTGATACGCTGAGATGGGTACTTTCCTAAGACCTGTTTTTCTTTTAGTATCTGTTATTTTTGCAATTATATTTATTCTTTCCCTAATTCTTTCCCGAAAAGCGCAAATAGAACGCAGCTACTAGTAAACTAACACTGATAAAAAGTAAATATCCTCTCTTTATTTCTCCTCACTACTATTTGGATGAAATCGAAGAAGACCTGACGCATGCGCAATAGCGTTGAAGGCTCTCGTAAACAAAATCGAACAGTACATCCTATAAATTTTGAGGTATATTGATAAACAAAGAAAGAACACTGTTTCGACATCATGTAGATATAAGCTATAAATCTTATTATATCTTAGCATAATAATATCTTTGAACTGATAATAATATCTTAGCATATGGAAAATAAACAATTTCAACTGGCATTAACAGTTAAAATCTATTTACATTTTATAAATTCTCTCATTTAACAGCTGATTATCATTTTGCAGTCTAAAGCAGTATTTGGGTGATACATTGAGAACTATTATGATTTTCACTTAAGAGACACTATAAAACAGTCAGACCTTGAAACTATTCCACCATTTTGCAAATTGGTGAAGATCAATAAAAAAACAATTGAAATCATTATTTGAAAACGTTCGTTATTATTGTACACTGACGGTTCCTGACTTCTGTAGATCCGGAATTACGTAAAAAGCCCGTAGAGATTAAAAATAAATCTTCCAGATGCCCAAACTTGACGCTAAGTGCTAACGCGACCATATGGGACAAGCATGAGCCAGGCAGTATCCGACCCCTTTACGATTGTAACTCCTTGTATAAAGACGATTTCTGTACTAAGTGTTTCAACTTTTCAGTCATTTCTGATAGCAATTAAACACCAAAGTCAGTCAAAAACATCCAAGTGGTGAAGAAAATGAATCAGGCCGCACATGTAAGCACACTTTTTTCATAATAAAGCTGCAAATGATAAGGAAACATGAAAATGGGCAACGGATAGCACTGGGATTTGCATCCACAGTGAAAAATCTTTTAGATATTTATTCAAAATATTTGTAATATGTTTGTTACTTTGTAATTTGTTATTTACAGGTACTATATATTTTATCTATGTCAAGATGGGTTGATGTTCCGACATATGTAAGTCGATGCTGCGGAACTCTTACATAAAGCGGGGATTGTCTGTAATCAAAAAAGGAAAGATACATTGAAATCTATTTAAAATAATTTTAAAAATTAAATAAATATTGAATAAGTCGCTTTTGCTGCATGTTTACCTGTCTAGTTTTCATAATTAAGACATAATGCTTTTAATATTATAGGACTTTTAGTGAAGACATTCTTCACATCCTTTAAATTGTAAGTTTTAGACAAATTTTTTTCTAGATCGCATTAACCGAAGTCGCATAAATCGAGGACAGCCTGAACTTTTTTTAGCAATTCTTTCATTCCAGTAGTTTGGGACTCTTACAGGAAATTACAAATTCAAATTCAAAATCACTGTAATTCGATAACAAATATATTTGCAAAATATTGCCTATAGATGGAGATTTTCGTAGAGATTTGAATAATGAAATAATAAATCAATTATAAGTTTCAAAAACGCTACTAATTTATATCAATAATGAAAACTCAGTGAAACCTATTTAATGTCAGAATCCAACTAATAATACTCAATGGGTTTGATTTCAATCATTTAATTTCCAAATGAAAATCAAGTTACATTTCAAATTATTACTAATTAAATTAGTAAATTCCAAAGAGAATAGACTGGTTATCATAAACTGATTATTATGTGACATTTCAATTTTACAATACGTAATTTCAACTTTGCTTGAAAAGTTTTTATTCTAATTCTTATTTTATTTACTTTTAAAAGACAGATCTAAAGATAATAATTCGAATATTAACGTAATTTATAGTATCGTAATATAATATTTTTTAACAAAAAAAAAATGATTACGAGCAATAAACGAAAAAGTTATGTATTTTATTAGTTTTGATAAAGATGTTAATGCCATTTATTTTTAAACTAAAGTTTATATTATTTTCTAATATTTATTTCGATTACTTTATAATCAATACTTTTTCTAATTTTCGAATTTTTATAAAATTTTTAATTAGGTGTTTCTATTTTCATAAAAAATATCATCGAAATATAAAGTAATTTCACTTACGATCACTGAATAATAATTTAAAAGTAATAGAATTGTTAAATGAGGTAAATCTTATATGAATAACAAAGCGTTAAGCGAATTTCAGAAAAAAATTATTAGAAAACTTTTTGCATTTGAAGGCTTTTTACCATACAAATTTGTTAGAAAACAAAAAATAAATAAATAAATAAATAAATAAATAAATAAATAAATAAATAAATAAATAAATAAATAAAACTGAAGAGATATGACAAAATTAATTAAGTATTTATTAATATATCATAATTTAATTCTAATCAACCAAAAAATAAAATAAAAAGGAATTTTGGAGAAAATAAGACACAAAAAATTTTTAAAAAGTATTTATATTTCTTACTTATTTTCTATATTTATATTCTGTATTGTGTTTTCTTGTAAATTATTCCTATTATCCAAAATGTCATCTAGTATTACTTGGTAGTGCACGAATATTTGACAAGCTGTGATTGGTTGAAATTGACTGTTAATAAATTCCTTTGCTAGAACTAAAGCTTTCAACTTATTACTGGAGTTTAATCCGACGCTGAAATTCCTTGAAAAAAAAAAACTGATGCTTCAATATTTAAAAAATATTAAAATATACTAAAATATTCATAATTCTCTACATAACAGATTATCCGGCTAATCCCACTAATACGTCGCCCGATAACTGAGATGTAAGATAATCCGGAAGATTCAAAAATTGTTATAAAAAATGCAAATAACAATTTGTTTTTCATTATTTTCTTTTACTCGGAAGAAAAATTAGAATGGATAAGATATAACATAAAAGATATATTAGTGAAAAATAAAAGATACGAAATTTATTTTCCTTCTCCATTTAAATATAGGCTAAAAAGGAATAAATTAATTATTTGGAAATAACCACAGATGCAGTGTTAGAAAAATGCATTTAAATAAAGCGATGCCGAAATAAATAATGTGCAACGGGTTTGTATCTTTACTGACATCTGTCTGTGGGTTAAAGACATGCATATCATCTTTAAGTCTATCGATCGACAGCTGGTTAACGACAGATCTTTTATTAAATATTAATGAAACTAGATAACATCGACTAGAAAAGCAATCTTGATAGTCAATTTTCTCCTTTAACATTTTATTCATTTGATATTAAAAATACATCTCAATTTTCAATGGAATTCAGAAAAAGACTGAAAACCGCCCAGTTTAACTGAATGAATGCTACATATCTTCAAACCAATAGTTTTTTAATTCAAAAGCATTGTTGATAATCCTATAGATCTTTAATAATTACATCTTTCAATTTATAATGTTTTTCGCCTTGCATTTGAGGACAAAATCTATTTTGTTAATATAGCCATATTTTTTATTATAAAATTTGTTTTCACTGCTTATATTTTTTTTTGTAGTTGTTGAGGCTTAATTTATTATAAAATTCTAATAAATATCTTCATAATTCGTTTTTATTTTAATTTCTTCTTTATTTGATAGTTATGTATGATACGGTTCATGTCCTTCCGATATTACACGCAACTTTTATCAACACCGTTTTTTTAATTAATTAATACACAGACACATTACTTTGATTAGCATGCAAAAAAGTTATTAAAAATTATCCTTTCTCTTTTTCTAATATTTCAGTATCAAATCATTACCTCACTCCTTCATTATTTAATTTTTTTCATTACGGTAATATTCTTTAAGATTTTTCTCTCCCTTTTCAAGCTATAAGCACGTATTTTTCAAGCCTTTTACTCCTTAGCTAAGAATTTTGATATTTCGAAACAGATCTCTCCTGAGATGCTTGAAAATTTGAAACATAAGACGCTTTTATCTTGAGAAGCCAAGTGTAAAAAAACTCCCTATTTACGGATCATAGTAAAACAATTAAAACGAGAAATGACTTAGCAATTATATTTATAACATTTATTATGTCTGCTTATTAAATTTACCTCCAACTCCGCGAACTCTACCAATATGCTTCCGTTTTACCTCTGCTTTCAAACGTGATTCCTTAGTTTGTTTAACCCTGAAATGGAAAACTCTGGAAACTCCCGGTAGAGTCATAAATTGTGTCTCACCTGTGGTTGTCAACCGTCAATGAAGAATGCGGTCTAATATGCCAAAGGAACTTCCTCTTTCTCCCACTAAAATAATGTGTTCGGTCGCTCTAATATTCGTGCTTGCGCCCGGCAGTGCATCATCGCAGTCCCATTCTCTGAAGCGTCGTTGGCCGGAAATTTAAGCATCACTAAAACCGTTGAAACAAATCAACAGGAAAATACGAGACTAAAAGCGCTTAGGAAAAAAGGACGGCGTTTTTTTACTTATCCCAGTGTTTAAAAAAGAATAATTTTTGCAATGTTTTGTTGAAATTTTTATTAAATTTCATTTAAATCATAAATTTTCATCTCCCAAGAATTTCAATGGCAGTGAAATATGATTATAATAAATAAAGGTTTTTCGTTATAATGAGATATCATTAAATTTATTGTTTGTAAAACTCGGACTTGAAAGGCTTAAAAACAGTCAGGGCAGTACCATACAAAAATTTTAATAAATTAAATATTTTATTTTAGAGTTTTTAATAGTATAATATTAGTAATTAATATTTGGAATTTCCATGACGGTTACTTACGTGTTTCCCTATATATAAACCATCAATAATTTAAAACGTTGGTGTAGGCAAGAGGTGGGTGTTATTGAGATTTTAATTCTCTACTTGAATCCAATATAAAGTTAAATGTGTTACGTACAGTAGAAATATAACAGGTTGTAAAAATATTATCGTGACATAACCTTAACATTTGCATTTATAGCATTTGCACTTGTTGATAGAATTATTCAATTATTCTTAATTACAGAGTTTTTGAATAGTAATATTTATAATAGATAATATCAGTTTTGAAGTCATATTTAATATATTAACATGTGTTAATTAATAGCTATTTTAATAATGTACAATCTTAGTATTATAACATTTCAGGCTTCTCTGTTATTGTTACTTATTATAATTCCATTCCACAGCTCTGTATGTTTTACTTCATTAGAGGATAATAAGTGTATTGAAGCTTAAAGGCCGTATTACTTCCCACTGTACTCACATGGCAAAAAAAAATAGTTCCATAAATACAATTATTTTACCACACTTTTCTTTTTTGAAGAATTGACTTAATATATTCTTAAAGTTATGCACGGGATTTGAGTTTATTTTATTAATAAAACTGCAAAGAAAACCGTTCCATAAGGATTTCTCATATAAGATGTTACACTATGTGGGGTGATGAAGTCTTTAAAAATCAACGGGTTATTTATAAAGTGGGACGAAATGTAATGAAATCTTAATATCGAGACAAAAGGTGGACAAATAAAAATGCTTATTTATTTAAATAAAAATGTCTTAGTTATTAAGTCATGTCTGAATGTCAGACAAAGTAATAATTTATATTTGGCGAGACTTGCATTGATTGTTCCGAGTCACCGGCAGAGAACAAGAGTGCTCAGAGCGGAGATTAGTTCGCTGTCTGTGGCTACCATTTAACGATCGTTGGCTTATGCGTTTCTTTTTCATTATCTACGATATTGTCGAGATCTAGGCGGCATCTCAGACGATCCCTTCTCCGTCCCATATTAACTACATTTGTCCTAAGTGAAATCCCTGTTATTCTGAGTAAATCGCCTTCCTCAAATGGCCATCTTGCTCGAAAAAGTAAATAATGAAATCATCTCAGACCATTGCCCAAAATGATTTGGTTTTATCTCCAGGGCAGGCTGGGGTCGTCCGCCCCCATATGTTGAAACATCTTCGCCTTTTTATTATCTTGTCCTTTTATTTTGAAGATGACACCGTCGCTTCACTTTATGGCCCCGGCGGCCAAGAGGAAGCAGCGATGAATGCCTTCGGGATTGGAAAGACTTGTGCGGAAGGATATCATTACGTCGCCGAAATGAATGCCAATGACTTAAGGCACATCCGGAATAAGAAGTCATTAGATATGGAATAGGATGGCAACAATTGAAGGGTTTTAAATAGGCCAGTCATTCAGGCCATTTTAATGTCAAACGTTGAAAACAATTGAAAGCCAAAGCATTACCCATCCAAAAAGAAACCACGAAGTTCCAAAGAACATACAGTCTACTATCCTTATAATGTTATTTCTTAAAATTGGGGTTATTTTTTATGTTTCTTGTTTTTACTTTCAACAAATCGAAAAGCCCACATTTATATTCAAATTATAATAAAACAAACAATTCATTTGAAAAATGGAAAATTGGTACTGAGACCTCATTGCTTACTTTTCTAAATTGGATTAATTTTACTCGCATTAAACCAAAAGGATTAAGGATTTAATATTCATTTCTTATGACAAGGATATAGTAACAGAAATAGGATATTGTTTAGGTTTCAGTGTTTTTCTTGGGGATTTCTGTCGAAATCTAATTTCACGAGAAGGACCTACTTGGAAAAGATTTCAAATATAAGTTATTTGCATACCAACTTTCAAGAAGATCCATCCAGCTGTTCATAAGTTAGTGTGGAGAGGGTCTGTAAACAGACTGAGTGATGTGATTAATCTCATTTTCCTTTTGGAAATAAACTAAAAACATCACTAATCATTTGGAATTGCGTTGTTTTAATGTATTTCCCTAAAGGATGCGTAAATATGTGTTTGTATCTCTTCTACCCTAATAACGTTTGAACCGTTGGGTAAATCTTCTTGAAACTTGACATGCACATTAAAAAGACGAACCAACTTTTGTTTTGTATTCATTTTTCGTGTTTGTTCCTTGAGGGAGAAATTAGCACAAGAAAGTGACAGAAATCCCCACAGAAAAGAATCAGAACCTAAACAATGGATTTCTATTGATGTCTTTAACAATGGTCATTAATCACCGGACGCTCCTAATAATGTACTAACTAAGATCATGGTTTCATTATGATGTAGGTCCGCCTTTCGACACTATCATAGCCTCAACACTTCAAGGAAGATTTTCTCCCAATTTGCGGTAGGTTTCTGCAGGAATTTGGTTCCATTCCTCCTACAAAATGTTGAACAGTTCTGTGGTAGTTGTGGGTGGTTTGGCACTTCAACTCATCCCAAAGGTATTCAATGAGGTTGAGATCAGTACTTTGGGCCAGCCACTCCCATGTCCTCAAAGCACTTGGTTACAGCGTCTACTTTACGGTCGGATGCATTGGCATGCTGAAACGAAATGGGACAATTCCAAATTGATGTCACAGTGTGGGTAGCGGTGAATTGTCGAAAATTCCTTCCTCGGCCTTGGCATTCATGGATCTAGGCACGAAAACCAGTGGACCAAGACTATATCTCCTCCGAACTTCACACAGTGGGAATAGTCGCAGACTATTCGCTATACCCAGACATTCGCTCGCCAGACATTCGCTACACCCACACATGTCCCTCGCATCGCCACAACTCTAGCGTGATTCGTCACTCCACAGCATGCTCTTCCATTGTTCTAGAGTCCAATGGCAACTTGCTTTGCACCACTGTGAACGATGGGCGACATTCCGTGCAGTGATTTTAGGTTTATAAGCTGCAGCTCGACCATGAACTCCAAGGTCAACCAGCTACTGGCAGATGTACAATCAGTTACTTCATTTCCCGATGCCGATTGAAAGTCTTTGGTGTTTAACGAAGCCTCACGGTTGGATATCAACACACGTCGGGGGTTTCGACGGTCCCGATCTGTCGATGTTTTCAGTTTATCGGGTCTAAAGTGGAGTATTATAACTCCCTTACGTTTCCATTTTACCACTACATCCATTGTTGCGGGGGTATCTGAAACTTGCCTGAAAGAATGCCAAACCTGTAGGGACTCGTTTAATAACCTAAGCTCGCGTCGTGAGTTCATACTGACGACTGAAGCTTCTACAAACGTCAACGTAACGTTCAAGGTTCGTTAACCTAGACGTGTACGGACGATTCCCACTTACTTTCATTAATCACTACATAATGATTAATGGCCATATGGTGTTTCTTTGAACGATCTTAAAATCTCGCGAGATTTAATTTCTGATCTAAGTAACTTTAAGTAAATATTTTTGAGGATTTCATTTTTTAAAAAAATGGAATATTCTATTTCACAGAAAAAATATAAAATTTAAAAATTATTAAGATTTATTTATTTTTTCATCCTCTGCTGATATAACTTAAAAATAAATAGACGATGATCTCTTTTTATTGTTTTCATGATTAAGCCAAAAAAAGATGATATAAGAAAACTAGGCATTTCTTTCAGAAGTTCTTTTTTCTTTTTTCTTCTTTAATGAAAGAGGAGATGAAGATCACAGAAAACACGATTTTACTAAAGGAGCAAAAGAAAACAACGACAAAGCCCTGATGTAATATAATGCTAATCTTATTCTATTATCTTCTAAGGAAGTTAACTGTTAAATCTTCTTTTAAATAGAGAGAGTTAGAGTGATAAATTTTTTGAATACTAGAAAAATTGTACCCCAAAGGATAATTTTCAGTGTTCGAGTATTTAATTATTGTGATAATGGAGATGTAGAGAGTCTTATATAGGCATTCCACTAGTAATAGTCCTAATTTTTATAAAATCAACAGGTGATCTTGTTTATTTTAACTCCCAATAACATTTTATCTTCCAACATATCGAAATTAATAAGTTGTTCCATCTCTTCTTGATCTACCTCCGGATCCATTCATTGATTTTAAGACTAAAAATCTTTTTGAAAATATTTCCAGACTGTAGCCAGAAAAATGTGTTTAACGATGATGCATTTCTCTGGCTCTAGTCTGGAAATATTTTCAAAAATTTTTTAAGTCTAGTCAATCAATGGATCCAGTGGAAGATCAAGAAGAGGAGGAGGAACTGAACGAGCATCAGGAAAATTTCAAGGAGGAAATACTGTCGAAGATAGAAATAGAGTAGTTAAAAATTTAAATTTCTCCAAACAAACATGACGACTATGGCTAGTATGCATAAAGACAAAATTTAATTGTTTTTCAAAATTTTAAAATTATTTTTAATGAAAAATTTGATGTAATGGATTGAAATATTAGATTCAATCAATTTTAACTCAATAAAACAAATTTCTTGATTAAAATCATTGACTGAACTTACAAAAATCTTACAATTCCACTTGAATATTGTTCTTCTCTGTTGTCCATTTGTCTTTTAAAAGTGAAAAACTGCTGTTAAACTTGATTTCTATTAAACTTGACCATTATGGGTGTAACTTAATAAGAGACTCATTTTCTTTCTGTCAACACTCTTCCCATCACTCAAAAAATATATCTCCGATATCTCTCGCTAAAATGGCTGGGCGGATTTCTTTAAAATCTGATACGATTATTGGTTATGAACTAACTGAAAATATGAGCACGATTACTTGGTCTTCACCCCTGTCAATTAGCGATAGATAGCTGAATCTATGGACTATTTTAAGTATTGTATTTTCATCAAATTTATTTCTTTTTCTTCTCACACTCAATATTGGAATACCTTTATCCAAAAGTCTTTGTTCAATTATAAGTTTGAAATAGTTCGTTAATTGGAAAATCTGAAATTGGAATTGCTGGTTCGCTTCAGCTCTGAAGAATATCCCTTAACTTTTTTTTTTTTTATCCAAATACCTTACTATAATGACTCCCTTCAGAGAGATTATGAGACTGGCGCAGGCGCACTTCGACATCTGACGAACTCTTTAATGTATTATTAAAAGTGACTGTGACATTCAATTAAATCCCTAATACCTGATTAGACTCGAAGCACGGTGTAGGATTTCGATTTAATACCGCGGTAATTAGGCTTAGCGATCTCATCTGAAATTCGGATTGAGATGCTCTGTACTTGGAAAGGTAAGATTATTACTGAGCTACACTGGCCTATCATTTTGCATCAATCTGTGTTTTGAATATTAGAAGTCTTTGAACTTTTATTTCACAATAGACTATTGCTAAAAAAAAATTTTCTGGGACGAGAAGTTTCGAAAAAATTTGGGGCTATTTTAATTTAATTTTAGTTAATCTTTTATTACGATTCATCAAGAAAAATTTAAAGAAATGAAGAAAATTAAATTTTAAATTTTACTGCAATCTGTCTGAAATCCGGCGGACTATTGTTAAAAGACGTTAACGTATGCTCTGTCTCTATTAGGCTGGTGCAACAATGATTAATGATAGTAGACCGTGTAAGTGATGTTGTAGTGACGTCGCAGTTCAAAGAGCCCGTAGTGCAACAGTGGTTAGTGCAACGTAAGTCAACAGTGAAGTGCAACAGTGGTTAGTGCAACGTAAGTTAAAGCGTTAGTTGATTGTTAAGATTCTCTCGACTCGACGCTGCGCTGTTAGCAAAAAACTCTTGTCTCCACTCTGGTGATGAAAAAGGTTTAACTAGCGATGAACTCTTGCTGTCACGTAAGTTATTATATTTTAAATGTTTGAGAAGCAAGTAACTATTTCCCAACAAGCCGTTTTAGTATAGCCAAGTGCTTCAGTTAGCGATTGTTTGTCGAGGGTTTTCTTTGAGAAGAAACAAAAAAAAACTACCTATTTTTATACGAAACTACCTATTTTTATACAAATAATATCTTCCAAAATCAATGGAAATTATTGGTATGCTTCAAGTCTTGCTGTTTAATTTTACATGACTTACTTAACCCATAGCCTCATCAATTTCTAGTCAACGGAAAACCCGAAAAATTAACAAAACCACTTTTCACTATTATGATGACATTCTTCCAGAGAAATACAAAAACCATAGGTAACTTATTTTAAATGGAGAATTTTGTATTAATTGGTTTATTAAATAGTCTGCTTTGGACAATAAATAAGTTGTCGACCAAAAAACAATACTTAAATTGACATTTTATCATTGACTTTTTTCATTGAATAATACAACAAGAAATTTTCATAAATTTGTTGTATGTTTTCATAAAATTTTCCAGTATTTATAGTATAAAAACTGAAAAATTTATAATATACAATTCTACAATTTTCTAATAATTTTAATTATACTGCTGTGAAATTCCTTGGACTTTACACACAAAAAAGAAATCGCATTGGAGTTATGATCCAATTACCCTCCTAAAATCATTATCTAGATGATGTTTAGGAGAAAACAATGCTCGAAAAGAATGTCTAATATGCAAAAATTAAAATAAAAGTAATGAAAAGTTGATAAGCCTTGCCTGAACATCTACTTTTAGAATTTCCAGGCACAAGTCTAGCGGAAATAATTCTTTTAATTTCAACCCTCAAGTAAATTGCTTCCAATCAGAAATATCTTCTGAAAGACTTAGTAAAAGTGGTTTGTCTTCGCAGAGGGTTTTGTAGAAGAAACTTCGATTATTTTCTTTTGTTTAATTCCAATTTAACTGGTCCAAAACATCTCAGTTCTGAGAGACTTACTTAAAGTAGGATTTTTTTAGAAGAATATTTGTAAGACTTAATTCCTTTTAATAATCTTTGAAGGAGTTCTTCATTTCAATGCGACGAAAACAAAAAAACATTCAGAAAGAAATTAAGTCGAATTAAAGCTCTTAATGGTGTGTTTTAAACGTAGATTTGAAGTTAAGCTGATTTTGAATGTAAGTTCGTAGCAACGCACACTGTTTTTCAGGTCTTAATCTGAAGGACGTCCATGTGGAATCACTGAGGCATAGGTCAATAGGATTATTGCAGCCCTAGATAAAGTATATTTCCGAAATTTAAAGTGCATAGATGCGAAAGTTTCAGACTGAAAATCCTCTTAAAGAATCTAAAAACAAAAGGAGAAAAAAGCAAAATGAATGAAATATCTCAAGAAAGAACTAAATCATTTCTTTTAATGAACGTAAGACGAATAACTTCATTTACCTCTTAATTTCACTGAATCTTTTGATAGTTGAAGGAATTTTTAAGCTGCAATTGACTGAGAAGTGTTGTGTAAAGACGAAGTCCATTTCGATCAAACCATATTCTCGAGCTAATGGTTTGTTTTGTGTGACAATGAAATCTGTAAAATTTCATTCCGATATAAAAGAAAAGATTGTTCTTTTACTTCAAACATAATAGCAAAGAAACGACACAGAACGGCCAGGAACAAGGTTATAAAGTTACATTCTCAAAGCAGATGATCAGTAAACAGTACTAAAATGAGTATCAACAGAGCATATAACCATTATGACTTCATTTTAGGGCCACGCAAAGAGAACTGGAAGTTTGGTTTCAGGAACGAGAAACGGGTAAGAACTCTCGAAGTACTTGGAACTTATAATTACAAAATCACTGAAAGCGATATAAAAATTTTATGCATCTAAATATTTTTATGGTTAAATCTTGCAATAACCAAGCGTAATGAAAATTCTGACCGCCTTTTTATGATAGAAAAAAAACCACAACAACATATTTTAAATGTCTCTATTTGGTGTACAATAAACGATTCAATAAAGACGAAGGAAAATGTGCCGAAAATTGAGAATAGTATATCAAGAAAGCAACGAAAGTTGCCTGGAAATTCGAATGACAAAATAAATTTACTTACATACAATTAAGTAAAAAATAAAACAAGATAAAATATACGAAATCATTCCTGAAGTGATCATCTAGCTTTCTTCATACAATAACTTTCCAGTCGAAGTACTGCTAATGAAATGGTATTATTTTCAATCAAGAAGAATACACAGCATGTAATAATATCTGTCTCTACCATTCTTCAAATGAAATCCCTCTCTGAAATGTCTATACGAATTTATTTACAAAATTTGTTAAAATTATGTTTATTTATGATTCAATTTAAAATATAAGCAAAGTTATTTGGTCGCCATAGTCTTGCAGACCTCAAAATGGATCCTCTAGTGCTGAATACGCGAAGTACAGCAGATTAATATAGATTTCTATACCCATTTTGACTTAACCTATTCCATTGAACAATTATTATGTAAAGCATGAACTTCCAATTCATTTCATTTAATTGACTCGTAAAACGTCAATAAATCAATACTCCACTTTGGCTCTATCTCGGTAAATCATCAACTGATTACTTTAGGAGATTGAAAGTTTAACGTAAGTTAGAACTATTGTTTGTGTAATAGTTTAAACAAAATATATTTCAGGGTAAATGCGGTAAAAACCACACCGAAGTGAACGTTTTCCAACAGGATTCGACAGTGCTACATAGAACGATGGATGATTTTTAATTAAGTTTTTTCTTTCTTTTTAATTAGCTTGAGACTTCATTAAATCTTGGAATAACTTGAATCAATTATGTGAGATAATACAGTAAGGTTCGTAGTGTTAGGAAGAAAACTTATCAGGCACCCTGTGAGAGATCGATGCAGGGCCTCAGGGCCCATTGCAGCAACTCCTGAATCCTCAGCGTAAATTTAGTCTCGTTACAGGTCGTTCTGGAGCCACGAGGTGACCTGGTCTCGTACGTCAGGTCAACAAATACTGTATGTACGAAATGGCTGACGACAAAGACACAACTGGGGCGCTTTCTGACGAACAAAAATTCTTGATAGTTACAGGAAGTTGTATTCTCTATATAATTTTTAGTTGATTGAACTTGGTGAAGTCTTTCTATTCACTTGAACATTTTCCTCCTTTCATTTGTCTGTTGTAGACGCATCACGCTAAAACGTCTGAATGGATTCCTTAAAATATCATACATTTATAAGTCCTCAAAATAATATTGATTCCCTATCAGTGCATCCTCAGTAGTTTTACATCCTCAGTGTATATCTAGTGATAAAAATGATTCCAATAAGTTGGCTATACTGATTGGTTATAAGTGACGAATCTCATCCTGTACGATTATTCTTAGCTTTTTGTCATCTAAGTAAAAATATAAGTCCAGTTGAAGAGAATGATCTCATCACATTACTCTCTCTCTCTGGGTTCTCCCTTTCAACTTTTGAACCAATTGATTAATCTTCTTGAAACATGACATTCATAGTTAAGGTTAAGAGACGAACTATATATAATACGAACTTTAATACTTCAAATTTTTATGTATGAGTAGAAAAAAAATAAACGAGAAGGAACAGGAATTACCAGAGAAAAGCAATTGAACTGAAAGAGTGGATTTCTATTTCTATATTAAACAAATCATTATCTTCTGGTTGTTAATCCGACTACTGTCTGTGCAAGCGTAATATAATTAAAGTAATTGGATTTAGATCACTTGGATTTGAAAAATTATTTGGCTACTTAATCTTTTATTTTTTTTATTTAAAAAAAAAAACTAAAAAAAAATCTGCACCGTTTTTATTTAGTAGATTTTAAAATTAAAGAAGAAAAAAGAATTTTTCTTTTGTATGATTTAATTTAAAAAGATAAATAAAAAATGTTCTTTAAAAATTTCTTTAAAGAAAGTAGGTTTTAAGTTCTTTTCTTGTATATTTTTTATATGGTCTTTCTTTTCTTGTATATTTTTTATATGGTCTTTCAGCAAACATAAATGTGTGAACAAAGAAGTTAGTTAAGGAGGGATTGAAGGAAATGTAATTGTCACTTTTAATTTTCTTCTTTTTTTTATGAGAAGTTTGACGTCTCCATTTCAAAGAGAATCAAACAGAAGAAAAGAAATAAAATGGAACTTTCCAATTACTTTTTTTTCTCAGTGGTAGAAGCAAAAGTGTGTGGCCTCGCACTTCCTTGAGTGTGACTACTGCAGTAGAGGATTTGTACCTCGGGGTAACTTTTCACCCTTTCAATGATCGTGGGGGCGTTTTAAAAGCTCCCTTCTTGACCATAACTTCACTATCTTCGCGGCAATCAAAGGGAATCCGTTGATCCGGCGAAATCTTTAAACGGAAAACAACTCAAACAACAAAGTGACATTTCACCACCAACAGATTAGAGGTCTCTGTCGACTGGAAGAGTTTAGATCATTTCTTTGGACAGCAATTAAAATGGAGAGGAAATTACTGGAATCCGAAGGGGATTTTCTGGTAGGAAGTAATATAATCTAAGAAAGTTCTATTCACATTTAATGGAATCTCATTGTCTTTTTGGAATCGTTCCTCTGGAGAACAACAATGGCTAGTTCTTTGATTTTTAATGACCAAAAATATCTTTGGCTTAAGCTGCCTCAAGAAAGGTAAAAACAGTAAAAGGTGAAATAAAAAGTAAAATAAAGAAAAACTTTATCTTTAT
The DNA here is from genome assembly GCA_023159025.1 of Thereuonema tuberculata. Lineage (NCBI taxonomy): Eukaryota > Metazoa > Arthropoda > Chilopoda > Scutigeromorpha > Scutigeridae > Thereuonema > Thereuonema tuberculata. Next base: position 9,376,635 of record JAFIDM010010028.1, on the reverse strand, counting down.
GCAGAATAAGAATAAGAAAAATAAGACTAAAAGCAAATCGAAAGTAAAAATGCAGAACAATTTGCACCTATCAAAATAAACATATTACTCTTACCAGGATGACAAAAGAATAATTTCAGAAAATGAGAAAGATTTAACAGTAGTTTTAAAGAATAAGCAATCCACGATGAACATTCTGTTTCCAGAATATTCGAGAGAGATCATGCTATTTCAACAGAAGTAATTTTTAAAACAATATCTCTAACATGGGAAGTTTCAATGTACATAACAAGCCAAGTCTACTTTGACAGTTTTTTGTCCATAGCTCGATATCTAGAAAGCTGCCAAAACAAATTGCCCCATTAATAAAAATAATTTGGATATATACCATATTCAATATGAATCAATTCGGATATAACCGAATATGAAGCTAAAAATCAACAAAATATGATGAGATATGTGCCAATATTTGTTATGTCCTTTTAGTAATGTAAAGCTAACTCAAAATTTCAGCTCAAGAGAATATATCTTGATCACTGCGAAAAATGAAATCCATTTTTTGACTTAAATGTAATACATTTTCGTTCATACGTTTATATTTTTTCTTTCTGATTGAAAGTAGTTAGAACCGTTAAACCAAATGCTAACGAAGCTTAATTCAACTGAGCGCTTAAAAAAAAGAAAATAGTATCCTAAATCTAGTATTAAAGTTTTAGCTTCTTAAGATAAAGATTTTTTTTTAATTATTTTAATAGATCTGCTTTTAATAGATATTCAACTTAAAATTTCACTTTTTCGCTTTTTTGATCCCCCTTTTTGTTTCGAGTGATATTAAAAGGTAAAATAATATATTAAAAAAATCTTTCACACCCTAATAACTATTTTTTTTTATCTCGAAAAGCGTAAAATATTTTCTTTTTTACATAAATAAAAATTTATCAATAAATCTTGAACGACGAATATTCTTCAAAATTAAATATGGCGGCAAATGATATTTTTCCTGAATATTTTTCGTTTAAACCTAAATGCAACTTCTTTTTAGAAAGGAGAAAAAATACCGTATCTTTTTTCTTTCTTGTTTCCTTTTATTAAATAAAAAATCGTCTCGATTGAATTGTGTGTAACAACACGTGACTTTGTGTTAGAGCCACATTTTTGTCAGCCTATAATGGATTATTTTGAATGATAGGAACGAACGATGACTAAGGAAATATTAGTCGAAAATTTCTTTTCTTCCTCCTCGGGCAATTGAAGATTTCTTTAGCAACGTAGCCTTCTTTCAGCAGCTGCAGCACGTGTTCCAACAAATAGTACATGTGGCATATCGATTAGACTCAACCATACACGAGAAAGTTGTCGAACAGTGCTGCCACCGCGCGGAACAGACGTAAATTATATACACAAACACGAAAGCAATGGAAGAAAGCCTCAGTGATATTGATTTTAGCAATCCTAACTTTTAGAAGAATCAACTAATACTGAAGGAGTCTACTTTCGATAAATGCTCCATCATTCCTTTAAGTTTGGAAGGAAACAGTTTCGTAAATCATTTTACATTAAACATTTTTCAAAGATCTACTGTTGTATTACGTCCATTTCAATATCTACAGTTGGTTGTAAGTTGGCGAACATATTATTGGTGCATTTTTATATGACATAATAGAAAGACAGCTTGTGTCAAGATCGTTATTAGTTACAGACCACACAAATAGTGAGACAGTACATTTTGGTAAACACACGAATCATACAAACAATTTATGGTAGCAGTGCATTTCTTGTCATGACTTTCTGGATTTTTTCAAAACGAAAATTTCAGATGCTGAAGAGAAATAGTGTGGGTTTTAAATATGAAAGCCCAGTTTCAAGAAAATAGGTTGACTGTTTGAAAAATTGTAAGAAAAAACACAAGCCTACACTTCAATATGCGCAATGAATTATTAATAAACAACAGTGGGTCAGAACAAATTGTTTACAAAGTGAACAGCTGTTTCATGCTCTGGCGATCATCAGTAGGAGTTGATTACTGGTGAATGCTCATGGCTGATGATTGGCAAAGAGCGTGAAACAGGTGTTCTAGGATGTCACTTAGTAAACACTTGATCTCACCCATTATCGTTTTTTAATAATTCAATGCGCAGATTGAATTTTCTATTATTTTATACAATAAAATAATAATGAGCTTTAAAAAAACTCATTGAGGCCGGTTGACTCCTGGCACCACGAATTTTCTCATTATTATTTCATTAGTTACTTTTTTATTGTTCATTTTTGCTTTTGAGGACAAACAATTCCAACGACAAGCTTACAATGTTGATTATCTTTTCCTTCGGAATCTAAACTATAATCAATTTCTTGTTGTTTGGTTTGGCTAAAACATTAACATATCATACGGTTTTCATAATTGCTTTATAATTAAGGTTATTTCTTTAACGATATTCAAAAATTGGGATTCAGAAATTGGTGTCTTGTTTTGTTTTGTTGTTTTAGCAATGATCAAGAGAGTTTCAATAAATGGTTCTTTTTTAATACATTAACTGAAAATTCTTTTCAGAATAGGTTAGCAGATAGAGAAACATTAGTATCTGACAGGCAAACAATTGTAATGTAACCTTTTAGTGAATATAAATATATTTGAAATGAAAAAATCATCTAGGCAATCTAAGGAACTGGTCTATCTACCAACACTGAAATAAAAGTGGCTTTCTTTCTTTCTTTCTTTTGAAGAACGTATAAAATGGAGGTTTTTAAGTCCATTGGAAGCCTTTCGTCTTTTAAAATTTCCTTCTTTTTTCCTTTCTTTTCTACTTGAAAGCGGAGATGGACATCTTTACTGAGAAATCTCAGGTGCTGGTGGCACGGCATCGGCTAGGATCAGCTCAGTTGAAGAACCTCTTGTTGGCGTCGACTCATGCGCACAACTCCTCGCTTCGCTTTTCAAAAGAGCTCTTCTCGTTGTTTGCAGTGAAGTTATTTGAGAACAGAGACTGCCGTGCTGAATTCCAAGAAGAAACGATCCTCCCCCACTAACACCAGCCCTCCCTAAAAAAGTCTTTGGATTGCAAAGCAAACGCCTACTAATACAGACAAGACTTGGCTCCACAGTTTTTCGCTTAGCAAAGAGAACGGACGAAGTTTAGTGCTTTTACAGAAATAAAATTTAAGAAAAAAGTTCTATTCTCATTAAAACGAGGATTAGTCAACACTGGGCACTTTTACTTGCATGTTATTCTTAAAATTATTTCTTATTATTTTTCTTTTATTACAAAGCTCTGGAAACTGTACACATAAAAAAAAGGCGTACGCTTATTTGTAATTATATTTGGTGAATGCAAACAATGCATTTTCTTGTTTTTTAAAAAACAAATTAAGTAAAAGAAGATCTATCCAGCAGTTCAGGAGTTGTTAAGACAAACACACAGTGACTATTTGATGATCTTCGCATTCATAGAATATTAGGCTAAAAAAAAACATGTAGAAAGAATGGAATAACATTGGTAATACGAATAACGAATATTACATTATAATTTGCGAAAGTAGTACTTAATATTTGTAGTATTACGAAAAAGTATTTTAACTAAATAAGATAGAAGTATTCTCATAAGGAATACGATAGGTCAAAATATGAACAGAAATTTGAAGGATGCAGAGGTTAATGAGAGATTTATAAATTTGGTTCAAGATATGTAAAGTTAAATTTAGACAAAACTACGAAATTTAAAGAATTAATAAATTAACCTGGTGAGTATTATTAAATTATCAAAAGGGAATATATTGGATTATTGTTTGTAATTGTATAAGTAATGATGTATTTTTATTAATGTACATATTTCGTTGAATAGATCAATGCTTTTAATTGTTATTTTGTTATGTAGCTTGAAAAAGAAAAGACGAGTACTATTTATGAAAATTTGCGTTATAAATAAAATATTTTATTTATGTTTTAATGGTGAATGATGTTATTTATAAAAGTATTTTAGCTCTACGCAACATGCTAGACTTTAAGATCAAAATTTAGTCATGAGTATCACTATCTAGATACCACTACATATCTTAGATAAACCAACACCAGATTTATTTATATAATACCAACTATAAAAGAAAGAAGTTCAAAGAAGCTACTTTCCTTGAAATCTGTTTTCCTGTCCTGAAAACTTTATGTATGTTTTCTTTTACTATATGCTGAATACAAATATTAAAAATTTTGAATTTTCTGAAAAAAAAAAAAACGTCCACATTACTTAAGTTGTCGAAAAGGATTAACCTTAATCCTACCACGTCTGATTTTGATGAATGGATTAGTTAAAATAACGATTGAATAAATGTTACTGCTTCAAACAATGAAATACTACTAGAAATAGGATGGAATTCCATTGTTTAGATTCCAGTACTTTTTCAAATGAATTTTTTGAGAGCGAGAAGGCGACAACAATCCACATAAAAGATATAAAAGAAAATTAGATCATCTCTAATTTCTAAGCAATCTGTCCAAGAAGTCTCAAGAAAATGTTTCAAAAGTTATTACAGAGAGAGAAAAACCAATATATCCAATACAACCAATACATTAAAAAGCCTCACATCCTTAGGAATATATGCCAGAAATTAAATGCTGATATATTTCTATATTTTAATATAATTTCTACAATAATAGAAGACTCTCAACAGAATCACAATTCAGTCAATTCCTGAGCTTAATAAAATAAAAAACTTGACGTGCTGACAATATTAAGAGAAATGTACATAAAGCCACAGCACAGAATACAGAATAAATGCCTTTTTCCGATTCAATTATGGGGAGGATTAGGGAACAGCTGTTTCACCCTTCAACGGGATCATCAGCGCTAACCCGCCTCCCTCGATAACTGAATCAGAAAAGGCGCAAACCTATGAGAAGGTCACCGGCCAACCTGGCAGTGACCCCCCTAAAGGCAAAAAGGCAAGAAATAAAATTTTTGAAAAGCCGAGAGGCATTATCAAAAATATTGCCTACAACCAGTAGGCCAAAGGAAATAAAATACAAAAACACAAAGAAATCAAGGCTACATTGAACAAAATAAAAATGTATGTACATTTCTCTTAATATTGTCAGCACGTTAAGTTTTTTATTTTGTTCAATGTAGCCTTGATTTCTTTGTGTTTTTGTATTTTATTTCCTTTGGCCTATTGGTTGTAGGCAATATTTTTGATAATGCCTCTCGGCTTTTCAAAAATTTTATTTATTGCCTTTTTGCCTTTGGGGGGTCACTGCCAGGTTGGCCGGTGACCTTCTCGTAGGTTTGCGCCTTTTCTGATTCTTTTATCGAGGGAGGCGGGTTAGGGCTGATGATCCCGTTGAAGGGTGAAATAGCTGTTCCCTAATCCTCCCCATAATTGAATCGGAAAAAGGCATTTATTCTGTATTCTGTGCTGTTCTTTATGTACATTTCTCTCTCTCCTGAGCTTAAATTTAGCAAATGTATTTTGATGGAAAAAAAAAAAAGACTGATTTCCAATGTAAAACCATTAGCTAAATCAACGGAAGGAGCTTCTTAAAAACCTATTTTCGTCTTCACGATTCAAACGAACTGATTTTCCATAGCAACAAACTTTATTTCTAGAACATTGCCTCTAGAATGTTCGTTGACTCAATTTTCGAAATTTAAACTTTCATAGAATTGTCTGTTATTCTAAATCTATGGAAAACAAAAAAAAAATGCTGTAATTTTGATATTAGAGATTAAAGAAAGATAAATACAGAATATAAATGGATTAAAAGCTTTTAATAGAAAACAAATAAAGAGTAATGTTTTGTAAGATAACATTAAACTTTTTCATTTTCATCAATGAAAAGACTTACTTTTCCAATTTCAAATCTTCAATAAAATTTATTCCGAGAATATTAAAAAAAAAGACTAAAATATAAAATATTAAGTCTATTGTCTACAGCAGGGAACCTGTGGCCTTTTGTGATATTCAGTCCGTCCTTTCGCATACAACTTCCAAATTCATGTATGGTTCTAGTAGGAAACTTAAAGTAGAACAGTGTCTTTAAATAAATTGGAAACTCCCAAAAATCGATTGGAATCGCCCAAATATTTCTATTTCGATACAGTCATACCTCACTTATCGACAGAGTTAGATTTTTCGTTAACATGTCTTGAAAGGGATTTTTCGAAAAATGAATAGCGATTTCTCCTTATACAGTGTTAAAATTCCCTTGTTATAATTCTATATACGTTCTTAGAAATTTGATGTTTACTATTTTGAAACTTTATGTTTTCACAATGTCGATCTACTGATTGCGGCCTAATGAAGTTTCGGCTACATATCAGATGACATATCAGATGGCGATTCAGTCTAATTATTGTTCAATGATTATTAAGTCAATTGTGTCTAATTAGCTTTTAAGTGACTTGAATATCTTTGTTAATATCTTCTATTGGGACTTAAAATGAAATCTTTTAATTTTTTTAAAGAAATGTATTTTTAAGGAATAACTCATCAGTAATTTATATATTTCAAGTTTAAACTTTTCTATCTAATATTCTTCCATCATTAGCCCTCTATTCTTGTAATTTAAGTCAGGAGTCAGAAAATGAGTAACTTGACAAAGAAAGAACGAATTTCTTCGATAAATAATGTAGTTTAATCTTGTCACACAATGCTATCCAATTGTTAGTATGTAAGTAAGATTTGAAGTTAATTATTAATATAACAAACAATCACTTCTAATAGAACAGTTAAATATAGTTAGTTAGTCTAAAATATTTAGATAGTTTGGTAGCTAGGTTTTTCGATACAAATGAAAAAATAAACTTAAGTTATTTTTGTGACAACTTATGTACTGTAACTTTATATGGTAGAAGAGATTGTGGATAATAATAATTCTTATTTCTTAATAACATATAAACAATTCAATAGCTGAAAATTAAAGATTTGAACAGTAATAATAAAATAAAACATTGTTAAAAGCACCACGCTATATATTTGTACAAAAGTATTTAAAATTTATAATATAGAAATAAAAAATTTGACTTTTAATATCTATCCATTTTGTTACAACTTGTTGAAGTTGCACCTTTATTTGTATCATTATTTATTGTGTCTAATAGAAATCTAAATTTACCATTTACTTCCATTTTAGCTCAAGCCTTCAACTGCAGAATGGTTGCAGATAAGATTTGAAACACAATTACGAAAACACAACGATCGATTTTCGTTTCTTCTGGTAGAAAGGCTTAGACATAATTGGAATAAGGCAAGTTTAAATATTTAGACGAAATGGGCCCAGCTACAGCCAAAGGCAAAACCTTCCGAGTTGACCTTTTAAGTTCCGGATCATTGTATCCGATATTGTAGAAGCCGGAAGTAGATTAAAACGCCTACCTCAGAATCATTCCCATACTTCTATTCTGTCGCCTATCTCTTGAGTAAATACATATTCAATATTGGAAGCACAATGTCATCGGTAATATTGAATTTCCAGGCGAGACTGATTAAGAGCCTCCGAAAAGAGGCTTGCTGCCTATTGAAGTTATATTGACCCAACTAAACAAACAGGGCGGAGATGTCGCCAGAGGAAAGGACCTTTTTTTCCTTTCTTGATGCAGCAGAAAGGAGACTGATGAAAATCTTGAAGGTCATATTGAACGCGAAGTGCAGTACATTACATTTCTTCCCAAAATAACCGCCGAGGACAAATTCGAAAATGAAGTAAGTATTGAATTTTTCTTTTGGCAAATTGTATAGCACTTCACACAAACTTACAAAATTATGGAATAGCCCACATTTTGATTTTAAAAAGATAAAAATCCTTTAAAAGAACTTCTGGGATTTTCCATATATTGATATAATAAAAAGAATTTAAAATGTATCTAGAATAGTAAAGATAGAAGTCGCTTAAAGAATTTATAGCTTATTTTACTTAGAAAGAGAAACAAATTATTAATTTACGAACTAATACATTTATAAACAGTTAAGGCTTCAGGCGAACACACATTTCATTTTGAAAAGCTTACCATTTAATAACAAATAACAGTTTGGTTTCAAGGTGGAACGCTTTCTCAAATGTCAAATTCCAGGCATATTCCATTAAGAGTTCTGCACTAGAAACCCAAAGCGTTCTACATTTTTTTTTAAAATCCGTTTTTTTAATTTATTATAAGTTCGCCTGACAGCTGTAGCTGTCTAAGAAATTTTAAACAAACAATTAATTTTTTTTTAAACTAAAAAACTAGCAAATGGTTTCTCTTTTGGAATCGTTGCTAATTTTTTCTTTTTTTATGACAAACATAATTTAACAATCTACATAATTCTCAGTCCTTTTATTCCGTTTCTTGCTTTAATTAGAATTTTATTTTTCAGAAAATGACAAACAAATATTTATAATAAATAATACTTATATTAATCGCAGTTATATATTACAAAATAGATCTTTAAAAAAGTACCAAACATTTTATTTTTCATTCATTAGCATATTTCATGTAAGAAACAGAAAAACTCTTCAGAAAAATTCGTTGATTCACTAATAAAGACAGAAATGACTTTATAAAGAAACATTCATTTCTTAATCTTCTTGCTTGTTTACTCATTTTAGAAATAATTTCTTTAACAATATGTTTTGTTTTTGTTTTTTAAAGAATTTCCTTGAAGAAAATTGTTTCGTCAATGACTATAGTTCACAGACAGACAGACATGCTATTTCAAAAGCTGACCTTCCTATTTTTGGGGTCAAAAACATTAATTTTACTTACAGTTATCATCTTCATATTTTTTACAACCATGTTTTAAAATAGCGTTAAATTTTTAAGAGAATCATTTCATACATTCCTCTATCATTTCGTACATCTGCCTTATAATCGTATGACTTGTGATCAACATGTAACTCATAATAATTTTAATTTCAATTCAGTAACCTTTACTGTATTCTTATTTCAGTTCGTTAGTACATCAAAAATTAAAATGTAATTTAGCTGAATCCGGTTAATTATTGACTATCGAGTTTCAGATCCTTTTCGAAACGTATACTTATTATTATGTAAATAAAAACTTTTACCTAACTTATTTAACTGCAAAGTTTTCGAATCAAGCTGCTAGCTGTAATATTGCAAACTCCTGCTCGAAATATTTGAGACAAGAGTAATTTACTATCCAATGTTAAAGACATTTGTAAAAACCCATCGCTTCCACTCTAATGATTTACTATGGGAAATTTTATCCCTTCTCAGCTAATTTCTTGAAAGAGCTTTCAAATAGAAATAGATAAATCATCTACAGTCCTCAAGTTTCAACAAGATCCTCTTATCGGTTCAAACATTATTAGTAAAACACAAACACACATACTGACTGACTAATCTAAGAAGCCTTACTTTCTTTGGCAATTAAATTCAGAAAAAAAGGTGATGAATTTGTATGTCCTTAAAATTTAAGTTTTTGTGTAATTCCTACATATTCCAAAAATTTTATCCAATTCTTCAACTTCTTTATTCTTCTGAAGTTCTCTGTGTTGTCAGTTCTTATTTCTGCAATATTCTTTTTCTTAAGTCTAGTCTTTAAAAAGACTAACTTTATTTATAACTTTTTCCTTGAACTTCCACCCAACAACAAAAAATGAGATAAGATTTTAGAATGAGTTTAGAATAATTCTAGTATTCATCGATTTCGCAATTTTTTGTATGAATTATTTGTGTGAATTTAAAATATAACCAACATCAATGGTTCACGAAAATTCACTGAGGCCTGCAGAAAGACACATGAATTTCCTCACTAATATTTTTAAGGAGTTTTTTTATTGTTTATTTGTGCTTTGGAGTCTCCACTGCGATTCTGCCGATTATGATATAACCTTCGAACAGAATCTATATCGTTTTACATTAACATTTGGTATTTAATTTGCTTTTTACGATGTTCTACATTAGTTAAAGTCTATAAAAATGTAGAAGAAAAGTACAAATGAACTCACTTTTTTTTATAAAGTTTGGTTCTTCCAAAAGTTGGTTTTAACGCATGCGCTGAGGCTACTCTATTTCAAGTTGAACCATAGTAAGTGGTATTAATATTTATCGAGAATTAAATTCTTTAAATTTCTGAAGAATAATTTCTTTCCAAACATTGCCTTAGAGAAGAAAACTCTTTATGAACTTAACTTTGTTTTTTGGATTTCTGATAATATACTACGGTCTACAAGAGGAACTCTAACAAAGAAATGGGACTGTGCTAAGACAACTAGAATTTAAAATGAGTCGACTCAGCTGGTATACTTCCCACACCCGAAATAAGCTCTCCCTGCAGTCATGGCATCCAGTTCAATAGGGCTATAATCGACCTGCTCTTTTTTTCCTTAAAGGGGTGGAAAAAAATTACAAAAAAGTCCGCCTCAAGTAAACCCACACCTCTTTTCTCTAACTGTTTTCGCTATCGATTTTTTTAAGCGATTGGAACAATGATTCCGCTTGGTGGCGCTGCAGTTCCAAGATAAAAGAAACGCACCGACAGACTTCTCTATTGGACACAGATATCTGATGGAGACTAAGAAGCAATTCTCAAATTAAATACTGTTTGCGGCTTTTCTACTCATGTTATTTGTTATTTATTTATTCGCTTATAACAATTGCAATAAAATATTAAAAATATTAAAGTGACAGTTTTCTTTAAGATGAAAAGCCTAAAAAAACAAAAACAAACATTGACATTTTTTTTCCTGTCTTAAATTTCAACTTCATTTTAATTCTTTATGAATTTCTTCGATTATTACTGAAAGTAACAGATATAACACATAGGAAATAACAAAAGTCCTACAAAAGCAGACGACTTTTCACAAATGCTGCAAATTAAAAAATGGAATTAACGAGAAAGTTCATTCTCCCTTTAATCTTAAAAGATCAAATTCTATATTACAAATTCTATATTTTAATCTTTCTATTATCAGTTACTATTATATTATTTGCAGCATTCATTATGAGTATTTATTTTCATTTATTCTTAATTCTACCAGAAAAAAATAAGTATTAGTAAGTAAATAAAAATAGAGTTTATTGTTATAGTGTTTTGTTTTTTTAAGAAATTTCTAAAAATATATAAATAACTCATTAATTCATATAATTAACATTTCTTTATTATTTCTTGTAAATCTCAGGTAATGGGATATAAGATAATATTACCTAATTAAGATAGTAGAAAATATAAAAGAATAATATTTACAGACCGTAATTTACGTTTTAAATTATTTTAGATTATTTCAATTATGAAAAGATATATCTCATTTTCCTTCGAGAATTTGAGTCTTTGAGAGAATGTGTTAATGATTTTAATAGAATCATAACAAACTATTATAATAAAAATCAAATTGAACGCGGAAAAGAAAGACTATTATAATTATTTATTAGTGTTTATTAGGAGCAATGTAAATATAATTGGCGGGTCAACTTTGGAATAGATTGCCAAAAAATTATCAAAAAGGAAATAATAAAAACAGTTGTTTACTGTTAATCGAGAACATATAAAATAAGTAGAAGCCGTTGGAGTCTATCTATAATTGAGGAAAATATTAACAGTTCAAAAAAAGAGAAGAATCTGTTATAAGAACGTTATTTTCAGTTGTAGTGGATTTCAAATTGAATGATAAAAGCATTTATTTTGGGTGGGGGAGGGTACCTGTACCTCCTCATCTATCTAATATTTCAAAATCAATAGACAACGTCCTTATAGGAATCTGAGCCTTCTATAAAAACAACAACTTTGCAGGATAGGCAGTTTATTTTGTATTATCGTGATCATAGACGGGCGGATGGTCATGTATATTTTGACTCAAAATTATGTTTGAAAAACTTCTGTATTCTAACCCTTTTTTTCCTCTCCAATCAAACCTACAATATTTGTATTATAAAAAGTTGCTATTGTTGCTAAAATTGCTATTATTGGAAAAACAGTTAATTTAATTAAATATTCTTAACCAAACATGCTTAAAACAGCAAAGGATGAGACTAAGTATTTACAAAGTGACATCCTGGAATAGCTGCTTCACTCTAATATGGCGATCATCAGCTAGAAGCAGGCACCAGTAAACAGGTTGTCACCAATTTATTTTTGGTGAGTTTTTTATTGTTTATTTAAAATTCCAGGCTCTACATTGATACCGACGATACTTCTTCAACTAGGTACGTAAGGGAGAATATTGAATATTAGACGAAAACAAAATTGTCTCCAAGTTTAGCAGAACACAATTCACATTCGTAAAAGATAAGGACGGACGAGTTCCTGTTTCTCCATCGATTGCAAAGATGTAATAGAAAGTGATTGATGGATCGATAATAATTAAAATAAACTGGAATCCCCATTAGGACGAGAAAAAAAAAAGATTTAAGATCCTTAAGTGATTCTACAATTATTCTCTGTTCTATTTTACGTATATTTTTATATTTTTGTTCTAAAACCATTCTTCTCTTTGGCTGTTGGAACTTCAGAGAAAATTCCTTCCACAAAGAAGGTTGAGTTACAAGACGGGTGCATTAGGTTGATTGGTGAGGACAGGTTGTTTGACTCAGATAAATAATTGTAGGAGACGAAAGAAAGAAAAATGAAGAAAACAGAATACAGAAACCAAAAGAAAAACTGAAATGCATTGAATAGATTAACAGAAATGAGGAAATCGTGCATTTGCTAAAATCTAATTGAATTCTTACATTTTGTATTCCTCCGAAAGCGACTTTTAAAAAAGTTAAATTTAAGGAAATAAATGTATAAAATTAAAATCACAAAACAAAAATGAACTTATAATAAATTGATGAAAAGTCGATTAAAGATACTACCCTAAACCAGCAATGATACCTGACCATCGGCCCATGTAAAAGATAAAAGTAATAAACAACAATGGTTGAAACCAAATTATTTACCAAGTGATTAAATGCGCAAATTGAATTTTTTATGTATAAAAAAAAAATCATTGAGGCCGGCGGACTGCGGGCACAGGAATTTTCTCACTAATATTCATTAGTGAATTTTTTTATTGTTCATTTTTGCTTTTGAGACACCACTGCGATTCCAACGATAATTTTTTTTTTTTTTTTGAATATGAACAAAAATTAATTATTCAAAACCAAGTACGGCATATATAATATCATTTCCTAAATAATCCAAAATTTTTCAAACTACTACGAAATACTAAAAATATTAAGAAAAACATCAATTTAAAAAGCGCCATTAGTAGGATTTCTCTAAAATCCTGTATTTTATTTTTTTATTTTACCTTATTCTTCCTTTTTATTTATTACATTTTTCATAATATCTTCTCACGACTTGAGGTTGGGAACAATTGTAAAAGTTTGTATCGCTTATTTTCACAGAATAATGCAGTTTATTTTTATTCAACAAAATAATTTAAGCGCTTAAATAAAAACTAAATTTAATTAAACTTTTTGAAGGCATTGAAGAATACCTTTTTGACTCTTTGGGTCAATGGCTACTTAAAATATAAATGGAACGTGGAGGCTATTTTCAAGGTTTTATTTTTTTTTTTAATCCCTGTTCTAAACGGGTTCTTTTTTAACCCTTTCACAAAAGGGAAGAAAAATCGATAGAAAGCCTCTCTCCGCCTGAGACGTCCTTTGCTCTAGCGAGTGACGACGCCTCACGAATATTAAACATCTTTATTCATTGCTCGGCCAATTGATTTGAAATCCTAGTGAATTCAACAGCCAGCGATTGTTAACAGTTGAAGGACTTAGCCTAGGTCAAAGGATACCTCCGCCAGGGGAAAAAAAGAATGCCGCAGTTAATTAGGAAAATTCTAATGACTCTCTGACAATACGGACCATCTCCGACGACAGAAGGCTTTTCATTGGACGACGTTTTAGCATCCACAACTTGTACCTTGCAATTTCAATGCCTCGTTGCTTCGACATTTCAAGAACTTTAGACGAACTTCAGTCAGAAAAGGAAAGTACAGATTGAAAACCTGTCTTAATCGAGATTCATCTATAATTTATAATGAACGAGAGTTGTTTTTTTTAGAAGAATAAAGACTTTGTCGTGTGAAGAAATACCAGAAAACCAAAGATCTTTCATCATCTAATGAGCCGCTGTTGTTGTTCAAACTCAAAGAATCAAAGAATCGGAATTCAGCAAAGGATTTGCAGCGAACATTGTACAAGTGCATATTACTTATAAGATCAAAGAATCTGTCTTCATAGATCTGTATTCATAAGGAATTGCAAATACAGCTTATATTTATCTTTAGTGTGGACATTGTGTCTGGTTAAATCTAATGTAAATACCAAAGTCTGAAAACTTAAAAGAATGGTTTTATTATGTGACCTACGGGCAAAGGTCAAAGAGAATGCCAGATTAATTTGGAACTTAAATTTTGTAATCAAAATTTACATTTAACTTTTCAGTTTATGGTTTATACAAAATATACATGAAACATTGCAAACTACAAAGAAAATAGATTGCAATTATTATTATTAAATCAGGTTTTAATATAAACCCAAACCAGAAATAAATCAAGACGAAAACCAAAGCTGGAAACTTATAAGTCAAAAAATATACACTTTATAATTTTAATTAACTTTTAATGTAATATATAAGATTCAAATAGTTATTAGCTTTTAACTCTACTTCACAAAGAAATATACGTCTAAGACTATAAATAAAAACTAAGAACAATGAAATTAAAAACACAGATTTATAGTTTTTTAATTAGACTTAAATGAAAACTTTTGTAATCTTACATTATAAAATCTCTGATTAAAAATAGAAAGAGATAACTATACCTAATTTAAATTCTACTTTGGAAATTACTGAGATGATGAATGCTTATGGACTAATAGGAAGAATTTTTTTATTTTTTAATTCAACTAATACTCAAATCTGAGGAAAGTAAAAATTTCTAGTTAAGAGATCAATCTTTTTAATAATGATTATATTTAAGTATTCTAATATTATAAACAGAAACTAACAAGACGCTGTAAATTAGCTTTAAAATTTTTAATAAAATTTTAATTAATAAACAAATGATAAAATTAAAATTAAGTAAATATTGAAAAGAACAGGAAACCTACTATCATGTGCCAATTATAGAATTATTAAAAGGATTTATGCTAATAACATTGTTTTGGCTGTAATGGCTTTTTTTTGGGAATTTTTGTCATTTTTAAGTGCTAATTTCTCGGCAAGGATTCACACGGAAAAAACTTTCAAATAAAAAAGTTAGATAGTCTCTTATCCGTAAATGTGAATGCAAAGTTTCAAGAAGACCTTTTCCGTGGTTCAAAAGTTCTAACGGAGAAACACATACATATAAGAGAGATAGAGATTTATTGATTGATTTAATGAACCTCACACGTTCTTTCGAAGTAGAATTAATACTTCTCCTATGTTCTTAGGAATTCAAGGAAATGAGTCTTTTTAAATTATAAATTTCATCTTTCTTTGCCTTTATAAGTAAACCTAACTAAAGAATTTAAAGTTAGAATTGAGTCTTTTTTCTGCCATTTATTGCAGTGATCCAACTGATCAGCTGAAAGAATAAATGCTTTCGTTATTTCAATCTGAAATTCAGGAAAATAAAACTACAGCGATAGCATTAAAATGTGACCGATTGTAACATAAATAATATGAATATAGCATTTGCAGTGGTTCGACAATAGAGGGCGCTTCGAAGGATTAACTAATTAATAATCGATTGCCCAGTACTTGCTCTTTTTGTTCTTTCGTTACAATAAGGGAAATGAGAAGAAATTGAAGGAATGTGGTTTGTAATTACATTCATCAAATTGAATAGGAAACTTTTATTCTTATATTTTCTACCTCTTGTTTTTACATTGTAAATGTTTTTAAATATAAATGGTTTAACTTTATGCTGTTGTCATTTATTTCAATAATAATTTTGATGTCTTTTAGCATCAAAACTGCTTCCGGGAAAGGAACTCCAATTTATAACATTGATCCACTGGGAAATAACAGTTCCGCTTTTGTTGCCTTGCTTAACGACCATCGTTCAGGGACCAATTCGGTCGCAAGAGCGAGAGGTTTTTTTTTTTTTTTTTGATAGATACAGAATTCTGTGGTTTTTGAGCTAAGAAGTTGCGTTTCAATTACACTTCCTCTAATAAATTGTAGTGACATCTCCAAGAAAGACAAATAGTTGTAAAATTGGGAGTTTTATTTACAAAAATTTGTAATAAATAGAAGTCAGCTAGAGTATAATCCATTGATGGAAGGAAGATTTTCGGCACCTTTAACGTTTAGAAGATGCAGAAAAATCTTTCAATGTTTTCGATATCTTAAATTCAATTAAACTTATCACGCTTTTCAGCACTTTCAACATTCAAATGCGAGGTTTTACAACTTTTCGACATCTTTAACGATTAGATGAAGGGAAGACTCTGTAAATTTTCTGCACCTACAACATTTAAAATGCAAAACTTCAAGGTTTTCGGCAACGTCGACATTTAGATGCAGGAAAACTTATACAACTTTTCGGAACTTTCAACAATTACTTAGTAGATGCAGGGAAACCGTTGAACTTTTCGTCATCTTCAAGATTTAAATAAAAGGAAGCTTTCTCATTTTCGGCACCTTTAACTTTTCGATGACCTAAAAGCTTTTTTCGGTTATTCCGGTTTGCATCTTAACTATGAGCTTTTATGGATTTAAATATTGTTCCAAATTAAAAAACGATTTCATTTTGAATTTTGGTTCTTAGCTTGAAAGAAACGCCCCCCCCCCCCCCCGAAAGAAAATTTTGGCTACGGGTCTGATTCTCGATATAGTCAACATACCACCTGATCTTATCTATCGTACCTTTTTTTTCTATAGTATCTTAAATAGTATTTAATAATAAATGAATTAGAATGCGAAGGGGAAAAATCAGTAATCCGGCATATGTTTCATTAATGTCAACTTCAAAACTTACTTGATCAAATCTATAATTTTGTGAGGCAGTTAATTAACATGTGGAAAGAGGTTATAACGTTATAAGACATCAAAGGGATAGAACAAAAAAAAAATACAACGCAATTTTAAGTTACAAACACGTTTCGTTCCTTCTATCAGAATGTAATAGTTCAAAACTATTTGTTCCAGAAAAAGTTAAGAAATTAAATTTAGGTTTAGGTTTTAAAACTGAGATCCTTTTTTGAATTTATGACCTTTGATACAAATCGGACCAATGAATGAGCCTCTACGGACACAGAAGTACTGTGAAAATCCGTTGCCATTATAAAAACGCAATGCTTTAAAACAGATGTATCTAGAACTGAAATTTTATTGATAGATAAATTTATCAGACGGATTTCCTTTATTTTTTTTTAGAAATTGAGTTAACAAGGGTTTAGAAACTAGGGCCAAAATTATCAAAACACGTCAAGTTGTTACGGTAAATATATTATATAAAAACAATTCAAATTCTATTCTTTGATATAACTAATTTTTTTTGCATATTACGAAGCAGGTACAGTACGTTCAGAAAGTCTCTCCATAGTGAAGATTTTAGGTTCTATTGAAATAAAATGAAACAGCTCATTCCAATACTGCGGAGGAACTTTTTGAATGCACTGTATATTTGTATCTTATTATTTTCAGTGCCAACATTAATTTTTTAGTATTGTAATATCTCAAGAAACAAGGAGGAAGAAGAATTAAGAAGAATATCACATCGATTTATCAGATAAAATCGTCTTTCAACAGATCTATTAGTAAAAGAAGTAAAAAGTGTCTTAAATTACAATGGTCTCTTGTGCTTTGTACAAGAAGATCAAACCACCAGAAAGAATGAATTAGATTGCCACAGAAAAGTCAAAAGACGAAAATTTACTGCTTTCAAAAGGTAATTTGACTCCCCACGGGATTTTCTGCTGCGAATATAAGCCTGTAGGCAATCACTCACATTTGGACGTAGTCCTTTCAACACAGGAGATAAAAGTCATGTAATACTTATGAATATTTATGCCGGCAAGCGTCCGATCAGGCCACGAACAATATTCCAGTTGCCTGTAAGTGGTTCAAGAGCTGTGCTCTCGCGTGCTCAAGAAGATCATTATTAATGGTAGAAACTCAACAAGACTTGTGATGGATTGATTTTTTTTTTGAGCTGATGTCTATAAAAGGAAAGAGAGAGGAGAAAAAAAGAAAACTTCTGTTTTGTGGAAAACTGAAAGAACGTGTTATGAAAATATCAAAAGATTTTACAAAAGAAACCAGACTGCTTTCTTCAAAGAGAAAAATCGAATTCCAAATAAGAAAAATAGATGGTATGGTAATGGCTGCACGGAAAAGATTATCCTAATCCTTATCTTCCTTTTTATCCTTAGTTCTTTTATCATACATCAAAATGAATCGATAGTCTAGGAAAGCTTTATTAGAATTAAAAAAAAAAATACACACACTTCATCTACATTTATGTAATTTTCAGAATCAAAATAAATTTCATCTTCTCCTCAACCAATTATATTGTTAACAGACAGAAAAATTCGACAGCCATTATGTTCTCGTTATTTGTATTGTTTTGACATATTTAAGTAAGATGTTTAAAATTATTGTTCGTATTGTTTAGGCACATTTAAGAAAGATGTTCAAAATCATTGTATTGTTCGTATTGTTTAGAGACATTTAAGATAGA
Organism: Thereuonema tuberculata; assembly: GCA_023159025.1. Lineage (NCBI taxonomy): Eukaryota > Metazoa > Arthropoda > Chilopoda > Scutigeromorpha > Scutigeridae > Thereuonema > Thereuonema tuberculata. Next base: position 9,358,064 of record JAFIDM010010028.1, on the reverse strand, counting down.
GGCTTAAAATCATTGTATTGTTCGTATTGTTTAGACACATTTAAGAAAGATGTTTAAAATCATTGTATTGTTCGTATTGTTTAGACACATTTAAAAAAGATGTTTAAAATCATTGTATTGTTCGTATTGTTTAGACACATTTGAGAAAGATGTTTAAAATCATTGTATTGTTCGTATTGTTTAGGCACAT